>CM062295.1:526851185-527268764 GCA_031216915.1 Pictodentalium vernedei | reverse complement strand
GAACCTCTTGGGACAGTAGATTTCAAATTCTTATCTTATAAGACAGCTTTTCTCTTAGCTTTCTCTTCTGCCAGAAGAGTCAGTGAGCTTCATGCACTATCGGTGGATGATTCTCATTATCGTAGTGTAGGGAACACTATCACCTTCACTACTAATGTGGGTTTTTTAGCTAAGAATCAGGCTCCTAATAAATATCCGGAACCTATTGTTATTAAGGCTCTTCCGTCTTCAGACGGGCGTAGGCCTTTACTCTGTCCTGTTAGAGCACTACGTATCTATAAACAGAGATCTCAGTTTATCAGAAAGGGACGGAAACGTTTCTTTCTGTCTTTGATGCCTAATAGAAAGGACATTTCAGTCCATTCTATTGCTAGATGGATTCAGTTAACTATCCGTACTGCTTATGAAGATTTATCTTCTTCTCAGCAGTCTGTGCTTAAGATTTCTGCTCATGAAGTAAGAGCTCTTTCTACTTCCTGGGCTTATGCTAATAGTGTTGCTATTACAGATTTAATGAAGGCTGCTTATTGGTCTCAGCCATCCACATTTACGAATTTTTATCTCAGAAATATTGAGTCCATTTCTGGAGACCTGCATTGTTTAGGTCCGTTATCTGTTGCTCAGAATGTCGTCCACTAAACAGTTGCAACTATAGTTATGCAGGCTTTCTGTTCCGGCAGTGACTCCGTCCGGCTGCCCTCTTCGCTCTGGGCTATTTGACCCAGGGCAAGGGGAAGGGGGGGGGGCGGGTGTTCCCTTAGGTCACCTGCTTTATAGTGAAAAGCAAGGGAATGCCTCCTCCAAGTCAGTATTTCTGAGTCGCTTCCGGGATGGTTTTAAAGTGTAATATTAATGTTTAAATTCATTCATGTCTTATTTTTAAAGTGTAGCTCGGTGTGAAGCATTTGTATATGTCAAGTGTCAAACGGGCTTTAATATACAATACTCGGACACTTTTAAATGATTATAAAGAGTCTCAATTCTCTGGACTACTTTATTTATTGGCTTGCTTTAAAAATAATTAGTATAAGGGTTATACTGGATGTTAATAGAGAACATGAATGTTATTGTGCTCAATTATTAAGGGTAGTGTATCTTTCTAATTTAATATTAAATAAGAAAGATACATGTAAAGCCTAATACTCCTTTTCTCCTTAAGGGGTTACCTCTTTACTATATAGTTGAGCTTATTGGATTTTCCTCTATGTCCTAGGCCCTCCAGCCTGTTTACTATTCAGCTAAGTCTGGGTCATTGGTACAGTATAAAAATGTTAAAAAATTTATAGTAATTTATATATTTTTTATACTTACCAATGACCCAGACGGGGATGGCCCTCCCTGGAGTTGGGAACTCTTGCCTCCCCGCTGAGTACATAGCGCTGACCAGGCACTGCCAGTAAGAATGATAATTGGCGCCAATTTCGGGTCGACTGCGTCACTGCGCATGCGCAGTAGAGGCGTAGTATGGAGGTCCTTTAGGACATGATTTCTTTTTGTTTTGGATGCAAATTTTGGGGATTGGGGGGCAAAATTTGTGTTTGGCCCTGGTTTTGTTAGAGTTAGCACCAGCTAAGTCTGGGTCATTGGTAAGTATAAAAAATATATAAATTACTATAAATTTTTTAACTTTTTCATTTTTTATTTTCTTCTAACCATGGCTTATTACTCCTTATTGGAACAAGCTCATCAAGTTTGTTCCATTAATAGGTCATGAGGTATGTTTTGAAGTAGAGAAATGAAAAAATAAAATTTGAATAGCAAATTTTGTATAACAAAAAATGGCTCCGACTATTTTGCATCTAAGCATTGCCATTCCTGGGACAGTTGGGCTGCATGCATGACATCACTCTAGTTAACGAATAGCAGAAAGAGGATGTCTTTGTTTTTCCTATTTTTAGCCTGACTGTTTACAGTCAGGGCTATACTCATGACTTTTGTCCTCTGTCTGTCCGTCTGTTGATGTTTTTTTTCTTTTAAATTAATATTAATTACTATTGATTGTATCATTCTCATTATGTTTCATGTTATTTGGGGAAATATTTAACCCTTTTTTTGTATGGCATTTTAACTTACAACTTCCAGCTTAAAGTTTTTTTGTTTACAAAGTTACACCTTTAATTCTTCAAACAGTTTAGTGCAAATGTCACTGTTTCTCATTTGGGACAATATCTACTGTCTACTGAACCTTTCTACAGTGATTTTCATTATACCCCCCCCCGCAAACAAAGTTTGGGGGGGGGGGGGATATATAGGAATCACCCTGTCCATCCGTCTGTCTGTCCATCTGTCCATCCTTATAAGCGCAACTCCTCCTAAACCCTTTGAGGAATTTTCATGAAACTTTACACAATGGAAGAACTCCATATGAAGATGTGCATGAAGCAATATAATTCCGTTCTGACATTTCCAAGGAGAGATAATCTAACTTATACATTTCAGGTGCGGGGGGTATCACTTTGTGAGCTTGCTCACAGTACCTCTAGTTTATATTGGCATGATTTTAACCCCTTTTAAACATGTTTACAGACTCAGTTCTTTGTATTTGAAATTAGGCTTTGCCACATACTTTGTTACTTTTAATTCTTGCATGGTCAATACAACTTAATGATTGCATTTACATCAATGATTTCTTTTATTGTTTTTTGGAAATATTTAACCCGTTTTTGGCAGTCAGTTTTACTTAGTATTCCCAGCTTAAAGTTTCAGATTAAAGTTTTCTTTTCAAGGTTGTACCTTTCATTCTTCAAACACTGTGTTACAACGTCATTGTTTTTCATTTGGGGCAAAGTCTACTGAACTGGCTTCAAATAATATTGGCATTAATTTAACCCTTTTCAAAACGGTTTTCAAACTTAGTTTCTCTAAATTTCAAATTAGGCTTCAACCACATACTTTGTTACTTTTTATCCCCCTACAAGGGAGGGATATAGCATAGAGCTCTGCGCATCTGTCTGTCTGCCTGTCCATCAGTTTGATTGTCCATCCTACTCAAAAGAAAAAAAAGTGCCTAATTGGCATGGGGTGGGGGAAGGTATAGGAGTTAATAAAAAGTTCTGCATGTAATCACTCTAAATGCTTGAAAATGCATTTTGAAGCAAAAAATAAAATGCCTAATTGACGGGGGGGGGGGGGGGGGGGGGGGGGGGGGGGGGGGGAGGGGGGGGGGGCAGAGCAATAACTTCCAACAATTTTCATTGGATAATGGTGGTCATCAAACTTGACATAGACATTGCTGCTGTAGATACATATACTGACAAGAATTGAAATATGTTAACTATTGTTCAAGTTATCCCATAAACAACGTTTGAACAGGCAGAGAGATGGACGGACTGACAGACAGACGGAACTCTATGCTATATCCCTCCCTTGTGGGGGGTTTAAAAAGTAACAAAGTATGTGGTAGAAGCCTAATTTCAAATTTAGAGAAACTAAGTTCGAAAACGTTTTGAAAAGGGTTAAATTAATGCCAATATTATTTGAAACCACTGTATACAGGAGTAGACCTTGCTCCAAATGAAAAACAATGACGTTGTAATACAGTGTTTGAAGAATGAAAGGTACAACCTTGAAAAGCAAAACTTTAATCCGAAACTTTAAGCTGAGAATACCAAGTGCCAAAAAGGGGTTAACATTTCCTAAAACCGATAAAACAAATCATTGATGTAAGTGCAATCATTAAGTTGTATTGACTATGCAAGAATTAAAGTTAGAAAGTATGTGGCAAAGCCTAATTTCAAATACAAAGAAACGTAAGTCTGAAAACATGTTTAAAAGGAGCAAAAATCAGGCCAATATTAATGAAAATCACTGTAGAAAGGTTCAGTAGACTGTAGACATTGTCCCAAATGAGAAACAGGGACATTGCACTAAACTGTTTGAAGAATTAAAGGTGTAACTTTGGAAACAAAAAAAACTTTAAGTTGGAAGTTGTAAGTTAAATTGCCATACAAAAAGGGTTAAATATTTCCCAAAATAACATGAAACATAATGAGAATGATACCATCAGTAGTAATTAATATGAATTTAAAAGAAAAAAAAACTGTAACCTTGACTAAAAAACTTAAACTGTTGTGTTACAAAAGTAATACAGATTGGAAGGAAATGGGAGTGAGGGACTTTTATGCTGTCTCCAAAACTTCAGGGGAGATGGGTGGAATCAATCCACCCCTCCCTCCTCCCCATGTTATCCAAAAGATAAATCCAGTTCTAATTATATGATTCTCTTCAAATTTAATATTACTTTTTTATACAACCATTTGTAAAAATGGTCATATTATGTAAATGGTCCATTCGTCATCCGTCCATCCGTCTGTCCATTCATCCATTTGTCCATCCATCCATCTGTCCGTAAACAATTGGTTTCCGACCAACAGACATGTTAAGTTTTGAGAAACTCAAAATAATGAGATTTTTATGTGGCGAAGCTTGTTTTTCCATACAAGGCAAAAACTTTAATTCCCCCCACAACCCCCCAACCCCATCCATTGCTTTTAGAAATCAAGCAAAAAGAATAAATAAAATATAGGCAACATTGCGGGAACATATGCACAGTTTCATCTGACTGATAAAAATTAGGTTGGAAAAAATCTGCATAAAATAAATTCCAAACAACCCGTCCCCCCCCCCCCCCCAAACATACCATAAATTCAAGTCAGAAAAATGAGGGAGGGGTGGAACACCGACCCCCAAAGTTGAAGATAATTGTTATGATTTCCTGTCCTCTGAACAAGTACAGTACATGCCTTCAGGTCAGAGGAGATTCCCCCCTTCCCCCTCACTAGCATGATCTCCCACGATTTCAGACCATGGCTCCACCACGGGAAAGTAAGATTTCGTGCTTTATCAAGATGCAAAAATTTACAAAAAGCTATATTTTAGCAAAAATCAACATTTCCTTATTTTTGAGGATTCACTAAGCTTTTACCATGGTTTTGTGGGATAATATGCAATTGTTGTGCTTATTTTGGTAATTAGACATCACTGCAAGAAATACCAGAATCTGTACCAATTTTTTATGATTCCTGCTTCAGATGCCAGTGAAATAAATGAAACACAACACAAATCACATTTCTGGTGATTTTGTTAACTTTTATTGATTTAAGTCGTGGAATACGAATCACTTTTGTTGGTTACTCACTCCAATGTTTTCACCAATATCTCTCCTAATTTCGTCTGTAGACTAGAGGTTTGTTTTTTACCTACTAGTAATTTTTTTTTCTCACTGTTTTCAGTTATTCTTTCACACATCTGAATTATCTACAGCCCAGGAAAATGTAAGGCAATTTGTTTGAAATACTTTTTCTATCTTCCAAGATCCGCTCATCTTATTTATAGTAGTTAGTACAGTAAACTGAAAACTCCTGACTCAAGTTTGCAAAACAAAACATGGGGTCTCAAAGTCGTGAGAATCTGTCCCCCAATCGTGAGGACGGGAGATGGCATCAAAAATCGGGAGCCTCCCACCAAAATCGTGAAACTTAACATGTCTGCTGACCAATAGCTCCTGTTTGGTTTTTTTGATTTAAACCAAAGATGATAGATATATGAGTATTTTCCAGCATGAGGTATGTTTTGGGGTAGAGAAATGAAAAAATAAAATTTGAATAGCAATTCACAAGCACAGATATGGCAGATTCGTTAGGTAAATGGTTAACAAAAAATGGCTCAGACTATTTTGTGTCTACTCATTGCCATTGCTGGGACAGTCGGGCTGCATGCATGACATCACTCTAGTTAAGAGTATGAAATAGTTTTAACTCAATTTTTTGTCTGGAGAAGTGGTGTTTCGAGCCTTGAGCAGTTTTGTTATGCCCCTGACTTGAAAAGTCGAAGGGGTATCTTGTGGAGACCTCTGCCCGTCCGTCTGTCTCTCCGTACACCAACTTTTTTCCTTGTATCTCATCCACTGCTACTCTGATTTTAATGATATTTGATGTGATGGAACATCATTGAGGAACGATACCTGAGCGGCGTGAGTTTGTTCCACACATTTTTTCCAGAGTTATGGCCCCTTTTCACTCTTTCGACTTAGAAAATTTTTTGCGGTCAGGCATTAGCAGTGCTTTGCGATGCGGTGCAGGCCTCTTGTTAAATTCACTCTTTCACGAATTCTATTGGTATTTATTTTTTCTTTTTTAAATTACATCATGCATTGGTGAGACAATCACAGGAAAACCTTACTTGATAAGTCTGGATCTTTGCATTGTTTTTTTTCAGAAACTAGAATCAATTGTTACTGAAGCACTGGCGGCAAATGGCATTAACAAGAGCGATGAGATGTACAAGTCCTGTGCCAATAAATTGTTCAAAGTTACAAAATTGTTTGTAATGGTAAGCTCAAGTTTTTTCTATTAATTCATTATCTCATAAAATATAAAGTTTTGAGTTTTGGAAATTTAAACTTCACAGAAACAGATTCCTTTCAAATTTCATCCAAGCAGCACCTTGATTTTTATGTGTACCTGTCTGTCCATCCGTCTGTCTGTCTGTCTGTCTGTCTGTCTGTCTGTCTGTCTGTCTGTCTGTCTGTCTGTCTGTCTGTCTGTCTGTCTGTCCGTCCGGGCCAACATTTTGGGTTTAGGGGATATTATTAGGGGCTACCTCCAAATTAAGGTAGGGTTAGGAGTGGGGTGGGGTTAGGGTAAGGGTAGGACTTAAGGTTGGGGAGGGTTAGGCCCGGGGGGAGGGGGTAGGGTTGGGGTCAAGGGGGGGGGGGTAGTTTTAGTAGCCCCTAAACCGAAAAATAGCTCCTAATCCTATTGGTTTGGCTAGGGTGGGGTTGGGTCAGGGGTGGGGTGGGGGTTAGTTGTAGCCCCAGAGTAGGGCTTAATGTTGGGGGGGGTTAGGTCCCGGGGGTGGGTGGGGGTTAGGGTCTGGGGCTGGCTTTTAGGGTTTAGGGTCAGGGTGGGGTAGGGTTAGGGTGTGGTTTTTGGGTGGAGGGGTGGGGTTAGGGTTAAATATAAGTTCTAGGGTGGAGGGGTGGGGTTCTGGGTAAAATAAGGTTTTGGACATACAAAATGTTTATTTTTATACTGTACCAATGACCCAGACATAGCTGGTGCTAACTCTTAAAATATAGGGCCAAACACAAATTTTGCCCCCCAATCCCCCAAATTTGCATCTAAAACTAAAGAAAACATGTCCTGAAAGGCCCTCCACACTTCGCCCCTACTGCGCATGCGCAGTGTCAAGGACGTTCCGAAATTGGCGCCATTAATCATTCTAAGTTTGGCCCTTCATCAGTTAACATCTGACTGATCTTTGTGCTTATAAATCTCAGTTTAAATGATGCCAGACACATAAATATTAGTGAAATGGTGATTCTAAGGAGGATAGAGAAGGAGGAGAGGAAAAGAATGTGTGACAGAATATTATCAGGGCTGTAACTTAAAATTTTTTAATGAAATTATGTTAAGTTACCTATTTTCAAGGCAGCAGCCATTTTGTTGTCATTCTGATTATTTAGTTATACTGTTTTTTTAAGTGTTTTCCTCTCTCCCTGTCCTTTAAGTTTCCCCTTGCTATTCTCCCATGCTTTTGGCATAGTTTTTGTAATTATTATTACTAAATTTTCTTGGGAGTTTTAGCTGAATAACAGAATGAATTCTGTTCTTTCCCCATGTTTACGTCTTCACCTACGGGTGGTTAGGCGTTGTGTTCTACATCTACCATCTGATGTTCTGCAGTTTCTTCCCTGGAAGTCTCTGTTTTGCATCAGATAGTGTATTTTTGGTAACTGATTTCGGGCCTGGGTGCCTGGAGTCTTATTTTAGTGTTTTTACACTCATTGTTTACATTTTCAACAGCCCTCTGTGTGAGGGGGGGGATTTCTAAAAAATAATATCTTGATGTTATTTTAATCATAACTAGATACATTATTATTGTTCGTAAGTGTTGAATAAATTGTTTAAAATATTTTTAAAATTTTTGTCCACACTTAGGCTTGGGATCCATTGGGGCTCAACGTTACTTTTCAGAAACTTGGGCTGTTCTGAAAAAATATTTTTTCAAAATATTTTGATTTCAATTATTTTTTCTATATCAATGGATCATATTATTATTATGTATTTTGATTGCCAGGGGTTAGTGCGAGTACCAGGTCTTGTTTTCTTTTCACATTGAAAGGATATTGATCAATTGTTTTAAGAGGAAGTCTTCCTCTGACTTTATTATTCTATATGTGGTCAGTGTACTCGCATTAACTCCTGTTCTGTATCGTGTGATTTCGATGACAATATGGGAAGCGTATGTCACGGTATGTTGTTGGGGATTTGGACACTCCGGTCCTTTCCCCGCAGGGTCACTCTACTTTATCAATTTCTATTTCAGACGATCAAGATTAGGGTGATGTATCTGTGATGTCTTCCAACAGTGTGCCTCCGTCGTCACAATTAATGAAGGGCTAGCGGAAAAGTGCTCATGTAATACGCCAATTGCCTAAGAGGACCCTAGTAGGTTTGACGTCCGCTAGCTCGCCTGGTGTAGCGTCCATTCACCGAATGGTTCGGCAGCCGGGTTCGTCCGTTGCGGTCTAGAAGGAATTTTGGGGTGATGCGAGCACTATAAACTAACCTAATGCACACCCAGTGACGGCGGATCGGAGGGAGAACGCAGGAAGCCTTTTAGTCCGGTTCATAGCTCGTTCCGGTCCATCCGGACGGCAAGCGAGAGAGGCCCCTCTCTCGTTCAACAACATCTGGCCCCAGATGTTGTGGTACAAAATGTGTCGTAAGCGGAGCATACGTCCGTCGCTCGGGACGCTCCGTTGTATATGCAGTCCGCTGAGACTGCTAAGGCTTCCTCTTCTCGTCAGCGCACACGACCGCACCTTGGCTGCGTGACCGCCGATATATTACCAGCTTCGCCGATCAAGGATTCTTCGGCGACCAGGTCACACCATCCGGTAGCCAGGGACACGAGGCCTGCAGACTCCGGACGTTCGCATAGGAAGTGTGCGGGAGTCAACGTACACGGAGCTTCCGGCGGCAATGCATCGTAAGACCGCTACTGCACAGGCCTCGGGAACGGACGTGCTTTCCTTAATAGCACAGTTTATCGCAGCATCCCAGCATCAACTGAATCTGTCGCATATATTTTATCCGACGATGCTGGGTCGGGACGCTCCGTGGAAGCGGGTACTGACGTCCGAAAGTTTCATCCGGTCCGACGGGATACCGAAAGGGATTCGGAGGATTTCGAGCTTTCCCTTTCGGAACAACATATGCTGTTGTGTATGTCATCTGACTTGGTCTTCTCCAGCTTCTTTCGTCGGACCAGAATGCTGCGATGCCGGATAAGAAACTGATAGCGTCGGTGGACTTAGAAATTTTTGGTTCGGTTCAGGGACATCGTCCCTCAGTTCCGACATAGTCCAATAATGTCACACAAACTTTTGAATTATTGAACGACGCTATATATATTATTATTTTATGCTTGCTAACCAAGCATTTCTGGTTTCTTGTTCGAAGAGTTATAGAGATGTCTTTCAAAAGTGTGCCTCTGTCGTCATAGTTAATGAAGAGTTAGCGGCAATAAGTGCTCATGGAATATGTCTATCGCCTACGGAGTGACATTCGCTAGCTCACCCGGTGTAGCGTACATTCATCGAATGGTTCGGCTGCCGGGTTCGTCCGTTGCGGTCTAGGAAGGAGATTTGGGTGATGCGAGCACTTTAATTACTTTAGTACTCACCCAGTGACGGCAGATTGAGGACAGATCGGAGGAAGCCTGTTAGTCCGGTTCCTGGCTGGTCCAGGTCCGTCCGGGCTGTGAGCGAGAGAGGTCCCTCTCTCGCCCAACAACATAGGGGACCGCATGTTGTGGTTCAGATATTTTACATTCGGAGCATATGTCCGTTGGTCGGGACGCTCCGTTATATTGACAGTCCGAGAGACTGTCTTTAATGCTTCCTCATCCTCACAGCAGGGCACACGACCGCACATTGGCTACGTGACCTCGAGTATCCGATCAGTTTCGGCATTCAGTGATTCCACGGCGAATAGGTCGCGCCATCCGGTAGCCAAGGGACACGAGGCCTATACACTCCGTTCGCTCGCATATTGGTAGTATGCACGGGGTAACGATCACGGAGCTTCCAGCGGCAATGCATCGTAAGACCGCTTCTCCTCAGGCCTCAGTGACGGACGTGCTATCCGAGTTAGCACAGTTGTTTCGCAGCATCCCAGCAATTGACAGTTTCTCGGTCGAATCAGGAATTATCCGACGGCGCTGGGTCAGTGCGGTCCGCGGTTGCATCAGGTACGGACGACCGAACGCTTTATAGGGTCCGACAGGATGGCGAAAGGGATTCGAAAGATTTCGAGTTTTCCCTTTAGTAGTATCGGAAGATGCCTTTCATATCTTTTGGCATTATCTTCCAGTGATTATTATTTCGGACTTCATTGCTGCGATCTTGGATAAGAGACTTATAGCGTCATTGGACTCGGATTTTTCGATCGGTTCGGGGACATTGTCCCTGACTTACCGATGTAGTCCAATATTGTCATTACAACATGTGTTTTATTTTTCGACGCTATATATATATATACAAGCCTGCTACTAAGCATGATAGTTTAGTTTCTTGTCCGCGTTGCTCATTTCTGCCATTTTATCATTTATACAAATAGTTTATTTTGGCAGAGCAGGGCATACCGAGAGTTCATATGCGTCTAGACGGTGTGATTAAAAACTGCATATATTCTTTTTCGCCGTTTATGTCTTTTCCAATTTCAATGTTGGGAACGACATTATGTATAGTAGACTTAACTTAGACGCTTTATTATACGTAATCCGCCTTACTGAGGCGTTATCATTACGTCTTCAAGAAAAGATTTACGGGATATTATTCTCAATGTAATTTCTTTTGAGGGCAGTAGTTTGTTCACGTATAACTCCGCCCTTCAGTGGCTGATTGGAGTTAGTTAGACGTGACGCAGCCCTAGCTACATCCACTCGCGTGGATAGTAAGGTTAAGAACTCTCTCAGAGTCGCTTCGTTCTCGGAGGAGCTTCTCTTCGACGGCAACTTTTCGGCAATCCATGAATTGCTCGATTTACACGTTCTCTTGTCTATCTAGTGTTACAAGAGATTCAGACTGGGGCAAACATTCGGTGGTTGACTCAGAGAGTGCCGCCGCAGTTGCCGGACCCAAGTGTGGCTGTTATGACGGTTGCCAGTCATACAGATTGGGATATAATACTGATCCCTACGGATTCGAAGTGCCAGGGTCTTTGGGTTCCGCAGTCTTTTAGCAATCAGTTTTCTTCCGCGGAATAATGTTTTTTAGGCTTGCTTTATGTCATTGCATGAACATTATTCAGAAACGCATGCCCAAATTCCTGTCCTTTAATTCGACAGTAGTGGCGTATCTCCGGAACCAGGGAGGCACTCTTTCGTTTCCGTTATTCAATTTAATGGAAAGAATCCGTCTGTTGGTTATAGTACACCAAGTTCAGTTTTGGTCCGTCATATTCCGGGTCGTCTGATTGTTTTATCGGACTCCCGTTCTCTTACGGGTCGCTTGTTGCTGTCAGAATGGACTCTCAACAAACAAGTATTCAATCAGATTTGCTATCTATGGGAGCGCCCAATGATGATTTATTTATGACACAGCTTGCTAATCAATTGCAGACGTATGTGTCGGCTTGTCCAGATCTCTGAGCTAATATTCTTAACGCTCTATTGATCTATAGGACGGAATGATAGGATACGCGTATCCTCCGGCGCTGTTGTTTTAGCAGGTATTGCTAAGATAAACAACCACAATACATTTCTGTTGATAGCATCTCTATCTTCACAGAGATCATGAGTAATTTTCTCTCTTGTCTACTGTGGGTTTTAACGTGAAATCTTCCTCTATGTGAGGATCTTTTTCACTGGGTAAATCGTGTCATCTTTATCACAACCTGCAAGGTCGCAACCTTCATGTATTCCGTTGTGTGGTCCGTATTGCATTGTAAGCACTGTACTGGACGAGCTTTGGACGCGATTTCTTACTATAGGAGATCCTCTTCTTCGCTATTCTATGCGGCTAAAGTGGAGGCTCTTCCGTCGTGGTGTAGGGATCATTATGTTCATATTGTTGATCCCTCCATACTACTCATTGCTATTTTTTAGTATACTTGTTTCACAAGATCTACTGCAGCCTGTTATTATTTAGGTTATAGGTTTATGTTACCTCATACCTATGCACTCTACGATAGTTTACAATTGAGTCTTTTGTCTCTTTATCTAAGTCAGTTAGTAACTTTTTGATAAATAGACTTAGAATCTTTAGATTAAATTCCTATACGGATTTTAACTTCGGTTCTTATTTAGCTAAGTAATCATTTGAGCCTCTGGAAACAGTAGTTTTCAAATTCTGACCTTTTAGACAGTAATTCTGTTGGTTTCTCTTTTACTGTAGAGTCGGTGAGTTTCATGCACTATCGATGGATGATTTTCACTTTCATAGTTTCGGAATCAATACTTCCGTTACTATTTAGGTTGGATTGTTGCATAAGAGTTAGGCTCCTATTATCCGGAACCTATTATTTTAAGGTCCTCCCGTCTTCGTATGGGCATAGGCCTTTACTCTTTCCGGGTACAGTTTATGTATTTATAAACAGATTTCTGTTTATTTCTATGGGCGTAAGCTTCTTCTGTCTTTGATGTCTAGTAGAAGGACGTTACGCTCCATTTTATTGTTAATGGATTCTATTAACTATCGGTACTGCTTATAGTATATCATTGACTTAGCAGTTGTGCTTAAGATTTCGGCTCATGAAGTAAGAGTTCTTCTACTTCTTGGGCTTACATTAATAGTGTCGCTATTATAGATTTTTGAAGGCCGCTCATTGCGCTCAGCCATCCACATTCATGAATTTTATCTCAGAAATATCGAGTCCATTTCTGGAGGCCTCTATTGTTAGGTCTATTATCTACTGCTCAGAATGTCATTCACTTAACAGTTGCTACTATAGCTAGGTAGGCTGTCTGTTTCGGCAGTGTCTCCGTTCGGCTGCCCTCTTCGCTCTGGGCTATTTGACCCAGGGCAAGAAAAAGGGGGGGGGGGGGGAGGGTGTTCCCTTGGGTCACCTGTTTTACTATGAAAACAAGGGGATACCTCCTCCGGAGTTAGTAATTCTGAGCTGTTATTGGGATGGTTGTTTAGTGAGAAGTTTAGGTTTTTAAAATTCATTCAAGTCTTAGTTTTTAAAGTATAGCTTTTGAATATTGCATATGTCAACGGACATGATTATGCAATCCTCAGACACTTTTAGGAGTATAAGAGTCTCTATTCTCTAGACTTACTTTATTTATTGGCTTACTTTAAAAATTATTAGTATAAGGATTATATTGGGTATTAATAGAGTACATGGATGTATGAAGCTCAATTTTGGAAGGTGTTGTATCTTTCTAATTTATCATAAATAAGAAAGATACATGTAAGGCCTATTACTTCTTTTTCCCTACAGGGGATGACTCTATTTTATTTTATTGAGCGTATTCCATTTTGCTCTATGTCCTTGGCCCTCCAGCCTTTTTACTATTCAGCTATGTCTGGGTCATTGGTACAGTATAAAAATGTTAAAAAATTTATAGTAATTTATATATTTTTTATACTTACCAATGACCCAGACGGGGATGGCCCTCCCAGGAGTTGGGAACTCTTGCCTCCCCGCTGAGTACATAGCGCTTACCAGGCACTGGTTATTAGAATGATTAATGGCGCCAATTTCGGAACGTCCTTGACACTGCGCATGCGCAGTAGGGGCGAAGTGTGGAGGGCCTTTCAGGACATGTTTTCTTTAGTTTTAGATGCAAATTTTGGGGATTGGGGGGCAAAATTTGTGTTTGGCCCTATATTTTAAGAGTTAGCACCAGCTATGTCTAGGTCATTGGTAAGTATAAAAAATATATAAATTACTATAAATTTTTTAACTTTTGGTAGCCCATAAACCTGAAATGTTGGAGCGTCCGTCTGTACGTCCATCTCTCCGTCTGGCATCCATATCCATTTCTTTGGCATTCGATAACTTGAAAAATATTGCTTGGATTATCAAGTTACTGTATATTGTGTTCAGGTTACTGATGTGCCGAGCTGTATAGTTTTTGGTGTAAATCTGCTGATCTGATCTCAAGATATTAACCCTTTATCCTTCAATTTGAAAATTCCTCCAATCCCTTTGGCATTCGATAACTTGAAAAATATTGCTTGGATTGTCAAGTTACTTTATATTTGTGTTCAGGTTACTGATGAGCCGAGCTGTATAGTTTTTGGTGTAAATCTGTTATTTTGATCCTGGGATATTAACCCTTTATCCTTCAAATTGAAAATTCCACCAATCCCTTTGGCATTCGATAACTTGAAAAATATTGCTTGGATTGTCAAGTTACTTTATATTTGTGTTCAGGTTACTGTTGTGCCGAGCTGTATAGTTTTTGGTGTAAATCTGATAATCTAATCCTGAGATATTAACCCTTTATCCTTCAAATTGAAAATTCCTCCAATCCATTTGGCATTCGATAACTTGAAAAATATTGCTTAGATTGTCAAGTTACTTTATATTTGTGTTCAGGTTACTGATGTGCCAAGCTGTATAGTTTTTGGTGTACATCTGTTATTTTGATCCTGAGATATTGACCCTTTATCCTTCAAATTGAAAATTCCTCCAATCAATTTGGCATTCGATAACTTGAAAAATATTACTTGGATTGTCAAGTTACTTTATATTTGTGTTCATGTTACTGATGTGCCAAGCTGTATAGTTTTTTGGTGTAAATCTGATAATTTAATCCTGAGATATTAACCCTTTATCCTTCAAATTGAAAATTCCTCCAATCCCTTTGGCATTCGCTAACTTGAAAAATATTGCTTGGATTGTCATGTTACTTCATATATTTATTCAGGTTACTGATGTGCTGTACTGTATAGTTTTTTATGTAAATCTGATGATTTGATCCGGAGATATTAACCCTTCATCCATCAAATTAGACACACCTCCAATCCATTTCTATATGTACCCATACCATGTATGGTGTACATAATGTCGGCATCCGTGGTGGCCCTCCGTCATACAGCTTTCTACTAGTTGCACGTATGGGTACACATCTGACGATTTCATCGGCCTATTTTTGATGATATTACAGATCTAATAAATAAGTTTAAGCAGTCTTGATTTTGAAAATGGGAGGCGAGCTGTAGCCTGTATACTGCTTGCTACCATTTGAAGTAAAACGTGCAATTGTTTAGTCCTGGCATCGGGAAAATGTTTTCAAGAAAAACATCAACGAACATCTGCACAACGTTCACTCCACTGGTGAATAGTTAGTAGGGATTACAAAAATATTACCCAATTTTTCAAATAAGCTTTTTGCAGCATAATCAAATTTAATTGCGTATGGAATAATACATGAAATGCAGCTTCAATGAAGAAACTGAATGTCAGTTGGATGATTCTCCACTGTATGCCTCAGCGAAAAGACAGTGAATAGCTTTAATTGCCTTTGAAGTTTGTCGAATTGTGTTGTTTACGTACCAGTTCTTGGAAAGTGTAGTTTGATCAGTTTAAAGTCTTGAAATGCTACAGCTTGCAGTTCATGCTGCAGGCCTTTAAAAATTGCACGAACTAGCATTTAGTTCTTGCACCTTTCGAGCAAATGTCCTGTGGCTTAACTTTTATTCCGTATGTGGAAGTTGTTTTCTGTAATGTGAAACATCAACTGAAAAAGTGAAATGGGTTAAGCAAAAAAAAAAAATGGGTTAAGCGATATTTTTATACTGTACCAATGACCCAGACATAGCTGGTGCTAACTCTTAAAAATCTAGGGCCAAACACAAATTTTGCCCCCCAGTCCCCAAAATTTGCATCTAAAACCAAAAGAAATCATGTCCTAAAGGACCTCCATACTTTGCCCCTACTGCGCATGCGCAGTGTCAAGGTCGTTCCGAAATTGGCGCCAATCATCATTCTTTGTTTGGCCCTTCATCAGTTAACATCTCACTGATCTTTGTGCTTGTAAATCTCAGTTTAAATGATGCCAGACACATAAATATTGGAGAAATGGTGATTCTAAGGAGGATAGAGAAGGAGGAGAGGAAAAAGGAGTGACAGAAAATATTCAGGGCTGTAACTTAAAATTTTGTAATGAAATTATGTTAAGTTGCCTATTTTCGAGGCATGGGCCTGTTGTTGTCATTCTTGCTTTGAAGTTGCACTGCTTATTCAGTGTTTCCTCTCTCCTTATCCTGTAAGTCCCCCCTTGCTATTCTCCCATGCTTTTGGCATATTTTTGAGTAAGATTACTACTAAAATTTCTTGGGAGAATTAGCTTGGTTACAGAATGAATTCTGTTATTTTCCCCATGTTTACGTTTTCACCCATGGGTGTTTAGACGTTGTGTTCTGCATCTACCATCTGATGTTCTGCAGATTCTTCTCTGGAAGTCTCTGTTTTGCATCAGATAGTGTGTATTATTGATAACTGATTTAGGGCCAGTATTGTCAGTGCCTGGAGTCATGTTTTCTGGTGTTTATACACTTCTTGTTTACATTGGTAACAGTCTCTTTTGAGGGGGGCTTTTTGCCTTTGGAGTAGTTTACTCATTACTAGATACATTATTATTATCCGTAAGTGTTGCATTAATTATTTAAAATAATTTTAAAATTTTTGACCACACTTACCCTTGGGATCCATTGGGGCTCAACGTTACTTTTCCGAAACTTGGGCTTCGCTGAAAAAATATTTTTCAAAAATTATTTTGAATTTCATTTGCTTTTTTCAATGTTAATGGATCATGTTATTATGTATCTTTGTGTTTAGGGGTTTGTGCGAGTACTAGGACTTGTTGTTGTCTTTTCACAATGAAAGGACATTGTTCAAATTGTAATAGGAAGAAATCTTCCTCTGACTTTCATGATCATTGTATTAATTGTAGTCAGTGTACTCGCACTAACTCCTGTTCAATATGTCAATATTGGGATGACAAACATTGGAAACGTGTGTCACGGTATGTTGTTAGTGGAGAAAGGGCTATGCCGGTCCTTTCTCCGCAAGGTCACTCTAGTCTATCAGTTTCTTTTTCAGAGGAACAAGAACAGGGTGATGTTTCCATGTTATCTTCCAAGAGTGCGCTTCCGTTGTCACAATTGAATGCAGAGCTAGCGGCAAAAGTGCTCATGGAGATACAACAGTTGCCTAAGAGGTCCCGAGTAGGATCGACGGCGCTGTCGTCCGCTAGCTCGCCCGGTGTAGCGTCCATTCAACGAATGGTTCGGCAGCCGGGTTCGTCCGTTGCGGTCCAGGAGGAAATGTTGGGTGATGCGAGCACTATAAACATACAAGGTGCACACCCAGTGACGGCGGATGATAGGAGAGATCGGAGGAAGCCTTCTAGTCCGGTTCCTAGCTCGTCCAGGTCCAGCCGGGCCGCGAGCGAGAGAGGCCCCTCTCTCGTACAACAACATCAGGGACCTGATGTTGTGGTACAAAATGTGTCGCAAGCGGAGCACACGTCCGTCGCTCAGGACGCTCCGTTATTTAGGCAGTCCGCGGAGACTGCTCAGGCTTCCTCATCCTCTCACCAGCACACACGACCGCACCACGGATATACTACCAGCTTCGCCGATAAGGGATTCTGCGGCGACCAGGTCACGCCATCCGGTAGCCAGGGACACGAGGCCGGTAGACTCCGGACGTTCGCGTAGGAAGAGTATGCGGGAGTCAGTTGATGTGGAGCTTCCCGCGGCTAAGCAGCGAAAGACTGCTACTTCGCAGGCCTCGATGACGGACGTGCTTGCTCAGATAGCACAAATTATCGCAGCATCCCAGCAATCGACAGAATCGTGTCGGATCGGGAATTATCCGACGGCGCTGGGTCGGTACGCTCCGCCGAAGCATCGGGTGCGGACGACCGGGAGCATCATGAGGTCCGACCAGATGGTGAAAGGGATACGGATGACTTGGAGCTATCCCTTTCGGAACAACATAAAGCTGCCGTGGATTTCATCCGGCACTTCCTTCCTCACGTTGTTCCGTCGGGCCAGACTGCTGTGGTGCACGACAAGAGACTGATAGCGTCATTGGACACTGAATTCTTCGAGCGGTTCAGAGACATCGTCCCTGAGTTTCCGTCTCAGTCCAATAATGTCACAAGAACTTTTGAATTATTGAACGACGCTATATTCAGGCTTGCTTCCAAAACAGGCAAAGCTGGTTTCTTGTCCTCCAATGCTCTTAACCTTCCTTTCATTAATGCAAGGAATAAATTCGATACGGCAGGACAGGGTATTTCGAGAGTTCCTCTGCGTCTTGACGACGAGGCGGAAGACTTAGAATTGTCATTACCGTCGTCTATGTCCGTTCCAACTGCGGTGTTGAACACGACAATCACGTCTAACAGGGCCAGTTTAGACGCTTTATCTTACGCAGACCACCTTACAAAGGCGTTATCACTGCGTCTTCAAGGGAAAGAATTCCAGGATATACAATCCTCTTTAAGACTTCTTTCAAGGGCAGTGGCTTATTCCACGTATAACTCCGCCCTTTCAATGGCAAACCTGGAGTTGGTTAGACGTGACGCAGCCCTAGCTACTTCCACACGCGTGGATAGTAAGGTGAAGAACTCTCTGAGTCGCTTCGGTCTCCGGAGAACTTCTATTCGACGGCAAGCTTTCTGCAATCTACGATAAAATTACTAAGAAAGCTTCGGATTCTCTGCTGTTTAAATCCGCTTCCAAAAAGTCGGATGCGGCAGATAAGAATAAGACAGGCACTTCTGGGTCTAATGCGCTCAAGAAAGGTTCCTATAGAGGTTCCGGTGCGTCCTCTTGGTCTTATTCAAGAGACCGTCAAGGCAGCGACTCACGTGCGGGACGTCCTTCGGGCCGGGACAATCGGTCGGACGCCCCGAGGTCGACGAGACGAGGTGCGGGTCGTGGAGGACGGGGTTTCTCCTCCCGCAGGCCTCGCAGGTCCAGGAGGTGATGGCTTCAACCTCTATCGTGTTCCGGTTGGCGGAAGGTTGTCGAGTTTTTCAGAAGAGTGGGCGTCGATTACAGACGACCCTTGGGTGAGAGGGGTGATTTCGGAAGGTCTAAGAATATCCTTCAAACGAAAGCCTCCTTTAACTCGAAGTCCAAAATGGACTCAACTTCCGTCAAATCCGCAGAAAAGAGACGCTCTGTTATCGGAGGTGCAGTCTCTTTTAATGAAGAACGCGGTAGAGGTCGTAGAAGACCAGGAAACACCGGGATTCTACAGCCATCTGTTTCTGGTTCCGAAACCAGACGGCTCGTTCTGTCCAGTCATAGATTTGAGCTGGATAAACAAGCTGATCGTCGCTCCGAAATTTTATATGGAGACGATTTGGTCGGTCAGAGCGAGTATTCGGGTGAACGATTATGCTACAAGCATAGATCTCAAAGATGCGTACTTTCATGTCATGGTACATCCGACATTCAGAAAGTATCTACGCTTCGCAGTCCTAGGAGTTTCGGGGCGATGTGCTTCGGATTGAACCTAGCACCCTGGGCTTTCACTCGGGTAATGAACTCGGTAATGATGTATTTCCGAGCTCATTCGTCTGTGGTAACGTCGGCCTACCTGGACGACATTCTTCACAGAGGTACGGCAACGAGTTAACGCTTCAGAACGATGTGCAGAATCTGCTTCTATTGCTCCGACGTCTCGGTTTTGTTATAAACGAGGAGAAGTCGGATCTGGTGCCGTCCAAGTCATTCACTCATCTGGGAATGAGCTTCGAGACGCACAACAATCTCGTTCGTCTGCCGTTAACCAGAGTAAAATTAGTCAGTTGTTACGCTCGCTATTGTCTTCATGCAGACAAAGTCACAGCGAGGGAGTTTATGAGACTGGTAGGTCTGTGCAGAGCCGCCGCGGATCTCATTCCGATGGGGCGGTTACGCACTCGTCCTCTCCAAATTTTCTTGACTCAGAATTGGAGTGTGAAGATTCATTCGCTCGACATAGACGTTCTCTTGTCAGATCAAGTGAAACAAGAGATTCAGACGTGGGCAAACATTCAGTGGTTAACTCAGGGAGTTCCGCTGCAGTTGCCGGATCCGAGTTTTACCATTATGACGGATGCCAGTCAAACAGGTTGGGGTGCAACATTGATCCCAACGGATTCGAGATGCCAGGGTCTTTGGGATCCACAGTTCCTAAGCAAGCACATAAACATCAAGGAAATGATGTCAATTTGGCTTGCGTTACGTCATTGGATGGACATTATTCACAAAGCTCATGTCCAAATTCTGTCCGACAATATGACAGTAGTGGCGTATATACGGAACCAGGGAGGCACTCATTCCGTTCCGTTATTCAATCTAACGGAGAGAATCCTTTTGTTTGCTCTAGAACATCAAGTTCTACTTTCGGTCCGTCATATACCGGGTCGTCTGAATGTACTAGCAGACTCCCTTTCACGGAAGGGTCGCTTGTTGCCGTCGGAGTGGACTCTCAACAAACAAGTATTCAATCAGATTTGCTACCAGTGGGAACGGCCAATGATAGACTTATTTGCGACACATCTCAACAATCAGTTGCAGACGTATGTGTCACCGTGCCCGGATCCAAGAGCATTTGCAGTAGACGCTCTATCGATCTCATGGGACGGAATGATAGGATATGCGTAACCTCCAGCGCCGTTGATTCAGCAAGTATTGCTAAAGATAAAACAATCTCAATGCAAGATTCTGTTGGTAGCATCTGTCTCCACAGAGACCGTGGATAAATCTACTCAGGTGTCTGTTGTGGGACCTACCGCGAAAGCTTCCTCCACAGGAGGATCTTCTTTCGCAGGGGAAACCGCGTCGACTTCATCACAACCCGCAAGGTCTCAACCTTCACGTTTTTCCGTTGTGCGGTCCTTCTTGCATGGCAAGCACTTTGCAGGACAAGCAGTGGACGCGATTTCTAACTGTAGGAGGACCTCCTCTTCGCTAAATTATGCGGCTAAGTGGAAGGTTTTTCGTCGTTGGTGTAGGGATCATTCTGTTGATATTTTTGATCCCTCCATACCAGACATTGCAAACTTTCTAGTATACTTGTTTGACGAAATCAAACTTCAGCCTGTTACTATTAAGGGTTATAGGTCTATGTTATCTGATACCTATGCACACCATGATAGTTTACAAATTGGATCTAATGTCTCTTTATCTAAGTTAGTTAGAAACTTCTCGATAAATAGACCCAGAACTCTTAGATTAATTCCTAAGTGGAATTTAGCTTGGGTTCTTCTTAAACTAAAGGAAAAGCCATTTGAGCCTCTTGGGACAGTAGATTTCAAATTCTTGTCTTATAAGACAGCTTTTCTCTTAGCTTTCTCTTCTGCTAGAAGAGTCAGTGAGCTTCATACACTATCGGTGGACGATTCTCACTATCGTAGTGTCGGGAACACTATCACCTTCACTACTAATGTTGGATTTTTAGCTAAGAATCAGGCTCCTAATAAATATCCGGAACCTATTGTTATTAAGGCTCTTCCGTCTTCAGACGGGCGTAGGCCTTTACTCTGTCCTGTTAGAGCTTTACGCATTTATAAACAGATCTCAGTTTATCAGAAAGGGACGAAAACGTTTCTTTCTGTCTCTGATGCCTAATAGAAAGGACATTTCGGTCCATTCTATTGCCAGATGGATTCAATTAACTATCCGTACTGCTTATGAAAATTTATCTTCTTCCCAGCAGTCTGTTCTTAAGATTTCGGCTCATGAAGTACGAGCTCTTTCTACATCTTGGGCTTACGCAAATAGTGTGGCTATTACAGATTTAATGAAGGCTGCTTATTGGTCTCAGCCATCCACATTAACAAATTTTTATCTCAGAAATATTGAGTCCATTTCTGGAGACCTGCATTGTTTAGGTCCGTTATCTGTTGCTCAGAATGTCGTCCACTAAACAGTTGCAACTATAGTTATGCAGGCTTTCTGTTCCGGCAGTGACTCTGTCCTGCTGCCCTCTTCGCTCTGGGCTATTTGACCCAGGGCAAGGGGAAGGGGGGGGGGAGGGTGTTCCCTTAGGTCACCTGCTTTATAGTGAAAAGCAAGGGAATTCCTCCTCCGGAGTCAGTAATTCTGAGTCTTTCCGGGATGGTTTTAAAGTGTAATATTAATGTTATAAATTCATTCATGTCATATTTTTAAAGTGTAGCTCGGTGTGAAGCATTTGTATATGTCAAGTGTCAAACGGGCGTTAATATACAATCCTCGGACACTTTTAAAGAATATAAAGAGTCTCAATTCTCTGGACTAACTTTATTTATTGGCTTACTTTAAAAATAATTAGTATAATGGGTTATACTGGATGTTAATAGAGAACATGAATGTTATTGTGCTCAATTATGAAGGGTATTGTATCTTTCTAATTTATCATAAAATAAGAAAGATACATGTAAAGCCTAATACTCCTTTTCTCCTTGAGGGGTTCACTCTATATTATATAGTTGAGCTTATTGGATTTTCCTCTATGTCCTAGGCCCTCCAGCCTTTTTACTATTCAGCTATGTCTGGGTCATTGGTACAGTATAAAAATGTTAAAAAATTTATAGTAATTTATATATTTTTTATACTTACCAATGACCCAGACGGGGATGGCTCTCCCAGGAGTTGCGAACTCATACCTCCCCGCTGAGTACATAACGCTGACCAGGCACTGCCAGTAAGAATGATGATTGGCGCCAATTTCGGAACGTCCTTGACACTGCGCATGCGCAGTAGGGGCAAAGTATGGAGGTCCTTTAGGACTTGATTTCTTTTGGTTTTAGATGCAAATTTTGGGGATTGGGGGGCAAAATTTGTGTTTGGCCCTAGATTTTTAAGAGTTAGCACCAGCTATGTCTGGGTCATTGGTAAGTATAAAAAATATATAAATTACTATAAATTTTTTAACTTTTAGCTCAACTTGACAAAGTCAAGCTGAGCTATTGCCATCACTTCTCATCCGTCGGCGTACGTACGTACGTTCACAATTTCCTTTGGCACACCTCACAGGTCGCATTTATGATCAGATTCCTTTGAAACTTGGCATGCTTGTTTGGGGTGACCTCTAGATGGGAGCTATCGATTTTCTTCAATTTCCGTCAAAAAATGTTGCCGCGGCCAACGTTCTTAGAACTTAGTTTAGTCAAACCTCAATATTTCCCTTTGCACACCCTACAGGGCACATTTATGATTGGATCGCTTTGAAATTTGGTATGCTTGTTTGGGGTGACCTCTAGATAGGAGCTATCGATTTTCTTCAATTTCCTTCAAAAAATCTTGCCGCGGCCAACGTTCTTAGAACTTAGTTTAGTCAGACCTCAATATTTCCCTTTGGCACACCCTATAGGGCACATTTATGATTGGATCGCTTTGAAACTTGGTATGCTTGTTTGGGGTGACCTCTAGATGGGAGCTATCGATTTTCTTCCATTTCCATGAAAAAATGTTGCCACGGCCAACGTTCTTAGAACTTGGTTTAGTCAGACCTCAATATTTCCCTTTGGCACACTCTACAGGGCACATTTACAATCGGATTGGTTTGAAATCTGGCATGCTTGTTTGGGGTGACCTCTAGATGAGAGCTATCGATTTTCTTCCATTTCCACCTGTCAAAAAATGTTGCCGCTGGCAACGATCTTTGAACTTAGTTTAGACAGGTATCAATATATTCCTTTGGCATGCCCTACAGGGCACATTTATGATCAGATCGGTTTGAAACTTTGTATGCTTGTTTGGGGTTTCTTCTAGATGGGAGCTATCGATTTTCTTCGATTTCCATCAAAAAATGTTGCAATGACCTTTGATGAACTTAGTAAAAACTTAGTGCAGTTAAGCATCAATATTTCTCTTTGACACAGCCTGCAGGGCACATTTATGATTGGATCACTTGCAAACTTGGTGTGCTTGTGTGGGGTGCCATCTATATGGGAGCTGTCGATTTTCTTCCATTTCTGTCAAAAAATGTTGCCGCTGACCTTTGAACTTAGTTTAGTCAGGCCTCAATATTTCCCTTTAACACACCCTTCAGGGCACATTTATGATCGGATCACTTTGAAACTTGGTATGTGTGTTTGGGGTGACCTCTACATTACTCTGACATTGTGCACACACAATGCTGTTATGTTGAAATTTCATCAAATAACATTGGTACTGATGATCTTCAATTTTGCCGTTTCATTTATAACTTACCAAGTTCAAGTTTGTCAAGTTGAGCTACAGTGTCATTGACACTTTCATTTTTTTTGCTTACTCGAATTTTGTGTTAAGCAAATTTTCATTTTTTAAAGGCCTGACGCTGTATTGTTCACATTTTTGTTTTAATCATACTCTAGGTGGACTGCTGTATACTCGTAAAAAGTAAAATTGCACGCACTAGCGACAGCTCGTTCCAAAATTGAAAGATTAAAGTTTAAGTGACAGAAAATGTGTGGAGAATATTCACAGGGAATACTTTGTAAGATTCAGTCATTACTTTATTGTGCCCTCACACAACCCTCGAAATAGATATTTTTGTTCTTTTTCTTTCCTTTCTTCCTCTGGTAACTTCTCTAAATTGGTTATCCTAAAATTTAGCATCTAATTTATATTTTTATACTGTACCAATGACCCAGACATAGCTGGTGCTAACTCTTAAAATATAGGGCCAAACACAAATTTTGCCCCCCAATCCCCAAAATTTGCATCTAAAACTAAAGAAAACATGTCCTGAAAGGCCCTCCACACTTCGCCCCTACTGCGCATGCGCAGTGTCAAGGACGTTCCGAAATTGGCGCCATTTATCATTCTAAGTTTGGCCCTTCATCAGTTAACATCTGACTGATCTTTGTGCTTTTAAATCTCAGTTTAAATGATGCCAGACACATATATATTAGTGAAATGGTGATTCTAAGGAGGATAGAGAAGGAGGAGAGGAAAAGAATGTGTGACAGAATATTATCAGGGCTGTAACTTAAAATTTTTTAATGAAATTATGTTAAGTTACCTATTTTCAAGGCAGCAGCCATTTTGTTGTCATTCTGATTATTTAGTTACACTGTTTTTTCAAGTGTTTTCCTCTCTCCCTGTCCTTTAAGTTCCCCCTTGCTATTCTCCCATGCTTTTGGCATAGTTTCTGTAATTATTATTACTAAAATTTCTTGGGAGTTTTAGCTGAATAACAGAATGAATTCTGTTCTTTCCCCATGTTTACGTCTTCACCTACGGGTGGTTAGGCGTTGTGTTCTGCATCTACCATCTGATGTTCTGCAGTTTCTTCCCTGGAAGTCTCTGTTTTGCATCAGATAGTGTATTTTTGGTAACTGATTTCGGGCCTGGGTGCCTGGAGTCTTTTTTTAGTGTTTTTACACTCATTGTTTACATTTACAACAGCCCTCTGTGTGAGGGGGGGATTTCTAAAAAATAATATCTTTATGTTATTTTAATCATAACTAGATACATTATTATTGTTCGTAAGTGTTGAATAAATTGTTTAAAATATTTTTAAAATTTTTGTCCACACTTAGGCTTGGGATCCATTGGGGCTCAACGTTACTTTTCAGAAACTTGGGCTGTTCTGAAAAAATATTTTTTCAAAATATTTTGATTTCAATTATTTTTTCTATATTAATGGATCATATTATTATTATGTATTTTGATTGCCAGGGGTTAGTGCGAGTACCAGGACTTGTTTTCTTTTCACATTGAAAGGATATTGATCAATTGTTTTAAGAGGAAGTCTTCCTCTGACTTTATTATCATTCTATATGTGGTCAGTGTACTCGCATTAACTCCTGTTCTGTATCGTATGATTTCGATGACAATATGGGAAGCATATGTCACGGTATGTTGTTGGGGATTTGGACACTCCGGTCCTTTCCCCGCAGGGTCACTCTACTTTATCAATTTCTATTTCAGACGATCAAGATTAGGGTGATGTATCTGTGATGTCTTCCAACAGTGTGCCTCCGTCGTCACAATTAATGAAGGGCTAGCGGAAAAGTGCTCATGTAATACGCCAATTGCCTAAGAGGACCCTAGTAGGTTCGACGGCCTTTGACGTCCGCTAGCTCGCCCGGTGTAGCATCCATTCACCGAATGGTTCGGCAGCCGGGTTCGTACGTTGCGGTCTAGAAGGAATTTGGGGTGATGCGAGCACTATAAAATTAACTTAATGCACACCCAGTGACGGCGGATCGGAGGGAGAACGGAGGAAGCCTTTTAGTCCGGTTCATAGCTCGTTCCGGTCCATCCGGACGGCAAGCGAGAGAGGCCCCTCTCTCGTTCAACAACATCTGGCCCCAGATGTTGTGGTACAAAATGTGTCGCTAGCGGAGCATACGTCCGTCGCTCGGGACGCTCCGTTGTATATGCAGTCCGCTGAGACTGCTAAGGCTTCCTCTTCTCGTCAGCGCACACGACCGCACCTTGGCTGCGTGACCGCCGATATATATTACCAGCTTCGCCGATCAACGATTCTTCGGCGACCAGGTCACACCATCCGGCAGCCAGGGATTCGAGACCGATGGACTCCGAACGTTCGCATAGGAAAAGTATGCGGGAGCCATCTGATGCGGAGCTGCCCTTGGCGAAGCAGCGATAGACTGCGCCTCCGCAGGTCTCGACGCCGGACATTCTTGTGCACATAGCACAGCTTATCGCAGCATCCCAGCAGCCGACAGAAACGGTGTCGGATCAAGAATTATCCGACAGCGCTGGGTCGGTAGCCGGGGACTCGAGGCCTGCAGACTCCGGACGTTCGCATAGGAAGTGTGCGGGAGTCAACGTACACGGAGCTTCCGGCGGCAATGCATCGTAAGTCCGCTACTGCACAGGCCTCGGGAACGGACGTGCTTTCCTTAATAGCACAGTTTATCGCAGCATCCCAGCATCAACTGAATCTGTCGCATATTTTTTATCCGACGATGCTGGGTCGGGACGCTCCGCGGAAGCGGGTACGGACGTCCGAAAGTTTCATCCGGTCCGACGGGATACCGAAAGGGATTCGGAGGATTTCAAGCTTTCCCTTTCGGAAAAACATATGCTGCGATGCCGGATAAGAAACTGATAGCGTCGGTGGACTTAGAAATTTTTGGTTCGGTTCAGGGACATCGTCCCTCAGTTCCGACATAGTCCAATAATGTCACACAAACTTTCGAATTATTGAACGACGCTATATATATTATTATTTTATGCTTGCTATCCAAGCATTTCTGGTTTCTTGTTCGAAGAGTTATGGAGATGTCTTTCAAAAGTGTGCCTCTGTCGTCATAGTTAATGAAGAGTTAGCGGCAATAAGTGCTCATGGAATATGTCTATCGCTTACGGAGTGACATTCGCTAGCTCACCCGGTGTAGCGTACATTCATCGAATGGTTTGGCTGCCGGGTTCGTCCGTTGCGGTCTAGGAAGGAGATTTGGGTGATGCGAGCACTTTAATTACTTTAGTACTCACCCAGTGACGGCAGATTGAGGACAGATCGGAGGAAGCCTGTTAGTCCGGTTCCTGGCTTGTCCAGGTCCGTCCGGGCTGTGAGCGAGAGAGGTTCCTCTCTCGCCCAACAACATAGGGGACCGCATGTTGTGGTTCAGATATTTTACATTCGGAGCATATGTCCGTTGCTCGGGACGCTCCGTTATATTGACAGTCCGAGAGACTGTCTTTAATGCTTCCTCATCCTCACAGCAGGGCACACGACCGCACATTGGCTACGTGACCTCGAGTATCCGATCAGTTTCGGCATTCAGTGATTCCACGGCGAATAGGTCGCGCCATCCGGTAGCCAAGGGACACGAGGCCTATACACTCCGTTCGCTCGCATATTGGAAGTATGCACGGGGTAACGATCACGGAGCTTCCAGCGGCAATGCATCGTAAGACCGCTTCTCCTCAGGCTTCAGTGACGGACGTGCTATCCGAGTTAGCACAGTTGTTTCGCAGCATCCCAGCAATTGACAGTTTCTCGGTCGAATCAGGAATTATCCGACGGCGCTGGGTCGGTGCGGTCCGCGGTTGCGTCAGCTACGGACGACCGAACGCTTTATACGGTCCGACAGGATGGCGAAAGGGATTCGAAAGATTTCGAGTTTTCCCTTTAGTAGTATCGGAAGATGCCTTTCATATCTTCTGGCATTTCTTCCAGTGATTATTATTTCGGACTTCATTGCTGCGATCTTGGATAAGAGACTTATAGCGTCATTGGACTCGGATTTTTCGATCGGTACAGGGACATTGTCCCTGACTTACCGACGCAGTCCAATATTGTCATTACAACTGGTGTTTTATTTTTCGACGCTATATATATATATATACAAGCCTGCTACTAAGCATGATAGTTTAGTTTCTTGTCCGCGTTGCTCATTTCTGCCATTTTATCATTTTTACAAATAGTTTATTTTGGCAGAGCAGGGCATACCGAGAGTTCATATGCGTCTAGACGGTGTGATTAAAGACTGCATATATTCTTTTTCGCCGTTTATGTCTTTTCCAATTTCAATGTTGGGAACGACATTATGTATAGTAGACTTAACTTAGACGCTTTATTATACGTAATCCGCCTTACTGAGGCGTTATCATTACGTCTTCAAGAAAAGATTTACGGGATATTATTCTCAATGTAATTTCTTTTGAGGGCAGTAGTTTGTTCACGTATAACTCCGCCCTTCAGTGGCTGATTGGAGTTGGTTAGACGTGACGCAGCCCTAGCTACATCCACACGCGTGGATAGTAAGGTTAAGAACTCTCTCAGAGTCGCTTCGTTCTCGGAGGAGCTTCTCTTCGACGGCAACTTTCCGGCAATCCATGAATTGCTCGATTTATACGTTCTCTTGTCTATCTAGTGTTACAAGAGATTCAGACTGGGGCAAACATTCGGTGGTTGACTCAGAGAGTGCCGCCGCAGTTGCCGGACCCGAGTGTGGCTGTTATGACGGTTGCCAGTCAAACAGATTGGGATATATACTGATCCCTACGGATTCGAAGTGCCAGGGTCTTTGGGTTCCGCAGTCTTTTAGCTATCAGTTTAACTTCCGCGGAATAATGTTTTTTAGGCTTGCTTTATGTCATTGCATGAACATTATTCAGAAACGCATTCCCAAATTCCTGTCCTTTAATTCGACAGTAGTGGCGTATCTCCGGAACCAGGGAGGCACTCTTTCGTTTCCGTTATTCAATTTAATGGAAAGAATCCGTCTGTTGGTTATAGTACACCAAGTTTAGTTTTGGTCCGTCATATTCCGGGTCGTCTGATTGTTTTATCGGACTCCCGTTCTCTTACGGGTCGCTTGTTGCTGTCAGAATGGACTCTCAACAAACAAGTATTCAATCAGATTTGCTATCTATGGGAGCGCCCAATGATGATTTATTTATGACACAGCTTGCTAATCAATTGCAGACGTATGTGTTGGCTTGTCCAGATCTCTGAGCTAATAGTGTTAACGCTCTATTGATCTATAGGACGGAATGATAGGATACGCGTATCCTCCGGCGCTGTTGTTTTAGCAGGTATTGCTAAGATAAACAACCACAATACATTTCTGTTGATAGCATCTCTATCTTCACAGAGATCATGAGTAATTTACTCTCTTGTCTACTGTGGGTCTTAACGTGAAATCTTCCTCTATGTGAGGATCTTTTTTTCACTGGGTAAATCGTGTCATCTTTATCACAACCAGCAAGGTCGCAACCTTCATGTATTCCGTTGTGTGGTCCGTATTGCATTGTAAGCACTGTACTGGACGAGCTTTGGACGCGATTTCTTACTATAGGAGATCCTCTTCTTCGCTATTCTATGTGACTAAAGTGGAGGCTCTTCCGTCGTGGTGTAGGGATCATTATGTTCAAAATGTTGATCCCTCCATACTACTCATTGCTATTTTTTAGTATACTTGTTTCACAAGATCTACTGCAGCCTGTTATTATTTAGGTTATAGGTTTATGTTACCTCATACCTATGCACTCTACGATAGTTTACAATTGAGTCTTTTGTCTCTTTATCTAAGTCAGTTAGTAACTTTTTGATAAATAGACTTAGAATCTTTAGATTAAATTCCTATACGGATTTTAACTTCGGTTCTTATTTAGCTAAGTAATCATTTGAGCCTCTGGAAACAGTAGTTTTCAAATTCTGACCTTTTAGACAGTAATTCTGTTGGTTTCTCTTTTACTGTAGAGTCAGTGAGTTTCATGCACTATCGATGGATGATTTTCACTTTCATAGTTTCGGAATCAATACTTCCGTTACTATTTAGGTTGGATTGTTGCATAAGAGTTAGGCTCCTATTATCCGGAACCTGTTATTTTAAGGTCCTTCCGTCTTCGTATGGGCATAGGCCTTTACTCTTTCCGGGTACAGTTTATGTATTTATAAACAGATATCTGTTTATTACAAGGGCGTAAGCTTCTTCTGTCTTTGATGTCTAGTAGAAGGACGTTACGCTCCATTTTATTGTTAATAGATTCTATTAACTATCGGTACTGCTTATGGTATATCATTGACTTAGCAGTTGTGCTTAAGATTTCGGCTCATGAAGTAAGAGTTCTTCTACTTCTTGGGCTTACATTAATAGTGTCGCTATTATAGATTTTTGAAGGCCGCTCATTGCGCTCAGCCATCCACATTCATGAATTTTATCTTAGAAATATCGAGTCAATTTCTTGAGGCCTCTTTTGTTAGGTCTATTATCTACTGCTCAGAATGTCATTCACTTAACAGTTGCTACTATAGCTAGGTAGGCTGTCTGTTTCGGCAGTGTCTCCGTTTGGCTGCCCTCTTCGCTCTGGGCTATTTGACCCAGGGCAAGAAAAAGGGGGGGGGGGGGGGGGGGGAGGGTGTTCCCTTGGGTCACCTGTTTTACTATGAAAACAAGGGGATACCTCCTCCGGAGTTAGTAATTCTGAGCTGTTATTGGGATGGTTGTTTAGTGAGAAGTTTAAGTTTATAAAATTCATTCAAGTCTTAGTTTTTAAAGTATAGCTTTTGAATATTGCATATGTCAACGGACATGATTATGCAATTCTCAGACACTTTTAGGAGTATAAGAGTCTCTATTCTCTAGACTTACTTTATTATTGGCTTACTTTAAAAATTATTAGTATAAGGATTATATTGGATATTAATAGAGTACATGGATGTATGAAGCTCAATTTTGGAAGGTGTTGTATCTTTCTAATTTATCATAAATAAGAAAGATACATGTAAGGCCTATTACTTCTTTTCCCTACAGGGGATGACTCTATTTTATTTTATTGAGCGTATTCCATTTTGCTCTATGTCCTTGGCCCTCCAGCCTTTTTACTATTCAGCTATGTCTGGGTCATTGGTACAGTATAAAAATGTTAAAAAATTTATAGTAATTTATATATTTTTTATACTTACCAATGACCCAGACGGGGATGGCCCTCCCAGGAGTTGGGAACTCTTGCCTCCCCGCTGAGTACATAGCGCTTACCAGGCACTGGTTATTAGAATGATAAATGGCGCCAATTTCGGAACGTCCTTGACACTGCGCATGCGCAGTAGGGGCGAAGTGTGGAGGGCCTTTCAGGACATGTTTTCTTTAGTTTTAGATGCAAATTTTGGGGATTGGGGGGCAAAATTTGTGTTTGGCCCTTTATTTTAAGAGTTAGCACCAGCTATGTCTGGGTCATTGGTAAGTATAAAAAATATATAAATTACTATAAATTTTTTAACTTTTTATTAAATCTTCTCCTAGGGTTGCGTAAACTATTTGAAGCAATGGAATATTTTTGGTTTGAAATTTGATATCAGATTGTTTCTTATTTTCAATTCTGGCCAGTTTTTCGGAGAAATCACTTTTCATGAAGATAAAATGTAAGTATCTTTATTTCATGTTTTGTTTTCTTTCAGGACTTGCCGAATTCCAGAAATTTGTCAGACGAAATGAGAAAGATAGCAGAAAGTCAAGTGAAACAGGTAATAAGATCATTTGTTTTCAGAATATTCAGGGTATGAAGTTTTACCACAAAAATAGGATGTTTGTGATTTTTTTTAGGATTGGCATTTGTTAATATATGAACTTCTTAACCCTTTACCCAACGCAGACGATATCAAAATTTATTATTTTCAGGGTTCGCATGTGGGTCCTGGAACCTTGAAAGTCCTGGAATTTGGCCGTTTTAAATTCCAGGCCTAGAAATTCATGGAAAACGAACATTTTTTTAGGCCAGTCTTTGAAAGTCCTGGAAAACCCGGTCATAATTTTAGGGGCACCGTCGAATATGCTCCAATTCACTGCTTGCTTTTTCTGTTTCTGGTCTCGTGTTGTCATATTTTTTTCTGTGCGTTTTGGAAAAAAATTATCTTGTGTTAAGTCTTCCAGTTTGATATTAAAATACCGGGTAAGTGTGTGTTTCAAGAAAAATGAACCGATAACATTACGTGTACACTCCATACGAAAACATTATCCAAAAATCGACTGAGTGTGTTATGTGTAATTACATAATGTCAGACGTCCACTCACTAATGTGTTGATTGGACTGTATTGGGAAAAGATTCGACAATTAACATATTAATTTCTGTTCACCAAATCTTTTTTTTGTACCTGATACATTTTGTTTGGGAATTTTGTATATCAAATAAAATCTTTAAAGGTGAAAATCGGTTCGGTAAATCCTGTTATTTTGTGTGATAATTTTAACCCCAAAAATGAGAATTTCGCCGATCACGTGCAACAGTGTGGCTCTTCTGTCAATTGGATCTACATTGCATGAAATGAAATATTCTGAAGTCATTGGAGACCGGCGAACAAACGCAGTATTCAGTTTGTTTTTCAACAGACACGGAAAGTTATAGATTGCTTATACATTTTTATTTTTGAACATCAAGGGAATTTACCTGCTTTTGTCAGGGGAATAACATCATACTCCACCCAAATGTCAAATTATAACACAATTTTTGTGACATATCTGGCAGCTATTAACAGCCTCGGAAATTCAGTGAAGTGGATTGTTGTCGAAACAGATCAGATCCACCCGCGCATGCCTTTTTCCAGAGGTATTTTAAAACACGGCATCCAAATTCAACTCGGGGACCCTTCTGATAGATAAAACGTGTCCCCACGAAAACGAAATGACTCCATACCAGGAATACATAACTTGAATTTATGGTTGCGAGAACAACACCGCAACATCTAATGGTAACTGGGGGAGAGGGTCATAGCAGCCTCAAAATCGCCGAGAACACCAGTTTTGCCATTTTTGTGGTGGGGGGGGGGGGGGGGGGGGGGTGGGGGGGGGGGAAGGGAAGGGGGAAAAATCGACCAAACTCGATCATTACTCTCAACCCAATCATACTGATACTATGAGGATAATTAATGCCTACCCCCCCCCCCCCCCTTCTTCGGGAAATTCTTGAACCGCCACTGCAGGGAGCCACCCGTCTTCTCGGGTGTATCTTAACCCTTTACCCAATGCGGATAGCAGATGATGCTTGCAAAATAAATTCTTGGATAACATTTAAAAATTTCAAACTTTTATCTCAAAACATAGCTTATGACCCCTCATTGGGACGACTCGAGATCATCGAGTTCGTTCCAATGAGAGGTCATAAGCTATGTTTTTTGGACAAAAATTGAAAACATAATAAAATTTGAATTGAGATTTTTGTGTATAGTGCTGGCCGAATTTGGCCGTTGATGTTGGGTAAAGGGCTAACGTTATTTTGCGAGCAATTTAGTCAGTTATTGAAAGTTGTTTTGACGAGTGGGAAATCCACCTGCAGATGTCACTTGCAGTAATTCATTACCTCCGTACTTTGGAGGTCGTGCAGCTATAACGTGCCTAAACTGCGACGTCGGAGAATTTGGGAAAACCTGAATATATTACTGCTGGTTTAAGTAACAGGAATAAGAAGTAGAACTGGTATTCATTTAGTCTAAACAGTATTTATTACAAAAAAAGCAAATGATAACAGAGATAAATTGCAAACATTAATGTGAATTTGGCAGTAAGCTGAAAGCTTATACAAGGCCATTTCCACCAACACAAGATCACAAAGATTCGTCGATGACAGTATCAGGTATGAGTATTAAGTACAAACAGTGTTTATCTGCATTATACAAGCGTTTGAAAAGCGACAGTAACTAATCTTGTATCGAAACAGTCAGGGATGGGTTGATCTGCAAGAAAAGTTGGAAAGTGCGGGTTGGATACATTCATTGCGTAGAGTTATTTATTTGTGTCTAAAGTCACACACCTATGCAAAATGATTAAACGTGACATAAGATAGAAATATAATCAAGTTAACTCCAATTATTTGTCACCCAAAATGCCCATTTGGAGGACTTTGACCCTTAGCATTGGTAACAGAGTCACGGTTGATTAGTAAGGCTTCGCCTGTTTACCACTGTAAACAAGTGTAGCTTTATTACAGGCATTCCCACGGAGATCATCTTGATATTAATTGTGGGTTAGTATTTATTATAGTATATAATTATATAAGATGGGCTAATACTACATTGGGGTTAATTAATGAATCGCTAACTTGATAAAATAAAGTCATGTACCACTTCAAAGATAAGGCGGTTGTCGTCATTACTCAGGAATTCTGAACCGAATAGAAGTGTAGAGGAGTCCGCTCCAAACGGAAGGAGATTAATTGAATAATTATGAGCATCGGAGAAAATTGGACAATGCAGGAGAAAATGAACGGGAGTCTTTTCCTCCCCACACTGGCAAAGGGGGGTTGGTGATAAGAGGTTGTGATATAAGTGAAAATTGAGGTTACTACACCCTAGTCTTAATCTACAGTGATATATTTGGGCTGTGCGGGATTTCGATCTACAGTAGAACCTTGGCGGTCGTCGATTGCCATCGTTTAGAAAAGTCTTGAAGTTTGTCAATGATGAGTATTTTTATACTGTACCAATGACCCAGACTTAGCTGGTGCTAACTCTAAAAAATCCAGGGCCAAACACAAATTTTGCCCCCCAATCCCCAAAATTTGCATCTAAAACCAAAAGAAATCATGTCCTATAGGACCTCCATACTTTGCCCTTACTGCGCATGCGCAGTGTCAAGGACGTTCCGAAATTGGCGCTAATTATCATTTTCTGTTTGGCCCTTTATCAGTCAACATCTCACTGATCTTTGTGCTTGTAAATCTCAGTTTAAAGGATGCCAGACACGTAATTATTGGAGAAATGGTGATTCTAAGGAGGATATAGAAGGAGGAGAGGAAAAAGGAGTGACAAAAAATAATCAGGGCTGTACTTAAAATTTTTTATGAAATTATGTTAAGTTGCCTATTTTCGAGGCATGGGCCTCTTGTTGTCATTCTTGCTAAAAAGTTGCACTGCTTATTCAGTGTTTCCTCTCCCCTGGTCTTCTAAGTCCCCCCTTGCAATTCTCCCATGCTTTTGGCATATTTTTGAGAAAGATCATTTCTAAATTCTCTTGGGAGAGTTGCTTGGTTACAGAATGTTTTCTGTTATTTTCCCCATAGTTATGTTTTCACCCATGGGTGTATAAACGTTGTGTTCTGCATCTTCCATCTGATGTTCTGCAGATTCTCCCCTGGGAGTCTCTGTCTTGCATCAGATAGAGTGTAATTTTGATGACTGATTTCGGGCCAGTTTTGTCAGTGCCTGAAGTCATGTTTTCTGGTGTTTTTACACTGTTTGTTTTCATTGGCAACAGTCTCTTTTGAGGGGGGCTGTTTGCCTTTGGAGTAGTTTATCTCACTATAAGATACATTTTTATTATCCGTAAGTGTTGCATTAATTATTTAATATAAATTTAAAATTTTTGACCACACTTAGCCATCGGATCCATTGGGGCTCAACGTTACTTTTCAGAAACTTGGGCTTCGCTGAAAAAATATTTTTCAAAAATTATTTTGATTTGCAATTGTTTTTTCATTATTAATGGATCATGTTATTATGTATCTTTGTGTCACGGGTTTGTGCGAGTAACTAGGACTTGTTGTTGACTTTTCACAATGAAAGGATATTGTTCAAATTGTAATAGGAAGAAATCTTCCTCTGACTTTCATGATCATTGCATTAATTGTAGTCAGTGTTCTCGCACTAATCCCTGTTCTATATGTCAATATTGGGATGACAAACATTGGAAACGTGTGTCACGATATGTTGTTAGTGGAGAAAGGGCTATGCCGGCTCTTTCTCCGCAAGGTCACTCTACTCTCTCAGTTTCTATTTCAGAGGAACAAGAACAGGGTGATGTTTCCATGTTATCTTCTGCAAGTGCGCTTCCGTCGTCACAAATGAATACAGAGCTAGCGGCAAAAGTGCTCATGGAGATTAAACAAATGTCGTCCACTAGCTCGCCCGGTGTAGCGTCCATTCACCGAATGGTTCGGCAGCCGGGTTCGTCCGATGCGATCCAGGAGGAAATGTTGGGTGATGCGAGCACTATAAACATTCAGCGTGCACACCCAGTGACGGCGGATATTAGGCGAGATCGGAGGAAGCCTTTTAGTCCGGTTCCTAGCTCGTCCAGGTCCAGCCGGGCCGCGAGCGAGAGAGGCCCCTCTCTTGTACAACAACATCTGGGACCAGATGTTGTGGTACAAAATGTGTCGCAAGCGGAGCACACGTCCGTCGCTCGGGACGCTCCGTTGTATAGGCAGTCCGCGGAGACTGCTCAGGCTTCTTCCTCTCGTCAGCGCACACGACCGCACCTTGGCTACGTGACCGCCGATATTTTGCCAGCTTCGCCGATCAGGGATTCTTCGGCGACCAGGTCACACCATCCGGTAGCCAGGGACACGAGGCCGATGGACTCCGGACGTTCGCATAGGAAGAGTATGCGGGAGTCATCAGATGCGGAGCTGCCCTCGGCGAAGCAGCGAAAGACTGCGCCTCCGCAGGCCTCGATGTCGGACGTACTTGTGCAGATATCACAACTTATCGCAGCATCCCAGCAACCGACAGAAACGGTGTCGGATCGGGAATTATCCGACTGCGCTGGGTCAGTACGCTCCGCCGAAGCATCGGGGGCGGACGACCGGGAGCATCATGAGGTCCGACCGGATGGTGAAAAGGATACGGATGACTTGGAGCTATCTCTTTCGGAACAACATAAAGCTGCCGTGGACTTCAACCGGCACTTTCTCCCTCAAGTTGTTCCGTCGGGCCAGACTGCTGCGGTTCCGGACAAGAGGATTATAGCGTCATTGGACTCTGATTTCTTTGAGCGGTTCAGGGACATCGCTCCCGAGTTTCCGTCTCAGTCCAATAATGTTGCAAGAACATTTGAATTATTGAACGACGCTATATTCAAACTTGCTTCCAAAACGGGAAAAGCAGGTTTCTTGTCCTCCAATACTCTCAACCTGCCTTTTATTAATGCAAGGAATAAATTCGACACGGCAGGACAGGGTATCCCGAGAGTTCCTCTGCGTATGGACGACGAGGCGGAAGACTTAGAGTTATCATTACCGTCGTCGGCGTCTATTCCAACCGCGGTGTTGGAAACAACTATTTCGTCTAACAGAGCCAGTTTAGATGCCTTATCTTACGCAGATCACCTTACTAAGGCGTTATCACTGCGCCTTCAAGGGAAAGAATTTCAGGATATACAATCCTCTTTAAGACTTCTTTCAAGGGCAGTAGCTTATTCCACGTGTAACTCCACCCTTTCAGTGGCAAACCTGGAGTTGGTTAGACGTGACGCAGCCCTAGCTACATCCACACTCGTGGATACTAAGGTGAAGAACTCTCTCAGAGTCGCTTCAGTCTCCGGAGAACTTCTCTTTGACGGCAAGCTTTCTGCAATTTACGATAAAATTACAAAGAAAGCTTCGGATTCTCTGCTGTTCAAATCTGCTTCTAAGAAGTCGGACACGGTAGATAAGAGTAAGACAGGCACTTCTGGGTCTAATGCGCCCAAGAGAGGTTCCTATAGAGGTTCCGGTGCGTCCTCTTGGTCTTATTCAAGAGACCGTCAAGGTAGCGACTCATGTTTGGGACGTCCTTCGGGCCGGGACAACCGGTCGGACGCCCCGAGGTCGACGGGACGAGGTGCGGGTCGTGGAGGACGTGGTTTCTCCTACCGCAGGCCTCGCAGGTCCAGGAGGTGATGGCTTCAACCTCTATCGCGTACCGGTTGGCGGAAGGTTGTCGAGTTTTTCTCAAGTGTGGGCGTCGATTACGGACAACCCTTGGGTGAGAGGGGTGACTTCGGAAGGTCTAAAGATATCCTTCAAACGAAAGCCTCCATTAACTCGAAGTCCAAAATGGACTCAACTTCCGTCAAATCCGCAGAAAAGAGACGCTCTGTTATCAGAGGTGCAGTCTCTTTTAATGAAGAACGCGGTAGAGGTCGTAGAAAACCAGGAGACTCCGGGATTCTACAGCCATCTGTTTCTGGTTCCGAAACCAGACGGCTCGTTCCGTCCAGTCATAGATTTGAGCTGGATAAACAAGCTGATCGTCGCTCCGAAGTTTTATATGGAGACGATTCGATCGGTCAGAGTGAGTATTCGGGTGAACGATTATGCAACGAGCATAGATCTCAAAGATGCGTTCTTTCACTTCATGGTACATCCGACATTCAGAAAGTATCTACGCTTCGCAGTCCTAGGAGTGGTGTATCAATTCCGGGCGATGTTCTTCGGATTGAATCTAGCACCCTGGGCTTTCACTCGGGTAATGAACTCGGTAATGATGTATTTCCGAGCTCATTCGTCTGCGGTAACGTCGGCCTACCTGGACGACATTCTTCAGAGGTACGGCAACGAGTTAACGCTTCAGAACGATGTGCAGAATCTACTTCTATTGCTCCGACGTCTCGGTTTTATAGTAAACGAGGAGAAGTCGGATCTGGTGCCGTCCAAGTCATTCACACATCTGGGAATGAGCTTCGAGACGCACAACAATCTCGTTCGTCTGCCGTTAACCAGAGCGAAATTAGTCAGTTGTTACGCTCGCTATTGTCTGCATGCAGACAAAGTCACAGCGAGAGAATTTATGAGACTGATTGGTCTGTGCGGAGCCGCTGCGGATCTCATTCCGATGGGGCGGTTACGCACGCGTCCTCTCCAAATTTTCTTGACTCAGAATTGGAGTGTGAAAATTCATTCGCTCGACATAGACGTTCTCTTGTCAGATCAAGTGAAACGAGAGATTCAGACTTGGGCAAACATTCAGTGGTTAACTCAGGGAGTTCCGCTGCAGTTGCCGGATCCGAGTTTTACCATTATGACAGATGCCAGTCAAACAGGTTGGGGTGCATCATTGATCCCAACGGATTCGAGATGCCAGGGTCTTTGGGATCCGCAATTCCTGGGCAAGCACATAAACATCAAGGGAATGATGTCAATTTGGCTTGCGTTACGTCATTGGATGGACATTATTCACAATGCTCATGTCCAAATCCTGTCCGACAATACGACTGTAGTGGCGTATATATGGAATCAGGGAGGCACTCATTCAGTTCCGTTGTTCAATCTAATGGAAAGAATCCTTCTGTTTGCTCTTGAACATCAGGTTCTTCTTTCGGTCCGTCATATACCGGGTCGTCTGAATGTACTAGCAGACTCCCTTTCACGAAAGGGTCGCTTGTTGCCGTCAGAGTGGACTCACAACAAACAAGTATTCTACCAATGGGAACGGCCAATGATAGACTTATTTGCGACACATCTCAACAATCAGTTGCAGACGTATGTGTCTCCGTGTCCGGATCCAAGAGCATTTGCAGTAGACGCTCTGTCGATCCCTTGGGACGGAATGATAGGATATGCGTATCCTCCAGCGCCGTTAATTCAGCAAGTATTGCTAAAGATAAAACAATCTCAATGCAAGATTCTGTTGGTAGCATCTCTGTCTCCACAGAGACCGTGGATAAATCTACTCAGGTGTCTGTTGTGGGACCTACCGCGAAAGCTTCCTCCACGGGAGGATCTTCTTTCGCAGGGGAAATCGCGTCAACTCCATCACAACCCGCAAGGTCTCAACCTTCACGTTTTTCCGTTGTGCGGTCCTTCTTGCATGGCAAGCACTTTACAGGACGAGCAGTGGACGCGATTTCTAACTGTAGGAGGACCTCCTCTTCACTAAACTATGCGGCTAAGTGGAAGGTTTTTCGTCGTTGGTGTAGGGATCATTCTGTGGATATTTTTGATCCCTCTATACCAGACATTGCAAACTTTCTAGTATACTTGTTTGACGAAATCAAACTGCAGCCTGTTACTATTAAGGGTTATAGGTCTATGTTATCTGATACCTATGCACATCATGATAGTTTACAAATTGGATCTAATGTCTCTTTATCTAAGTTGGTTAGAAACTTCTCGATAAATAGACCCAGAACTCTTAGGTTAATTCCTAAATGGAATTTAGCTTGGGTTCTTCTTAAACTGAAGGAAAAGCCATTTGAACCTCTTGGGACAGTAGATTTCAAATTCTTATCTTATAAGACAGCTTTTCTCTTAGCTTTCTCTTCTGCTAGAAGAGTCAGTGAGCTTCATGCACTGTCGGTGGCTGATTCTCACTATCGTAGTGTCGGGAACACTATTACCTTCACTACTAATGTGGGTTTTTTAGCTAAGAATCAGGCTCCTAATAAATATCCGGAACCTATTGTTATTAAGGCTCTTCCGTCTTCAGACGGGCGTAGGCCTTTACTCTGTCCTGTTAGAGCGTTATGTATCTATAAACAGAGATCTCAGTTTATCAGAAAGGGACGAAAACGTTTCTTTCTGTCTCTGATGCCTAATAGAAGGGACATTTCGGTCCATTCTATTGCTAGATGGATTCAATTAACTATCCGTACTGCTTATGAGAGTTTATCTTCTCAGCAGTATGTTCTTAAGATTTCGGCTCATGAAGTAAGAGCTCTTGCTACTTCTTGGGCTTACGCTAATAGTATTGCTATTACAGATTTAATGAAGGCTGCTTATTGGTCTCAGCCATCCACATTCACAAATTTTTATCTCAGAAATATTGAGTCCATTTCTGGAGACCTGCATTGTTTAGGTCCGTTATCTGTTGCTCAGAATGTCGTCCACTAAACAGTTGCAACTATAGTTATGCAGGCTTTCTGTTCCGGCAGTGACTCCGTCCGGCTGCCCTCTTCGCTCTGGGCTATTTGACCCAGGGGAAGGGGGGGGGGGGGAGTGTGTTCCCTTAGGTCACCTGCTTTATAGTGAAAAGCAAGGGAATGCCTCCTCCGAAGTCAGTATTTCTGAGTCGTTTCCGGGATGGTTTTAAAGTGTAATATTAATGTTAAAAATTCATTCATGTCATATTTTTAAAGTGTAGCTCGGTGTGAAGCATTTGTATATGTCAAGTGTCAAACAGGCGTTAATATACAATCCTCGGACACTTTTAAAAGAATATAAAGAGTCTCAATTCTCTGGACTAACTTTATTTTTTGGCTTACTTTAAAAATAATTAGTATAAAGGGTTATACTGGATGTTAATAGAGAACATGAATGTTATTGTGCTCAATTATGAAGGGTATTGTATCTCTAATTTAACATAAAATAAGAAAGATACATGTAAAGCCTAATACTCCTTTTTCTCCTTGAGGGGTTGCCTCTATATTATATAGTTGAGCTTATTGGATTTTCCTCTATGTCCTAGGCTCTCCTGCCTTTTTACTATTCAGCTAAGTCTGGGTCATTGGTACAGTATAAAAATGTTAAAAAATTTATAGTAATTTATATATTTTTTATACTTACCAATGACCCAGACGGGGATGGCCCTCCCAGGAGTTGGGAACTCTTACCTCCCCGCTGAGTACATAGCGCTGACCAGGCACTGCCAGTAAGAATGATAATTGGCGCCAATTTCGGAACGTCCTTGACACTGCGCATGCACAGTAAGAGCAAAGTATGGAGGTCCTATAGGACATGATTTCTTTTGGTTTTAGATGCAAATTTTGGGGATTGGGGGGCAAAATTTGTGTTTGGCCCTGGATTTTTTAGAGTTAGCACCAGCTAAGTCTGGGTCATTGGTAAGTATAAAAAATATATAAATTACTATAAATTTTTTAACTTTCACGCAGGGACAAGGGCAAATTATTCCATTGGTCAGTAACGCTGGGTATGAAGGAAGATTTATACAGTTCAGTCCGACAGAACGGAACACGGTGGTTTTGACCTGATCGAAGACTAAGTGAAGGATTGGTCGAGGAAGCACGTGGCGGGATTTTACTGGAGATGTGTGGAGGAACCATACAGTGGTACATTTTGAAGAACTGGATTAACTTGTGTTTGTAACGTCTATCTTGCAATGGTTCCCATCCTGTTTCCGTATAAAGTAAGGACTTACTAGCACTGACGGTTGCCCCAGTAATAATCCTTGCCGCAGCAATCTGGATTTTTTCCATTTCCTCCACTTTAGTTACAGAGCAGTTACCCAAACAGTGTCGGCGTATTCAAGGAGGGCCTGATAAAAGCAAAATATATTTTTTCTAAGACACTACGGTCTAAGTTAAATTTGTGCTTCCTAAGTAAGTCTAATCGGGACCAGGCCTTTGCGCAAATATGGTCATTCCATGTACACGTGCTATTTAATATGACTCCCAGATGTTTATGATTAACGACTTCAGATATCTGAGAACCGCCAAAGAATAATGGTGGATAGAAAATAGGGCTACTTTTTCGTGATATTAGCATACTCTCAGTTTTATTTGGATTGAACTCTACCAACCATGTTTTAGCCCAATGTTCAATTGTGGCCAGATCTTGATTAATTATTGTTGAGGCTCGTTCAGGGTTTTCTATAATTAGATATAAAGAAGTATCGTCTGCAAATAGGCGTATACTGCTCAGAAGATCTTTGGTTATACCGTTGATATATATAAGGAACAACAAGGGTCTGAGAATAGACCCTCGTGGAACACCTGCATTTATGGTTCTCCAAGAAGAAGTCTCAGACGATATCACAACTTGTTGCAATCTATCTGTAAGATACGATTTGAGGAACAACAGAAGTTCACCATTATTATTATGGTATTCATTTGATTTACACGGAGACGAAAAGGCGTGAATATTTTGAGTAACAAGAACGAGAACAATACTTATTTTGCACTGAACTTTATTTAGTTTATTTAGAAAAAATATATAAAGTTTAAATGGAGAATTTGTATTTAAGGTGGGTCGATTTTAGCAGTTACGATGGGTAAATAGTTCACAGAAAGCTTGCTAGCGGTTTTCATGCTTTTTCCCGCATATTGGACGATTAATTTTTGTAATGAATAATGCATTCTCATATTTTTATACTGTACCAATGACCCAGACATAGCTGGTGCTAACTCTTAAAATTTAGGGCCAAACACAAATTTTGCCCCCCAATCCCCAAAATTTGCATCTAAAACTAAAGAAAACATGTCCTGAAAGGCCCTCCACACCTCGCCCCCACTGCGCATGCGCAGTGTCAAGGACGTTCCGAAATTGGCGCCATTTATCATTCTAAGTTTGGCCCTTCATCAGTTAACATCTGACTGATCTTTGTGCTTTTAAATCTCAGTTTAAATGATGCCAGACACATAAATATTAGTGAAATGGTGATTCTAAGGAGGATAGAAAAGGAGGAGAGGAAAAGAATGTGTGACAGAATATTATCAGGGCTGTAACTTAAAATTTTTTAATGAAATTATGTTAAGTTACCTATTTTCAAGGCAGCAGCCATTTTGTTGTCATTCTGATTATTTAGTTACACTGTTTTTTTAAGTCTTTTTCCTCTCTCCCTGTCCTTTAAGTTCCCCCTTGCTATTCTCCCATGCTTTTGGCATAGTTTCTGTAATTATTATTACTAAAATTTCTTGGGAGTTTTAGCTTAATAACAGAATGAATTCTGTTCTTTCCCCATGTTTACGTCTTCACCTACGGGTGGTTAGGCATTGTGTTCTGCATCTACCATCTGATGTTCTGCAGTTTCTTCCCTGGAAGTCTCTGTTTTGCATCAGATGGTGTATTTTTGGTAACTGATTTCGGGCCTGGGTGCCTGGAGTCTTATTTTAGTGTTTTTACACTCATTGTTTACATTTACAACAGCCCTCTGTGTGAGGGGGGGATTTCTAAATAATAATATCTTTATGTTATTTTAATCATAACTAGATACATTATTATTGTTCGTAAGTGCTGAATAAATTGTTTAAAATATTTTTAAAATTTTTGTCCACACTTAGGCTTGGGATCCATTGGGGCTCAACGTTACTTTTCAGAAACTTGGGCTGTTCTGAAAAAATATTTTTTCAAAATTTTTGATTTCAATTATTTTTTCTATATTAATGGATCATATTATTATTATGTATTTTGATTGCCAGGGGTTAGTGCGAGTACCAGGACTTGTTTTCTTTTCACATTGAAAGGATATTGATCAATTGTTTTAAGAGGAAGTCTTCCTCTGACCTTATTATCATTCTATATGTGGTCAGTGTACTCGCATTAACTCCTGTTCTGTATCGTATGATTTCGATGACAATATGGGAAGCGTATGTCACGGTATGTTGTTGGGGATTTGGACACTCCGGTCCTTTCCCCGCAGGGTCACTCTACTTTATCAATTTCTATTTCAGACGATCAAGATTAGGGTGATGTATCTGTGATGTCTTCCAACAGTGTGCCTCCGTCGTCACAATTAATGAAGGGCTAGCGGAAAAGTGCTCATGTAATACGCCAATTGCCTAAGAGGACCCTAGTAGGTTCGACGGCCTTTGACGTCCGCTAGCTCGCCCGGTGTAGCGTCCATTCACCGAATGGTTCGGCAGCCGGGTTCGTCCGTTGCGGTCTAGAAGGAATTTTGGGGTGATGCGAGCACTATAAAATTAACTTAATGCACACCCAGTGACGGCGGATCGGAGGGAGAACGGAGGAAGCCTTTTAGTCCGGTTCATAGCTCGTTCCGGCCCATCCGGACGGCAAGCGAGAGAGGCCCCTCTCTCGTTCAACAACATCTGGCCCCAGATGTTGTGGTACAAATGTGTCGTTAGCGGAGCATACGTCCGTCGCTCGGGACGCTCCGTTGTATAGGCAGTCCGCTGAGACTGCTAAGGCTTCCTCTTCTCGTCAGCGCACACGACCGCACCTTGGCTGCGTGACCGCCGATATATTACCAGCTTCGCCGATCAAGGATTCTTCGGCGACCAGGTCACACCATCCGGCAGCCAGGGATTCGAGACCGATGGACTCCGGACGTTCGCATAGGAAGTATGCGGGAGCCATCTGATGCGGAGCTGCCCTCGGCGAAGCACCGATAGACTGCGCCTCCGCAGGTCTCGACGCCGGACATTCTTGTGCACATAGCACAGCTTATTGCAGCATCCCAGCAGCCGACAGAAACGGTGTCGGATCGAGAATTATCCGACAGCGCTGGGTCGGTAGCCGGGGACTCGAGGCCTGCAGACTCCGGACGTTCGCATAGGAAGTGTGCGGGAGTCAACGTACACGGAGCTTCCAGCGGCAATGCATCGTAAGTCCGCTACTGCACAGGCCTCGGGAACGGACGTGCTTTCCTTAATAGCACAGTTTATCGCAGCATCCCAGCATCAACTGAATCTGTCGCATATATTTTATCCGACGATGCTGGGTCGGGACGCTCCGCGGAAGCGGGTACGGACGTCCGAAAGTTTCATCCGGTCCGACGGGATACCGAAAGGGATTCGGTGGATTTCAAGCTTTCCCTTTCGGAACAACATATGCTGCGATGCCGGATAAGAAACTGATAGCGTCGGTGGACTTAGAAATTTTTGGTTCGGTTCAGGGACATCGTCCCTCAGTTCCGACATAGTCCAATAATGTCACACAAACTTTCGAATTATTGAACGACGCTATATATATTATTATTTTATGCTTGCTATCCAAGCATTTCTGGTTTCTTGTTCGAAGAGTTATGGAGATGTCTTTTAAAAAGTGTGCCTCTGTCGTCATAGTTAATGAAGAGTTAGCGGCAATAAGTGCTCATGGAATATGTCTATCGCTTACGGAGTGACATTCGCTAGCTCACCCGGTGTAGCATACCTTCATCGAATGGTTCGGCTGCCGGGTTCGTCCGTTGCGGTCTAGGAAGGAGATTTGGGTGATGCGAGCACTTTAATTACTTTAGTACTCACCCAGTGACGGCAGATTGAGGACAGATCGGAGGAAGCCAACAACATAGGGGACTGCATGTTGTGGTTCAGATATTTTACATTCGGAGCATATGTCCGTTGCTCGGGACGCTCCGTTATATTGACAGTCCGAGAGACTGTCTTTAATGCTTCCTCATCCTCACAGCAGGGCACACGACCGCACATTGACTACGTGACCTCGAGTATCCGATCAGTTTCGGCATTCAGTGATTCCACAGCGAATAGGTCGCGCCATCCGGTAGCCAAGGGACACGAGGCCTATACACTCCGTTCGCTCGCATATTGGAAGTATGCACGGGGTAACGATCTCGGAGCTTCCTGCGGCAATGCATCGTAAGACCGCTGCTCCTCAGGCCTCAGTGACGGACGTGCTATCCGAGTTAGCACAGTTGTTTCGCAGCATCCCAGCAATTGACGGTTTCTCGGTCGAATCAGGAATTATCCGACGGCGCTGGGTCGGTGCGGTCCGCGGTTGCATCAAGCTACGGACGACCGAACGCTTATAGGGTCCGACAGGATGGCGAAAGGGATTCGAAAGATTTCGAGTTTTCCCTTTAGTAGTATCGGAAGATGCCTTTCATATCTTCTGGCATTTCTTCCAGTGATTATTTTTCGGACTTCTTTGCTGCGATCTTGGATAAGAGACTTATAGCGTCATTGGACTCGGATTTTTCGATCGGTACAGGGACTTTGTCCCTGACTTACCGACGCAGTCCAATATTGTCATTACAACATGTGTTTTATTTTTCGACGCTATATATTATATATATATATACAAGCCTGCTACTAAGCATGATAGTTTAGTTTCTTGTCCGCGTGGCTCATTTCTGCCATTTTATCTTTTTTACATATAGTTTATTTTGGCAGAGCAGGGCATACCGAGAGTTCATATGCGTCTAGACGGTGTGATTAAAGACTGCATATATTCTTTTTCGCCGTTATGTCTTTTCCAATTTCAATGTTGGGAACGACATTATGTATAGTAGACTTAACTTAGACGCTTTATTATACGTAATCCGCCTTACTGAGGCGTTATCATTACGTCTTCAAGAAAAGATTTACGGGATATTATTCTCAATGTAATTTCTTTTGAGGGCAGTAGTTTGTTCACGTATAACTCCGCCCTTCAGTGGCTGATTGGAGTTGGTTAGACGTGATGCAGCCCTAGCTACATCCACGCGTGGATAGTAGGTTAAGAACTCTCTCAGAGTCGCTTCGTTCTCGGAGGAGCTTCTCTTCGACGGCAACTTTCCGGCAATCCATGAATTGCTTGATTTATACATTCTCTTGTCTATCTAGTGTTACAAGAGATTCAGACTGGGGCAAACATTCGGTGGTTGACTCAGAGAGTGCCGCCGCAGTTGCCGGACCCTAGTTTGGCTGTTATGACGGTTGCCAGTCAAACAGATTGGGATATATACTGATCCCTACGGATTCGAAGTGCCAGGGTCTTTGGGTTCCGCAGTCTTTTAGCTATCAGTTTAACTTCCGCGGAATAATGTTTTTTAGGCTTGCTTTATGTCATTGCATGAACATTATTCAGAAACGCATGCCCAAATTCCTGTCCTTTAATTCGACAGTAGTGGCGTATCTCCGGAACCAGGGAGGCACTCTTTCGTTTCCGTTATTCAATTTAATGGAAAGAATCCGTCTGTTGGTTATAGTACACCAAGTTCAGTTTTGGTCCGTCATATTCTGGGTCGTCTGATTGTTTTATCGCACTCCCGTTCTCTTACGGGTCGCTTGTTGCTGTCAGAATGGACTCTCAACAAACAAGTATTTAATCAGATTTGCTATCTATGGGAGCGCCCAATGATGTTTTATTTATGACACAGCTTGCTAATCAATTGCAGACGTATGTGTTGGCTTGTCCAGATCTCTGAGCTAATACTGTTAACGCTCTATTGATCTATAGGACGGAATGATAGGATACGCGTATCCTCCGGCGCTGTTGTTTTAGCAGGTATTGCTGAGATAAACAACCACAATACATTTCTGTTGATAGCATCTCTATCTTCACAGAGATCATGAGTAATTTACTCTCTTGTCTACTGTGGATCTTAACGTGAAATCTTCCTCTATGTGAGGATCTTTTTCACTGGGTAAATCGTGTCATCTTTATCACAACCAGCAAGGTCGCAACCTTCATGTATTCCGTTGTGTGGTCCGTATTGCATTGTAAGCACTGTACTGGACGAGCTTTGGACGCGATTTCTTACTATAGGAGATCCTCTTCTTCGCTATTCTATGCGACTAAAGTGGAGGCTCTTCCGTCGTGGTGTAGGGATCATTATGTTCATATGGTTGATCCCTCCATACTACGCATTGCTAGTTTTTAGTATACTTGTTTCACAAGATCTACTGCAGCCTGTTGTTATTTAGGTTATAGGTTTATGTTTCCTCATACCTATGCACTCTACGATAGTTTACAATTGAGTCTTCTGTCTCTTTATCTAAGTCAGTTAGTAACTTTTTGATAAATAGACTTAGAATCTTTAGATTAAATTCCTATACGGATTTTAACTTCGGTTCTTATTTAGCTAAGTAATCATTTGAGCCTCTGGAAACAGTAGTTTTCAAATTCTGACCTTTTAGACAGTAATTCTGTTGGTTTCTCTTTTACTGTAGAGTCAGTGAGTTTCATGCACTATCGATGGATGATTTTCACTTTCATAGTTTCGGAATCAATACTTCCGTTACTATTTAGGTTGGATTGTTGCATAAGAGTTAGGCTCCTATTATCCGGAACCTATTATTTTAAGGTCCTTCCGTCTTCGTATGGGCATAGGCCTTTACTCTTTCCGGGTACAGTTTATGTATTTATAAACAGATATCTGTTTATTACAAGGGCGTAAGCTTCTTCTGTCTTTGATGTCTAGTAGAAGGATGTTACGCTCCATTTTATTGTTAATGGATTCTATTAACTAGCGTACTGCTTATGGTATATCATTGGCTTAGCAGTTGTGCTTAAGATTTCGGCTCATGAAGTAAGAGTTCTTCTACTTCTTGGGCTTACATTAATAGTGTTGCTATTATAGATTTTTGAAGGCTGCTCATTGCGCTCAGCCATCCATTCATGAATTTTATCTCAGAAATATCGAGTCCATTTCTGGAGGCCTCTATTGTTAGGTCTATTATCTACTGCTCAGAATGTCATTCACTTAACAGTTGCTACTATAGCTAGGTAGGCTGTCTGTTTCGGCAGTGTCTCTGTTCGGCTGCCCTCTTCGCTCTGGGCTATTTGACCCCGGGCAAGAAAAAGGGGGGGGGGGGGGGGGAGGGTGTTCCCTTGGGTCACCTGTTTTTACTATGAAAACAAGGGGATACCTCCTCCGGAGTTAGTAATTCTGAGCTGTTATTGGGATGGTTGTTCAGTGAGAAGTTTAAGTTTATAAAATTCATTCAAGTCTTAGTTTTTAAAGTATAGCTTTTGAATATTGCATATGTCAACGGACATGATTATGCAATTCTCACACACTTTTAGGAGTATAAGAGTCTCTATTCTCTAGACTTACTTTATTATTGGCTTACTTTAAAAATTATTAGTATAAGGATTATTGGATATTAATAGAGTACATGGATGTATGAAGCTCAATTTTTGGAAGGTGTTGTATCTTTCTAATTTATCATAAATAAGAAAGATACATGTAAGGCCTATTACTTCTTTTCCCTACAGGGGATGACTCTATTTTATTTTATTGAGCGTATTCCATTTTGCTCTATGTCCTTGGCCCTCCAGCCTTTTTACTATTCAGCTATGTCTGGGTCATTGGTACAGTATAAAAATGTTAAAAATTTATAGTAATTTATATATTTTTTATACTTACCAATGACCCAGACGGGGATGGCCCTCCCAGGAGTTGGGAACTCTTGCCTCCCCGCTGAGTACATAGCGCTTACCAGGCACTGGTTATTAGAATGATAAATGGCGCCAATTTCGGAACGTCCTTGACACTGCGCATGCGCAGTGGGGGCGAGGTGTGGAGGGCCTTTCAGGACATGTTTTCTTTAGTTTTAGATGCAAATTTTGGGGATTGGGGGGCAAAATTTGTGTTTGGCCCTATATTTTAAGAGTTAGCACCAGCTATGTCTGGGTCATTGGTAAGTATAAAAAATATATAAATTACTATAAATTTTTTAACTTTCGTTCATCTAAACTATTTCGGTAAAAAGCTCATGCTACAATAAAAATTAAATCACCAGGTCTTAACTTTGAAATGTTAAGCACTCGGCACAGTATAGAACCCATTATCCTGTGTCGGAAAAGCTATTACTGCAGCAAAACGCCAGGATGTATCGCCAAGACTGTCACATTGTTGTTTCAAAAACACCGTACACCCAGAACACATTTTATTCACTGAAATACTCGTTCTATTCCATAATTTCATTTAAAAAATACAGATGAATCGTTACGAGAATGAATGAAGACAAGATCATTTCGACGGAGACGATCCGACCTTCAGTTATACGGGGGGGGGGGGGGGGGGGGAATCCAAATCATATATCAGCAAAAATTTTATATATTTTTATACTGTACCAATGACCCAGACTTAGCTGGTGCTAACTCTTAAATTCTAGGGCCAAACACAAATTTTGCCCCCCCCCCCCCCCCCAATCCCCAAAATTTGCATCAAAATCCAAAAAAATATTTGTCCTATGTGGTCCTCCATACTTTTATCCACTGAGCTTGCTCAATGTCAAGGAAGTCTGAAATTGGAGCCAAATCCTCATTCTTTGGCCCTTCAATCAGTAACATCTCACTGATATCTGTGCTTATAATCTCAGTTAAAAATGAAATGGTGGATCTAAGGATGAAATAAGAGGATGAGAGGAAGAAACAGTGGAAGGATGTGTTCAGGGCTGTAACTTATAATTTTTATACAAAATTATTTCATGTTCCCTAATTTCGGGGCATAGGCCTGATGTTTACATTCTTGTTATGAAACTTCCACAGTTTGTTCAGAGTTTCCTCTTCGCTGTCCTAGGAGTTGTTTTCAGTTCCGAGCAATGATGCTCTGGTCTGAATCGAGTGCCCTGGGCCTTCACTCGAATAATGATCTCGGTAGTGACTCATTTCCGAGCTCATTCGTCTGTGGTAATGTCGGCCTACTTGGACATTCTTCAGAGTTACGGCAGCAAGTTAACGCTTCGAGCGTTTGTAGTACACCCTCTCAATCTCTTGGGACGGAATGATAGGATATGCATATCCTCCAGCTCCATTGATTCAGCTGATATTGCTAAAATCAAGCAATCTCACTGGAAGATCCTATGGGAGCTTTTGCTTGGTAACAGAATGTTTATTCTGTTTTTCCCCATGGTTACAGCCTCACCCTAGGGTAGTTAGCCGTTTTGGTCATGCATCTACCATCCGATGTACTGCTGTTTCTTCTCAGGAAACCTCTGTTTTACATTGGATAGTGTTAAAATTGGTTACTGATTTCGGGCCATATTTTCAGTGCCTGGAGTCTTGTTTCCAGTTTTTATTCACTTTTGTTTACGTTGACAACGGTTACTTCTGACAGTGATTCCTTGTCTTCTATTAGTTCTGCTCACAGCCAGATACATTAATATTGTCAATATTTTCAAGGGTTGGTGCGAGTACGATGACTGTTTAATATTTTTTCAAAATGAAAAAAATATTGTTCTTCAATTGTAAATCAAGGAAGTCGCCTTCTGATTCTCATGTTCATTGTATCTGCTGTAGTCTGTGTACTCACACTAATTCTTGCTCAGTGTGTGCCATTTCGGATGACAAACATTGGAGACGTGTGTCACGGTATATTGTTAGTGGTGAGAGGTCCATGCCAGTCCTCTCTCCACAGGATCACTCTAGTTTTGTCAGTCTCTTTTTTTGAGGAACAAGAACAGGGTGATGTTTCCGTGATGTCTTCAAAAGTGTGTTTCCGTCGTCGCAAAGTGCTCAAAGGAATGCGGCAAGTGCCTAAGAGGTCCCACGTAGGATCGATGGTCATTTGTCACCTGCTAGCTCCCCTGGTGAAGCAATCATTCACGAAATGGTTGTGATGCCGGGTTCGTCCGTTGCGGTCCAGGAGAGGAGAAGGGGTGATGTGAGCACTATAATCTTGGATTACGCACACCCGGCAACGACGGATCGGAGGATGGAACGGAGGAAGCCAATCAGTCCAATAGCTAGCTCATCAAGGTTTACCCGGACCGCAAACGAGAGAGGCCCCCTCTCTCTTACAACAACATTTGGGCCCAGATGTTGTTGTATGTACGTCCGTTAGTCGGAGCATACGTCCACTCCTCCTGCTCGGGATGCTCCTTCGCATAGACAGTTTGACGCGGCTTGTCTATTGGCTTCCTCATCCTCACGTCAGCACACACGACCACACCTTGGCTATGTGACCGCAGATATCCAGCCTGCTTCGCCGACCAGGAATTCCACGTCGACCAGGTCACGCCATCCGCTAACCAAGGACACAAGGCCTTTCCAGTTGGGACGTTCGCATATGAGAAGTATGCAGAAATTAACGTCCCAGGAGCTTCCAGCGGCTAAATTACGTAAGACAGTGGCTCCACAGGCCTCCTTGACAGACTTGCTATCACAGATAGCTCAATTCATCGCAGCATCCCCGCAGCCATCAGAAACTTTTTCAGAAAAGAAACTGTCTGAGGAAGCTGGGTCGGTTCGCTCCCCTGCAGAGTCAGAAAGGGAAGACCGAGGTTCTCATGTGGTCCAGTCGGATGTTGGAAGGGAATCAGCGGAGCTGAAATTTTCCCTTTCCGAACAACTTAGGTGGCCGTAGAAATAAACGGCAACACCTTTCAGAAGTTGTTTCTCCAGACCAAAATGCTGCGATTCCCGATAAGAGACTGATAGCGTCACTGGACTCAGACTTATTCGGCTGGAATAGGGACATTGCGCCTGAGTTTCCGACCCAGTCCAGAAATGTCACGCGGACATTTGAACTTCTTGATGATGCTATATTCAAGCTAGCCGCTAAGACTGGCAAATCCGGTTTCTTATCATCTCATGCTCTACAGCTGCCTTTCATCAATCATAGAAATAGATTTGAAACGGCAGGACAGGGCGTGTGCGTCCAAGGGAAGTTCCTATAGAGGATCTAAGAAGGCCTCTAGGTCTTACTCCGGAGACCGTCAGAGTAGCGACTCCGGTAGGGGTCGTAATGCCGGCCGAGATACCGGTCCGACGCCCCTATGACTGGGCGAGGTGCGGGAAGTGGAGGACGTGGTTCTCCCCCCCCGCAAGCCTCGCAGGGCCTGGAGGTGATGGACTAACCTCTTTTGCATTCCACTGGACGGAAGGCTGTCAAGATTCTTAACCAATTGGTTGTCTATTACGGATGACCCATGGGTGCAAGGGGTTATTTCCGAAGGTCTAAAACTGTCCTTCAAGGAAAAACCTCCGTTAACTCGAAGTCCGCGTTGGACTAAGCTTCTGTCAGACATTCAGAAGAGAGATTCGCTGCTATCAGAATTTCAATCTCTTCTGGACAAGAACGCTATAGACGTCGTTGAAAACCAGGAATCTCCAGGTTTCTACAGTCACTTGTTCCTGGTTCCAAAACCAGACGCCTCGTTTCGTCCAGTTACAGATCTGAGCTGGATTTTCAAGTTGATCTGGGCTCCGAATTTTATATGGAGACCATCCGATCGATCGGTCAGAGCGAGCATTCGAGTGAACGCTTATGCTGCAAGCATAGATCTTGAGGATGCATACTTTCACGTCATGGTACATCCGCTGTCCTAGGAGTCGTTTATCAGTTCCAAGCAATGAGCTTTGGTCTGAATCTAGTGCCCTGGACCTTCACTCGAATAATGAACTCGGTAGTGACTCATTTCCAAGCTCATTCGTCTGTGGTAATGACGGCCTACTTGGATGACATTCTTCAGAGGTACTGCAACAAGTTAATGCTTCAGAATGATGTTTAGAGTCTGTTTCAATTGCTCCGACGTCTCGGTTTCATAGTAAACGAGAAGAAGTCGGATCTAGTGCCATCCAAGTCATTCACCCACCTGGGAATGAGCTTCGAGATGCACAACAATCTCGTTTGTCTGCTGTTAACCAGAGCGAAATTAGTCAGTTGTTCCGCTCGCTTTTGTCTTCACTCAGATGTAGTAACAGCGAGAGAATTCATGAGACTGACAGGTTTGTGCGGAGCCGCTGCGGATTTTATTCCGATGGGGCGGCTACGCACTCGTCCACTCCATATATTTTTTACTCAGAATTGGAGTGGGGCGGCTACGCACTCGTCCACTCCATATATTTTTTACTCAGAATTGGAGTGTGAAGACTCATTCACTCGAAACGAACATCGTCTTGTTGAATCAAGTGAAACAAGAGATTCAAACTTGGGCAGAAATTCAGTAGTTAACTCAGGGAGTTAACGATAATGATGGATTCGAGTCAAACAGGTTAGGATGCAACTTTGAGCCTTTGAGTGAGTTTGTCCTAGAGCATCAAGTTCTTCTATCGGTCCGTCATATTCCGGGTCGTCTGAACGTTCTAGCGGACTCCCTTTCTCGGAAAGGTCGTATGTTGCCGTCAGAATGGACTCTCAACAAATGAGTATTCAATCAGATTTGCTACCAATGGGATTGTACTATGATAGACTTATTTGTAAGGCATCTCAATCAGTTGCAGACATATGTGTCGCCATGCCCAGATCCTCGAGCATTTGCAGTAGACGCCCTCTCGACCTCTTGGGACAGAATGATAGGATACGCGTATCCTCCAGCTCCGTTGATTCAACAGATATTGCTAAAAATCAAGCAATCTCACTGCAAGATTCTGTTGGTAGCATCTCCGTCACCCCAGAGACCATGGATAAATCTACGCAGGTGTCTCTTGTGGGACATTCCGCGGAAGTTTCCTCCACGGGAGGACCTTCTTTCGCAGGGGAAATCGCGCACACTGCATCACAACCCGCAAGGTCTCAACCTTCACGTATTTCCGTTGTGCGATCCTTTTTGCACGGCAAGCATTTTACAGGACGAGCAGTGGATGCAATTTCTAACTGTAGGAGGACCTCCTCTTCGCTAAATTATGCTGCTAAGTGGAAGGTTTTCTCTCGGTGGTGTAGGGATCATTCTGTTGTTTGACGAGATCAAACTGCAGCCAATAACTATTAAGGGTTATAGGTCTATGCTATCGGATACCTATGCTCATCATGATAGCTTACAGATTGGTTCTAATGTTACAGATTGGATCTAATGTCTCTTTATCTAAGTTAGTGAAAAACTTTTCGATAAATAGACCTAGAACCCTTAGGTTAATTCCTAAGTGGAATTTAGCTTGGGTTCTTCTGAAGCTAAAAGAAGCGCCATTTGAACCTCTTGATACAGTGAAATACTTATCTTATGAGGCAGCTTTTCTTTTAGCCTTCTCTTCTACTAGAAGAGTTAGTGAGCTTCATGCACTATTTGTTGATGATTCTCACCATCGTAGTGTTGGTAATACTTTTACATTGACTACTAATGTTGGATTTTTGGCTAAGAATCAGGCTCCTTATAAGTACCCTGAACCTATTGTTATTAAGGCTCTTCCGTCTTCAGACGGTCTTAGGCCTTTGCTTTGTCCAGTCAGAGCTTTGCGTATTTACAAACGTAGATCTGAGTTTATCAGAAAGGGACGTAAGCATTTCTTTCTGTCTCTGCTGCCTAATAGAAAAGAAAGGACATTACAGTCCATTCTATTGCAAGGTGGATTCAATTAACTATCCGTACTGCTTATGAAAAATTATCTTCATCTCAGCAGTCAGTGCTTAAGATTTTGGCGCATGAAGTAAGAGCACTGTCTACATCTTGGGCTTATGCTAATAGTTTTGCTATTACCGATTTGATGAAGGCTGCATATTGGTCTCAGCCTTCCACGTTCACAAATTTTTATCTTAGAAATATTGAGTCCATTTCTGGCGACCTGCGTTGTTTAGATCCGTTATCTGTTGCTCAGAATGTCGTCCACTAAACAGTTGCAACTATAGTTATGCAGGCTTTCTGTTCCGGTAGTGACTCTGTCCTGCTGCCCTCTTCATTCTAGGGTATTTGACCCAGAGCAAGGGGAAGGGGGGGGATGGTGTTCCCTTATATCACCTGCTTTATAGTGAAAAGCAAGGGAATACCCCCTCTGGAGTCAGTAATTCCGAGTCGGTGCCGGGATGGTTTTAAAGTGTAAAGCTAATGTCTATCTCATTTATGTAATATTTTTAAAGTGTAGCTCGGTGTGAAGCATTTGCATATGTCACGTGTCATACGAGCGCTAATATACAATCCTCGGACACTTTTAAAAGAGTATAAAGAGTCTCATTCTCTGGACCATCTTTATTTATTGGCTTTCCTTTAAAAAGATTAGTATAATGGGTTATACCGGATGTTAATAGAGATCATTGATGTTATTGTGCTCAATTACGGAATGGTATTGTGTCTTTCACTTTTGGTATAAACAAGAAAGATACATGTAAAACCTGTTCTCCTCTTCTCCTTGAGGGGATAATTCTGTTTATATGTAATTGAGCCTATTGGATTTTCCTTTATGTCCTAGTCCCTCCAGCTTTTTTTCTATTCAGCTAAGTCTGGGTCATTGGAACAGTATAAAAATGTTAAAAAATTTATAGTAATTTATATATTTTTTATACTTACCAATGACCCAGACGGGGATGGCCCTCCCATGAGTTGGGAACTCATACCTCCCCGCTGATTGCATAACACTTACCAGGCACTAGTTGTAAGAATGAGGATTTGGCTCCAATTTCGGACTTCCTTGACACTGCGCATGCGCAGTGGATAAAAGTATGGAGGACCACATAGGACATCTAATTTTTGGATTTTGATGCAAATTTGGGGGATTGGGGGGGGGCAAAATTTGTGTTTGGCCCTAGAATATAAGAGTTAGCACCAGCTTAGTCTGGGTCATTGGTAAGTATAAAAAATATATAAATTACTATAAATTTTTTAACTTTTATGTAAAATTATGCATGTTCCCCAATTTTGGGATATGCTTCTGAACGTTGTCATTATAATATGACTCCACTGTTGTTTTGTTACTATTACTTTCCTTCCCCCTCCTGTTATACTCCCAAGCTCTTGCAGCATTTTTTTTAAAGAATTTTTTATTACATTCTTGGGAGTTGAACTTGTAAAATGGAATAGGTATTCCGTTTATCCCCTATGCTTATGTCCTGTTTATTACTGTTCAGGACGTTTTGTATTCCTGCATCTTCTACCAGATGCATTGTTTTTTCTTCATATGAAGATCTAGTTTTGCATCAGGTGGTTGTTGATCGGTTACTGACTCTGGACCTTTGTTGTGCCTGTTGTTGGTTAGTTTCCGTTTTTATATGCCCGCTTTGAAAAAAACGGGTCGTATTATGGTATACCGCTGTCCGTCTGTCCGTCCATCTGTCCGTCCGGTCATATGTCGTACAATAACTCAAGAACGCTTTGAGAGATTTTCGTGATTTTTGGGTATGTGGTGTATATCGATGGGGGGAAGCTCCCTTTCGTTTAGTGTCGCCGTTCGATTAGTCATTCCAGAGTTATGGGACTTTATTACTTAGAAAATTGTTGATTTTATACATGTCGTGCGATAACTCGAGAACGCTTTGAGAGATTTTCACAATTTTTGGGTAGATGGTGTATATCGATGGAGGGAAGCTCCCTTTCGTTTAGTGCCGCTGTTGGATTAGTCATTCCAGAGTTATGGGACTTTATTACTTAGAAAATTGTTGATTTTTTACACGTCGTACGATAACTCGAGAACGCTTCGAGAGATTTTCATGATTTTTTGGTAGGTGGTTTATGTTGATGGAAGGAAGCTCCCTTTCGGTTGGTGTCGCCGTTCGATTAGTCATTCCAGAGTTATGGGACTTTATTTTTCACATGTCGAACCATAACTTGAAAATGCTTAGAGCAATTTTCATGATTTTTTGGTTGCAAGTATATGTTGATAGAAGGAATCTCCCTTTCGATTTGTGTCGCTGTCCGATGTGTCATTCCAGAGTTATGGGACTTTATTCGTCAAAATATAGTCAATTTTCCACATGTTGGACTTTGAACAATTTTCATGATTTTTTGGTGGCAAGTATATGTAACCTGACAAGTACACATGTATACTCATATTGTGTGGTTCCCCCTTGTAATTAATAACGGGCGTATCATGCGCTCATGGCGCAGCTGTTTATTTTCTCTTGACGTCTGTTCAATAACGTTTTGGATTCGTATTAATTCAGCGTTTAGTTAAAAACAATTATTGTTTTTTCCATTAGGATGTATATTATATCTTATTCCAGCAGTTTAGCTTCAATTAGTTAGTGTTTGTCCACACTTAAGCTATATCGGGATGCCCTTGGGGCTCATGAGGTTCCCTTGGGGCACTCAGGCTACTTTCAAAATTGTTCCAAAATTTTTTTTTATTGTCTGTGTTTTGTATCCTTGCGATGTTTATTCTGTATTATTATTGGGAGTGCAGCAGACTTATGTTTTTGTCTTCATCATTATTGTATCCATTATAATAATTGGTACTTAGTGTAAGTCCAGGAAGCCTCGTGATTAAAAGCTTGTTGTTTGCCAATAGTCGTGGCACTTCTTCAATACTTGTACTATGGGATGTGAACGTTGGAAATGGGTGTCGACCTGTGTGGTGGGCGGTGAAGTTTCAATGTAGGAGCTTTCACCGCTGGCTAATACTAGTCTTTCAGTCTCTTTTTCAGAGGAACAAGAACATGGTGATGGTACTTTTACACCTGTCCATTACGTGCTGCCGTCATCGCACTCTGATGATCCCCGCTCTGATGAGTAAACAGAGCTAGCTGCCAAGGTGCTCATGATTTTGCACAGGATTAAAGCCATTAGAAGCTTAATTCTCTGCATGCAGCTAGCTCGACCGGTGTAGCAGTCGTCCCTCTATGGGAGACGGGGCGCCAGGTAGGTCTGTTGCAGTCGAGTAGTATAACGTGGGTAGAGCGAGCACCTCATAATATAAAGCTCACCCAGCGACGATGACAAAAGAAGAAGAAGCATGAAAGTTTATCTACGGGATGCTCGGCGAGATCTGGGGTCAGATCGCGAGTTGGAGAACCCTCTCCGTCGTGTTAGCAGATGGGGTCGACTTGTGTCCATTGCGAGAAACTATAATGAGTCGGAACATGCGTCAGGATGTTCCTTCCACACTGCAGCGGTTATGGCTTCTTCTTACGCGAGTTGGAGAGAGTTCTCTGTCCCGTTATCAGTCTGGGTCAACTGTTTTCTGTCATGAGAAACTTCAATGAGTCGGAGTACCCGTCCGTAATGTGCGAGTCGGGATGCTCCTTCCACACTTCAGCTTAGATCGGCTGTTGTTACGGCTTCCTCTTCTTCCATGGAAAAGCACGCTAAGGGGTAGAAGCCTACAAGTTTCTAAACGGAACGCTCGGCGAGGTCTGGAACCAGACCGCGAGCTGGAGAACCCACTCTGTTCTGTCAGCAGTCGGGGTGCACTGTTTTTGATTTGAGAAACTTTTCCACACTGCAGCCGGATCCGGTTGCAGCTATGGCTTCTTCCTATGCTTCATCGATGAAGCACATTAGACCGCAGACTAGCTATCCAACTTTGCATGTACATGCTGTTCCATGGAGATGTACCCAGTCTTCACCACCGAAGTCGGATTAACCTGCAGCTAGTCATTTGAGGCATTTTTACGCGGGACTTGTGTCGAAAATCTGGGGTCAGATCTCCGTCCCATGAGCAGCATATGGTGAAGAAGTGGATAATTGCTGCTCTGCAAGCCACGTTATGGCCCTGCTGCCGCAGATTGCGCAGCGTATCGCAGCATCCCAGTTGTCACAGGTTCTGCCGTCAACAGGCTTCGGTAGTGAGTTGTCGGACGGTGCTGGGTTGGTCCAGCCATCTGTACATTCGGATGGTGTTGACCTTGTTTTCAGATGGAACATTTAGATGGTGAGAGGGCTACAGATGTTGATTCTCCATCCCTCACGGAATGGCACATTAAGACTATGAGTTTCTATTCATAAGTTCTTTCGAAGCTTGTTCTATCTGAACAAAAGTCTGCGTTTGCTAGGCAAAAACAGCTCAAGGTACCGGGTGAAGGAAAGATGAAGATCTTTCCTTCCCGGATCTATTGGCTCAGGTGTTGAAGGCTTTTGGTCTGATTAATGATGCCTCCCTTGGCTTAGCAATAGTATAAGAAAGGCAATGATCTATTCCTTATGAATAGGAGATCGATAGCTTATAGTTAGGCTGAGACAGCTGTATTGTTTGGAATAGAGCCGTTAGAAGGAATAAGTACGTCTTTTTCTTCTATGTGTTATATTCCTAGGTGTCGGAGGCATTTAGTGCTATTGTGGACGCCATAGTAGCCTTATGTACTGTTAGAGCGGTCTTTTCTTATACATTAGCGGCTAACGTCATAAATCTCGGTTTAGTGAGCTTTCTAAGGCCGCAGGGTAACACACAGATATCTGTCTTCACCGATATATGACTTCTAGGCTATGTTAGCTACACTGAGACTGCTAGATTTTTGAAATAAGGCCATTAGAAGGAAAAATTACGTTTTCCTTCTCAGTGTAGTATTCCTAGGCGTCACAGGCAATTAGTTCTATTGTTGTCGCCTTAGTTTGGCTTATGTGAATTAAGAGCGGTCTGTGTTTATATCTCATTAGCGGCTAATGTCATAGTGGACTTATATATTTACAGAGGGTCTTTTTCTTATACATTGCACCTAATGTTGTAAGTCTCCTTTTAGTGAGCTTTCCAAGACCGCAGGTGACACAGATATTTGTCTTCATGGAGATGAAGACTAATAAACTGCATTAGCTAAGCTGAGACTACTGTCTCTTTCGAATTACAGCCGTTAGAAGAGCGGTTCTTTATTCCTTCCCTTAAGCGACTAATGTTGTAAGTCTCCGTTTAGTGAGCTTTCAAAGTCGCAAGTTTCACAGAGATATCTGTCTTCACGGGATGAAAACTTATTAGCTGTGCTAGCTAATCTGAGACTCCTTTCTCTTTGGAATTAGGGCTGTTAAAAAGAAAGAGTATGTTGTTTCCTTCTCGGTTTTGTATTCTAAGGCGTCTGGGGCTTTTAGTCCTTTTGTTGACCCTTTATAAGAATCAAGTGCCGCCCGTTTTCCATTAACTTGAGCAACTAACATTGTAAGTCTCTCTCTAGTGAGCTTTCTAAAGTCACAAAAATTACACCGAGATATCTGTCTTCATGGAGATGAAGTCTTCTAAGCTTCCTTAGCTAGGCTGAGACCGCTGTCTTGGGAATAGAACCGCTAAAGAAAAGAGTTCATATTTTCCTTCTCTGTGTTTTCCTTTGTGTCACAGACTTTAGTCTTATTGTTGACACTATAGTAGCCTAGCTATAATAATGAGCGGTGTTTTTCCCTATCATTCGCGGCTAGCATGTTAAGTCTCCTTTAGTGAGCTTCTAGGGCCGCAGTTAACAGCCATTTAATTGTCTTCACGAAATGGAAGACCTTTAGCTGCTTCAGCCAGTCTGAGACCACTGCCCTATCGGACAAGGTACCATTACAAGAGAAGAGTTTGTTCTCTCCTAAGCGGTATTGTTTTGTGTTAGTTGTCTGATGAGGCTTTTAGCCCTATTGATGACTCCATATTAACCTGGTGTGATTAATGAGTGTTCTTTCGAATGCCTATAGTTAACTCCTTTTCAGGAATATATTTCCTGCTATAATCGGAACAAGGCACAAGGAGTTCATCTAGGTTTTTATGATCAGGTGCCGGAACATAGTATTTTTACACAAGAACCAATGGCCCAGACTTAGCTGGTGCTAACTCCAAAATATCGAGGTCCAAACACAAATTTTGCCCCCCAATCCCCAAAATTTGATGCAAAACCGAAAATTAGAAGCCCTATCTGGCCCTCCATACATTTACTCTCTGCGCATGCTCAGATGCCAGGAAACGACCGGAATTGACGCAAACATCATTCTTTGTTTGGCCCTCAGTCAGATAACAACAAACTGACTTCTATGCTTTTAAATCTCAGTTTATAATGATGCCAGACACAAATCAATCGTTAATTTGGTGGATCCAAGGACATAACTGGATGAAGGAAGGAAGAAACGGTGGTTTGAAACGTTCAGGGCTATAACTTTATAATATTTATAAAAATTAGTTCAAGTTCCCCAATTTCGGGACATGAGCCTGACGTCATCATTATTGATAATGATTTTTCCACCGTTGTTAAGTACGTTACACAGTATGTTTATTCTGTATATCCCCATGGTTACATCCTCATCCTAGGGGTGTTTAGGCGTTTTGGTCATGCATCATACATCCGATGTATCGTTTTTTCTTGTAATGAAGATCTTGCTTTACATCGAATAGTTAAAAAATCTGTTACTGACATCGGGCCATGTTGCCTGGGGTTTTGTTTCCGGTTTTCATTCTGACGTTTACATTGACAACGCTCTATTTATGTATGTAGTTTCCTATTTATTATATGGTAAGGACTGTTGTGAGATACATTAAATATTCCGGTAATGTAACAGTTAATATTTTGGATAGAAAAATTATTTTTGTCCACACTTGGGCTCTATCGGGATACATTTGGGCACATCGTTCTGTTTGGGAACTTGGGCTCTTGTCAAAATTTTTCGAAAAATTTGTTTGTGTAAATTATTTTTCGATTTATATTTTGAATGTTATTTGTTATATATCTTTTTATAATATTTATACCCCCGCTTCGAAGAAGTGTGGGGCTATATAGGAATCGCCCTGTACGTCCGTCTGTCCGTACGTCTGTCCGTCCGTCCATATGTCTTTCCGTCCGGACAAATTCTTGTGTGCGCAACTCCTCCTACATTAATGAACCGATTTTGATGAAACCTTCATCTCTACTAAGTGAACATGTGCATATTCCAAACTTTTTGATCTGCGACAATTTTAACCAGGTTATCTCTCTTGAACTTTGATTTAATATGGGTTTCTATATGAAATTCTTGTGTGCGCAACTCCTACATTTATCAATCAATTTGGACAAAACTTTTCAGACTTCATCACTACTAAGTGAACATGCGCATATTCCAAGATTTTTGATCTGCGACAATTTTAACCAGGTTATCTCCCTTTGACTTAGATTTATTGTGTCTTTCCATCCGAACAAATTCTTGTGTGCGCAACTCCTACATTAATGAACCGATTTTGATGAAACCTTTCAAACATCATCTCTACTAAGTGAACATGTGCATATTCCAAACTTTTTAATCTGCGACAATTTTAACCAGGTTATCTCTCTTGAACTTTGATTTAATATGGGTTTCTGCATGAAATTCTTGTGTGCGCAATTCCTCCTACATTTATCAATCAATTTGGACGAAAGTTTACAGACATCATCACTACTAAGTGAACATGCGCATATTCCAAAATTTTTGAGCTGTGGCAATTTTAACTAGGTTATCTCCCTTTAACTTAGATTTATTATGGGTTTCTACATGAAATTCTTGTGCGTGCAACTCCTCCTACATTTATCAATCAATTTGGACAAAACTTTTCAGACATCATCACTACTAAGTGAACATGCGCATATTCCAAGATTTTTGATCTGCGACAATTTTAACCAGGTTATCTCCCTTTGACTTAGATTTATTATGTCTTTCCATTTGAACAAATTCTTGTGTGCGCAACTCCTCCTACATTAATGAACCGATTTTGATGAAACTTTTCAAACATCATCTCTACTAAGTGAACATGTGCATATTCCAAACTTTTTGATCTGCGACAATTTTAACCAGGTTATCTCTCTTGAACTTTGATTTATTATGTGTTTCTGCATGAAATTCTTGTGTGTGCAACTCCTCCTACATTTATCAATCAATTTGGACGAAAGTTTACAGACATCATCACTACTAAGCGAACATGCGCATATTCCAAAATTTTTGAGCTGTGGCAATTTTAACTAGGTTATCTCCCTTTAACTTAGATTTATTATGGGTTTCTACATGAAATTCTTGTGCGTGCAACTCCTACATTTATCAATCAATTTTGACGAAACCTTTCAAACATTATCACAACTAAGTGAACATACGCATATTCCCAAATTTTTGATCTGCGACAATTTTAACCAGGTTATCTCCCTTTAACTTGGATTTATTATGGGTTTTCAAATGGGATTCTTGTGTGTGCAACTCCTCCTACATTAATGAACCGATTTTGAATACATGTTGCACATTGTAAATGTGTTTTTCCAAATGTAAACCATATATGTGTTGGCTCTTTAAGTATTCAGTGCTGTTCTGTGGAAGGCCACATGCAAATACAAATTTCAACAACAAAAAATGATCTTTATGTATACATTTCCTTATGGCCTTCGCCTACATGATCAGAAGTGCATTCCTCTAAAAACCCAAAGCGGGGGTATTAATCACCTTCAGTGATAGTTCTAGTTAATGTGGAGTTTGGTGGGAGTATGATCGACTTATGAAAGCATATTGCTCAGTAAGCTAGGTGAGGAAGCCTTTCCTCTGATTTACATGTTGATTGCCTTGCTTGTAGTCGATGTACTTCCACTAATTCTTGCTCAACATGTGTCACATGGGATGACAAACATTGGAGACGGGTGTCACAGTACGTTGTTAGCGAGAGGCCACTGCCGGTCTTCTCGCGGTGAGAGGCCACTGCTCTCCTCTCGCCAAAAAGTCACTCTAGTTTTTTAGTTTCTATTTACAGAGGAACAAGAACATGGTGATGTTTATGTGACGCCGTCAGAGAGTGTGCTTCCGTCGTCTCATTTAGATAGTCAAATAGAGCTAGCGGCTGAAGTGCCCATGAATATTAGGGCAATAAACTACAGCGTGGTTTCAGCTCCCTGTCGCCAGCTAACTCGACCGGTGAAGCGGTTACTCCGTCCGTGGGTTCCGTGTTGCCGGGTGTGTCTGTTCCAGTCGAGGAGAGTAGAAAGGGTAGAGCAAGCACTATAAAATAATAACAGGCTCACCCTACGACGACTGAGAGGAAGAAGCTGGCAAATTCAGCAGGAAGCTCAGTGAGCTCTGAAGGACCGCGAGCGAGAGAGACCCCCTCTCTTTCATAACATCTGGGGTCAGATGTTGTGCTTCGGAACTTGCGTCAGTCGGAGCATACGTCCATGCCCCCCGTCCGGGACGCTCCGTTCAGTTCACAGCCAGGGTCTTCTATAGTTACGGCTTCTTCTTCAGCGTCTACCAAGCACACACGACCGCACCTTGGCTACTTGACTTCTGATATCCAGCCTGCATCGCCGAGAAGGTCCACTCTTCGTCAAGAAGTCACACCATACTGTAGCCAAGGAGACAAGGCCTCTTTCATTGGGACGTCCGCACAAAAAAGCCATCTCCGACACACTGTCCCAGGAGCAGCCGGCGGCCAAGCAACAGAAGACCGCAGCTCCTCAGGCCTCTGTAACGGACTTGCTGTCGCAGATTGCGCAGCTCATCCCAGCAAGTGCTGGAGCAGCCGATGGCAGGCTCAGAACCTGCGCAGTCAGATGGTGCTGGGTCGGTCCAAACATCTGCACGTTCAGATGCTGATGACCGTGAGTATAATCTGATTCAGTCTGATGGTGAAAGGGATTTGAAGGAGAATTACCCTTTCCTTTCGGAACAAAACAGGGTGGCGATGGATCTAATGCATGAACACTTCCCTGAGTTCGTTCTTGAGAATCAGAATGCTGTGACCGCTCGAAAGTAGCGCTATTCAGTAGCTAAGAGACGAGGCCTCATATATCGGGACATCCAGAGAAAAGAGCCATCTTGGACACACTGTCCCGGGAGCAGCCAGCGGCCAGAATAGAAGACCACTGCTCCTCAGGCCTCCGTAATGGATTTGTTGTTGCAGATTGCGCAGCTCATCGCAGCATCCCAGCAAGTGCAGAAGCAGCTGATAGCAGTCTCAGAACTTGAGCTGTCGGATGGTGCTGGGTCGGTCCAGTCATCGGCGCGTTCAGATGCCGTTGACCGTGATTTTCATCTGGTTCAGACGAATGATGAAAGGGATATGGAGTGGGATTACCCTTCCCTTTCGGAACAACACAGGGTTGCGATGGATTTAATCCATCAACACTAACCTGAATTTGTTCCAGCGAATCAGAATGCTGTGTCTACTTGCAAGAAACCGCTAGCATTGTTGGAAGTTGACTTCATCTGGAAAAAGAGGAGGTCATGTCGTTTTCGGTTATGTCTAGACAGGTGTCGCAGGCCTTGGGCCTTTTAGACGACACCATATTTATCTTTCCAGTGGGAAGAAGAAAGGCGGTTTCTTTTTATCATCTTCTGTAATTTTACCTATTATAACGGAAAACGTGGAAGATGTATAGAGAGTTCCTCTGCATTTGAATGAGCAGGCAAAGGACCTAGTATGGCCTTACCTTCGTCATTCACTATTCCCTCGGACACAATTGAGACGACAATTCATTCAGAATGAATTTAGACTCGCTGTCTTATGCAGATCACCTTTAAGAACTGTGACGCAACGTCTCTACCGAAAGGCATTTGAGGACGTTTGTACCTCATTTAGAGTCCTTCCAGGGCTATTATATTTATCACGTATAACTCATTCCCGCCAGTTATTCTTTACCCAGAACTGGAGTGTGAAGACGCATTCGCTCAAGACCAGTATTGTTTTAACGGATCTAGTAAACAAAGGGTCCATATTGGGGCAGATATTCAGTGGTTAACTCACAGAGTTCCACTGCAACTGCCAGATCCGGCTTTCATGATTATGACGGGTGTGAGTCAATAGTTAGAGGCACGACCCTGAGTCCGACAGACTCGAAATGCAGGGGTCTTGGGACCCTCGGTTCCTGGAGAAACACATAAGCATCAAAGAATGATGTCAATATTGTTAGCGCTACATCAATAGATTCACATTATTTGCGGACACGCATGTTCAGATATTGTTGGACAACTCGATAGTAGTAGCATACATCAGGAACCAGGGTGGCACCCATTCATTTCCGTTATGATAACTAATGGAGAAGATTTTTCTATTTCATGTTCATCTCTCTATCCGTCATATACCGGGTCATCTGAACGTACTAGCAGACTTGCTCTCGGAAAGATTGCCTGTTTCATTTGCATTGGACACTCAACAAGCGAGGATTTGGACAGTTTTGCTACCAGTGAGATCGCCCCATGATAGTTTAGTTTGCGACGCACCGGAACAATTAGTTACCGTCATTTATGTCGCCATGCCCAAACCATTGAGCGCATGCAGTAGACGCTCTGCAGAATTCATGGGGATGAATGATAGGATACACGTATCCTCCAATTCATTTGATTCAGTAGATTACGTTTTAAGATTAAACAGTCTCGTTGTGAATCGTACTACAGGGTTCATACAGCTCTTGAAAAACCCTTGAAAATGAGTTTTTTCTTGAAAAACCCTGGAATTTGAAATTAGCCCTTGAGAAACCCTTGAACTTTCAGAAATCTCTTGAAAAACCTTTGAATACCAAGCTATTTCCTGGGCATTGTAAATATGTGTACTCGCCTTTTACTTGTTTGTTGCGCTCGTGTCGCTCAGTTAAAAAAAAACATAAAAAAGTATGGAACGTTTTACCAAGATTACTGTAACACAGATCACACTTTGGGTACCAGTACTTCCTGACTTCCAAAGTCAGATCCGTGTCACATGAATCTTAGATTTTTAGAGCTCATACAACAAGCTGAATAGTATATGTAGCCCTTGAAAAAAAAAGAAGAAGCCCTTGAAAAACCCTTGAACTCTGTGAGCAAATTTTTGTATGAACCCTGTACTAGTAACACCTCTGTTGTCACAGAAACCTTGGATAAGTATTCTCAATTGTCTGTTATGAGACGCTCCCCAGAAGCTTCCTCCATGAGAGGGCCTTCTTTCAAGGGAAGTTTTATTCTTCACGTCCTTCTCCGCCCATAGTGGCATAATGGAGTCGGTTAGACGTGAGGGAACCATCGCAGTTCCTATATTATTTGATAACTGGCACAGGAACGATTAAATAATGCGGGTGAGGAGATTTCGATCGGACTTTGAATTCCCCCATCTTCCCCCTCCTCCCCCCCCCCCCCCCACACACACACACACTCTGCCTATGTGTTTAGAGGCAATTACCGGGCAAGACATTGTTTTCTTCCCGCAAGCCTCATATAGTTTAATACATACATACTAAGCATATGGGTCATGTTCTGTGGCGACTTCATGGGCACATCCGCTTTTTAGTTGGATTAGTTTCCTGTGATTATTTGTTGATTTGTTGACTGGTATTCAGATGATTACATGCTAAATATAAATGCTCTCACGCATTATCTTATTAGGCTAACGCTTTACTGTATTTTGTGGACCTTGAAATCATAATCTATTTCGGGGGCAATCCGTGTCAAAGCCTGTTAATCATGCCTTCTTTCATTTCTAGATCCAGGTTTCTATTCTTATTCTCAGTACTCATTTTGCATATTCCCATGTGTTTTTACGATCGTAGATATCGGATAGTACACGTTGGAGAGTGTTGTTACTGGAATTTATTGTACAGAGTCTGCCTGTGGATTACCTAGGAAGTGTGTTTTCTCTTCAGGAATCGTTCAGTGTGGCTTGATTGGACATGTGTATGTTATATTTTATATCACCGGTTTTCGACATATCTGTGTACGCCATCGACGGTGTACGTTTATATAGCAGGCTATATCAATTACCAGGGTCGTTGCTATAGCCTTAACTTCTGAAGTGGCGTTAAGCACCATTTATTAATCATGAGTGCCTGTTCGATGATTATTTATATTGTTTTTTGGTACCGCTCTTATTGATTCCAGAGCTCTTCCCTCTTTCTTTTGAAGATTCCTTCAAAAGAAGGGGAGGGGGGGTGGGATGATTTTTACCTCTTCTCTGGATTAGAGAGTATGTAACTATGAAGGAAGCTGTTTTATCCGTTATTATATCCTGCATACAGCTGAAGTATTATTGTAGGGCGTATGTTTGTGGGGGATTTTCACTCATTCTCAGATAACCCATCCTAATTTTGGGGGCTTAGTCCGGACTAGCCTTAAAAATTGGGAACTTGTCACATCCGAAGTAGCATTGTCTTCATGCTTACAATAAGGAATTACTTAAATTGGGCTCCTTATTTAGAATATGTCTCCTCTATTATTGTATAGAGAGACATACACGTTGTAATTCCTAATTATTCTAATTTCCTGTCATCATGGATTGCAGAATTGGAACTATTTCGGAAGTCCTAGGCCCTCCACCTTTTTACTATTCAGCTAAGTCTGGGCCGTTGGTTGTTGTGGTAAAATAGGATGAATTTATAGTAATTATAATATTTTTATACTTACCAATGGCCCAGACGGGGACTCATACCTCCCTGCTGAATTATTATGTAATACTTTCTTTTACAAAGAATGATGTTGGCGCCAATTCCGGTCGCTTCCTGCGTCTGCACATGCGTGGAGACTAAATGTATGGAGGGCCAGATAGGACTTTTAATTTTCGGTTTTGCATGCAAATTTTGGGGATTGGGGGGCAAAATTTGAGTTTGGCCCTCGATATTTTGGAGTTAGCACCAGCTAAGTCTGGGCCATTGGTAAGTATAAAAATATTATAATTACTATAAATTCATCACTTTTCGACTCCAACTTCATTTTTTTCAAATCTATTGTTGTGGATTATATTTCCACTAGGTGGATTGGATATTATGTCTATATGGTGTATTATCTGGCGCCATGGCATACTGTCTTGATTTCCAGAGATATGTTGATGCTGTTTCAGCGGATATAGTGCCATGTTCATCACGTCGCCCTCCGTCCCTAATGGCATTATGGAACCAGTCAGGCGTGAGGGAGCCCTACAGTTTCTATACTATTCTAGATAACTAACACTAAAGCATTATGAGTCACGCTAGGTTAGTGTGATTATGCTTGCTTTGACTAACTATAAGCTTTTTAGCTGTATTACTCTTTATTGAGAATAGCAGCAGCAGTATAGCTTTGGGAATGTAGCGTGAAGTTTCTTTTTCATATAGTGAAAAAGGAATTTGTCACTGTTCCAAGCTTTAATATTACTGCGCCGGCCTTACTTAACTAGTGATTCAAGTAATGCGGGTGAGGGGGGTTCGACATGATTTATTTGTCGAACCCTATAGTTTCTATACTATTCTAGATAACTAACACTAAAGCATTATGAGTCACGCTGAGTTAGTGTGATTATGCTTGCTTTGACTAACTATTAGCTTTTTAGCTGTATTACTCTTGATTGGGAATAGCAGCAGCAGTATAGCTTTGGGAATGTAGCGTGAAGTTTCTTTTTCATATAGTGAAAAAGAAATTTATCACTCTTCCAAGCTATAATATTCCTACGCCGGCCTTACTTTCCTAGCTATTCAAGTAATGCAGGTGAGGGGGGTTCGACATGATTTATTTGTTGACCCCCCCACACTCCCCTCCCCCCGCCAATATGTTAAGTGGCGATTACAGAGCAGGACATAGTGCTCTTCCTGTAAGCCTTGTATGCATTCACTTATATGCATGTCTTTCATTGCTCTTTGATTGGTGGGTGGGTTGTGGTCTAATGGCGACATCAGGGACGCAAAACACTCTTTAGTTGGTTTGCTTCCTGTGGTTGGTCATTCATAAATTGTATATGAGCACATGATTCCTGAACAGTAACTTTTTTTGGATTCCGAATTCTTTTATGAGTACATTCAGTTGATATTGCTAGCCTTCATGTTCCTGTGTGGCAGGCATGTCGGTTATCTGGACGACATTCTCCAAATGTGGCAATTAGTCCACTCTGAGAAGTTTCGCTCAGAGTTGTCTACTTTTCTTACAACATATGAGTCTATTCCTCAGGTTAATCGCATTAACGTTGTTTTATTCCTTCAGTTTCCTGGTAAGTTTTTGTATTGCTCGGTCACGCCGTTGATACAGCCTGTATTCAGACAAGGGTACAGGTGGGATTCTGTTCATTGCGTGCACAATATGGATATATTATTACGCAGACATATTATTGAATAGATTCTCTTAAATTCTTACTCTGTGTTAGTATAGAGCTTATGAGAATTTTTGGATCAGTTATGGAGTTTCCAACAGGCCATCTCTGCATATGTTCTCTATTTTTGGCTTCATTATTCGGAGTGGTATATTCTTTCTCCGAACAGTCATTGGTTTTAACGAACCTAGGGAACAATGAATTATTTGGGGCGGTCCCTTATGTGTTTTTTAATCGTATCCCGTTCCATGTTCTGAATCCAGTCTTCAACCGGAAGCAGTTCACAAGGGAAATTCCTATTCTCATATAATTGAACGGTTACAAGTTAGTGGTTTATTATTGGAACTAATTGTACACCTGAACGTGGTCGCCTGTTGGCTCAGAAGCATATAAGTTCTATTAGATAACTTTCCATTGGGATTCAGTTGGACAAGATTAAGGTTGTACATATTAATATCACCAGTTTTCGACCTATCTACTTATTCCGGATGCGGCATACGTTTAGAAACTTGCAATTTTAATAACCGGGCTCGCCACGATTTATCCTTAGCTGCTGATGTGGCATTAAGCACCAATAAATTAATATCACCGGTTTTCGACCTATCTACATATTCTGGATGTGGCATACATTTAGAAGCTTGCAATTTTAATAACCGGGATTGTCACGATTTAGCCTTAGCAGCTGATGTGGCATTAAGCACCAATAAATTAATAATAATTAATAGCCGGGTGCCTTTTAGGCGAATATATATATTATTTGGTGCATTCGTGTGTGAGTCCCTCCGAGAATATTCATAACTTAAGTAAATTATTATATTTTTATACTGTACCAATGACCCAGACATAGCTGGTGCTAACTCTTAAAAATATAGGGCCAAACACAAATTTTGCCCCCAATCCCCAAAATTTGCATCTAAAACCAAAGAAAACATGTCCTGAATGGCCCTCCATACTTCACCTCTACTGCGCATGCGCAGAGTCAAGGACGTCCCGAAATTGGCGCCATTAATCATTCTTTGTTTGGGACTTCATCAGTTAACATCTGACTGATCTTTGTGCTTGTAAATCTCAGTTTAAATGATGCCAGACACATAAATATTAGAGAAATGGTGATTCTGAGGAGGATATAGAAGGAGGAGAGGAAAAATGAGTGACAGAAAATATTCAGGGCTGTAACTTAAAATTTTTTAATGAAATTATGTTAAGTTACCTATTTTCGAGGCAACAGCCTGTTGTGTTCATTCTTGTTATCAAGTTACACTGCTTGTTCAGTTGCGTATCCTCCAGCGCTGTTGATTCAGCAAGTATTGCTAAGATAAACATCCACAATACAATTCTGTTGATAGCATCTCTGTCTTCACAGAGACCATGGGTAAATTTACTCAGGTGTCTACTGTGGGACTTACCGCGAAAACTTCCTCCATGAGAGGATCTTCTTTCGCTGGAGAAATCGTGTCATCTTCACAACCCGCAAGGTCTCAACCTTCACGTATTCTGTTGTGTGGTCCTTCTTGCACGGCAAGCATTGTACAGGACGAGCTATGGACGCGATTTCTTACAGTAGGAGAACCTCTTCTTCGCTATACTATGCGGCTAAACTGGAGGCTCTTCCGTCATTGGTGTAGGGATCATTATGTTGATATTTTTGATCCCTCCATACTAGACATTGCAACTTTCTAGTATACTTGTTTGACAAGATCAACTGCAGCCTGTTACTATTAAGGTTATAGGTCTATGTTATCTCATACCTATGCACTCTATGATAGTTTACAATTGAGTCTTATGTCTCTTTATCTAAGTCAGTTAGAAACTTTTCGATAAATTCACCTAGAATCCTTGGATTAAATTCCTATACGGAATTTAGCTTCGATTCTTATTTAGCTAAGTAATCATTTGAGCCTCTGGAAACAGTAGTTTTCAAATTCTGACCTTTTAAGACAGTAATTCTGTTAGTCTTCTCTTTTACTGAGGAGTCAGTGAGCTTCGTGCACTATCGGTGGACGATTCTCACTTTCGTAGTATCGGAAACACTACTTCCTTTACTACTTAGGTTGGATTTTTGGTTAAGAGTCAGGCTCCTAATAGTATCCGGAACCTATTGTTATTAAGGTCCTTCCGTCTTCGTACGGGCATAGGCCTTTACACTGTCCGGTTAGAGTTTACATATTTATAAACAGATATCAGTTTATTAGTCTGGACGTAAGCTTCTTCTATCTTTGATGCCTAATAGAAGGACATTACGCTCCATTCTATTGCTAATGGATTCAATTAACTATCGGTACTGCTTATGGTATATCATTGACTCAGCAGTTTGTGCTTGAGATTTCGGCTCATGAAGTAAGAGCTCTTTATACATCTTGGGCTTACATTAATAGTGTCGCTATTATAGATTTTATGAAGGCTGCTCATTGGGCTCAGCCATCCACATTCATGAATTTTTATCTCAGAAATATTGAGTCTATTTCTGGAGGCTTCCATTGTTAGGTCTATTATCTACTGCTCAGAATGTCATTCACTTAACAGTTGCTACTATAGCTAGGTAGGCTTTCTGTTCCGGCAGTGACTCCGTCCTGCTGCCCTCTTTGCTCTGGGCTATTTGACCCAGGGCAAGGAGAAGGGGGGGGGGGGGGAGGGGAGGGTGTTCCCTTGGGTCACCTGTTTTATTATGAAAACAAGGGGATTCCTCCTCCGGAGTTAGTAATTCTGAGCTGTTACTGGGATGGTTTTTAAGTGATAAGTTTATGTTTTTAAAATTCATTCAGGTCATAGTTTTTAAAGTATAGCTTTTGAATATATCATGTGTCAAACGGGCGTTATTATACAATCCTCAGACACTTTTAAGGAGTATAAAGAGTCTCTATTCTCTAGACTAACTTTATTTATTGGCTTACTTTAAAAATTAGTAGTATAAAGATTATACTGGATATTGATAGAGTACATGGATGTTGTGATGCTCAATTTTGGAAGGTGTTGTGTCTTTCTAATTTATCATAAATAAGAAAGATACATGTAAGGCCTAATACTTCTTTTTCCCTAGAGGGGATGATTCTATTTTATATAATTGAGCTTATTTGAACTTGCTCTATGTCCTAGGCCCTCCAGCCTTTTTACTATTCAGCTATGTCTGGGTCATTGGTACAGTATAAAAATGTTAAAAAATTTATAGTAATTTATATATTTTTTATACTTACCAATGACCCAGACGGGGATGGCCCTCCCAGGAGTTGGGAACTCATACCTCCCCGCTGAGTACATAGCGCTTACCAGGCACTGGTTATAGGAATGATTAATGGCGCCAATTTCGGGATGTCCTTGACACTGCGCGATGCGCAGTAGAGGTGAAGTATGGAGGGCCATTCAGGACATGTTTTCTTTGGTTTTAGATGCAAATTTTGGGGATTGGGGGGCAAAATTTGTGTTTGGCCCTATATTTTTAAGAGTTAGCACCAGCTATGTCTGGGTCATTGGTAAGTATAAAAAATATATAAATTACTATAAATTTTTTAACTTTTTATAATATTTGTTGGTCATAGGTATGCCCACACTAGTTTTTTTTTTTTTTTTTTTTTTTTTTTTTATATTACTTGTTCACTTAGAAATTGTGTCCGTCCGAGCCAAATTTTGTCTGTTCAGCCTGTATCTCGGGTATCGAATGTTCTATTGCAATGAAATTTGCCATGAACACTGCTTATGGTATAGGCTTTATAAAAAGGATTCAACGATATTTCTCACATTCTCCTTTTTAGAGTTGGCCCCCCCCCCCCCCCCCCTTTTTTGACTTAGAAATTGTAGGAAATAGACATTATTTGACTGTTCAGCCTGTATCTCAGGTATGGGTTATCAGATTTCGGTGAAATATGGCACGCAGTTTGCCTATGACAAAGGCTTCTGCCTCAGTGCATAAAACTTCCAAACACCAAACAATTTACCATACCTTTTAACTTAGAAATTGTTGAAAACTTTCGAAGAAAATGGGGGGGGGGGGGGGGGGGGGTGCACACTGGATTGGGGTTATCAGATTTCAGTGAAATATGGCATGCAGTTTGCCTATGACAAAGGCTTCTGTCTCATTGCATGAAACTTCCAAACACCAAACAATTTACCATACCTTTTGAGTTAGAAATTGTTGAAAACTTTCGAAGAAAATGGAGGGGGGGGTATACTGGATTGTGTCCATCCATCTGTGCATCCGTCCGTCAGTCCATACGAGAATATTCATATAATAATATTTGTTGGTCATAGGTATGCCCACACTAGGCGGTACACCATGTGGGGGTATGCACCAGACGAAAGTCCAGCTCTTGTTTAGTTTCTATTCACAGAGAAACAAGAACATGGTGATGTTTACGTGGGTCCGTCAGAGAGTGTTCTTCCGTCGTCGCATTTAAATAGTCAATCTAGCTAGCGGCAAAAGTGCTTATGAATATTAGACAGGGCAATAATCCACAGTGTGGTTTCAAATTCCTGTCTCCAACTAGCTCGACCAGTGAAGCGGTACACCGCCTGAGGGTACCGTGACGCCGGATGTGTCCGTTGTGGTCAAGGAGTGTAGAAAGTGTAGAGCGACCACTATAATATAATATCAATATAAGACTCACCCTGCGACGACGGAGAGGAAGAAGCTGGCAAATTCAGCAGGAGGCATGGCGAGCGAGAGAGCCCCCATCTCTTTTATTACAGCCAGGGCCAGCTGTTATGGTTCACAACTTGCGTCAGTCAGAGCATACGTCCACGCCTCCCGCCCGAGACGCTCCGTTCAGTTTACAGCCGGGGTTGGCTATAGTTACGGCTTCTTTTTAAGCATCTACCAAGCACACACGACCGCACCTTGGCTACGTGACTTCTGATATCCAGCCTGCATCGCTGAGAAAGTCATTCTTTGTCAGAGAAGTTACACCATACAGTAGCCAAGGAGACGAGGCCTCATTTATCGGGACGTCCGCAGAAAAGAGCCATCTCGGAACACTGTCCCAGGAGCAGCCAGCGGCCATGCAACAGAAGACCGCTGCTCCTTAGGCCTTCGTAACGGACTTGCTGTCACAGATTGAGCAGCTCATCGCAGCATCCCAGCAAATGCAGAAGCAGACAGCGGCAGTCTCAGAATTTGAGCTGTCGGAGGGTGCTGGGTCGGTCCAGTCATCTGCGCGTTCAGATGCCGACGACCGTGAGTATAATCTGGTTCAGTTGGATGGTGAATGGGATTTGGAGGAGAAATACCCTCCCCTTTTGGAACAACACAGAGTGGCGATAGCGCTTATGCATCGATACTTCCCTGAGTTTGTTCCTGAGAATCAGAATGCTGCGACAGCTCGAAAGTAGCACTATTCAGTAGCTAAGACGAGGCCTCATATATCAGGATGTCCACAGAGAGAGTCGTCTCGGACACACTGTCCCGGGAGCAGCAGGTGGCCTGAAGACCACTGCTCCTCAGGCCTCCGTTACGGTTTTGCTGACGCAGATTGCGCAGCTCATCGCAGCATCCTAGCAAGTGTAGAAGCAGTCGACGGCAGTCTCCGAACCTGAGCTGTCGGATAGTTCTGGGTCGGTCCAATCATCTGCACGTTCAGATGCCGCTTAACGTGATTTTCAACTGATTCAGACGAATGATGAAAGGAAAAAGAGGAGGAAATGTCTTTTCCGATTAAGTATAGACAGGTGTTGCAGGCCTTTGGCCTTTTAGATGACGCAATATTCAACTTTCCAGTGGAAAGAAGTAAGGCGGTTTCTTGTCATCATCTTCCAAAATTTCACCGATCGGAAAACATGGAAGATGCATTGATAGTTCCTCTGCGTTTGAATGAGTAGGCTAAGGACCTAGCTATGGCCTTACCTTCATCATTCTTTATTCGTCCGGTCACAATTGAAACGGCATTTCTTCATTCAGAGCGAATTTAGACTCACTGTATTACGCAGATCACCTTTAAGAACTGTGACGCAACATCTCTACGGAAAGGAATTAGAGGACGTTCATACCTCATTTAGAGTCCTTTCCAGGGCTTTTATATTTATCACGTATAACTCTGTCTTAACAGTTGCTAAACCGGAGTTAAATAGACGTGACGGAGCCCTTGCGTTATCATCCTTAATAGATTACAAGGTGAAAAACACTCTTCGAGTCGCTCTGGTTTCCGGACACTAAGTTTTTGACGATAAACCTTCATTGGTTTTTGACCAAGCTGCAAAGAAAGCATCAATACTCTGCTCCTTAAGTCGACGTCTAAAGAGTAAGGGAGGACGGCCTAGACAGAAGGTCGCCTATAAGGACTCCTTGTGAGGGTATAGTCAACCCTCCTATAATTACTCCAGGGATCGTCATACAGCGACTTGGATACAGGGCTTAGGTCTGATCGAGACTACCGGTCAGATGCTCCTAAACTGCTGGGTCGAGGCTCTTCGCGAATGAGACGCAGTTCCTCCTTCTGTAGGCCTACAGGTGTGGGTTAGGACCTCTATTGCTTAGCAGTTGACGGATGGTTATCAAGATTAGCATCAAACTAGATAACTATTACGGAAGACCAGTAGGCGAGAAGTGTGGTTTCGGAAGGCCTATGGCTATCTTTTTGAGAGAACCACAACTAACTTCATGTCTGATGGACAATGCTTCTGTCAAACCTTGCATAAGAGTCTCTCCAATCGGATGTAAATGTTCTCTTGACAATGAAAGTAATAGAGGTCGTCGAGAATCAAGATTCTCTAGGATTCTATTGTCACCTGTTACTCGTACCGAAGCCATAGGGCTTGTTCCGACAGATAATAGACTGGAGCTCGATAACAGGTTTATCAAAGCTCTAAAAGTTTATTTATGGTTATCATTTAGTCAGTTAAATGAGTGTTTGAGTGATTGACTATGCTATAAGCATAGATCTAAGGATAGCTTCGGTCTGAAGATAGCGCCCTGCACTGTCACTCAAATATTAACTCAGTAATATCTCATAACAATCTGGTTTGTCTGCTATTATTCAGAACGAAATTAGTTTTATGCGACTGATGAGGTTGTGCCGAGCGGCTACGCATCTTGTTTAGATGGGTCGCTTACGCACATGTCCCCTCCAGTTATTCTTACCCAGAACTGGAGTGTGATAACACATTCGCTCAGGACCAGTATTGTTTTAGCAGATCTAGTAAACAAAAGGGTCCATATTGGGGCAGATATTCAGTGGTTAACTCAAGAGTTCCGCTGCAACTGCCAGATCCGGCTTTCACGATTATGACGGGTATGAGTCAATAGTTTGGGGCATGACCCCGAGTCCGACAGACTCTAAATGCAGGACCCTTGGTTCCTGGAGAAACACATAATCATCAAGAATGATGTCAGTATTGTTAGCGCTACATCAATGCGGACACACTTGTTCAGATATCGTTGGACAACTCAATAGTGGTAGCGTACATCAGGAACCAGGGCGGCACCCATTCAGTTTTGTTATGATACCTAATGGAGAAGAATTTTCACGTTCATCTCTCTATCCATCATATACCGGGTCATCTGAACGTACTAGCAGACTCGCTCCTCGGAAAGGTCGCCTGTTTCATTTGTATGGACGCTCAACATGCATTTATTTGTACAGTTTTGCTACCAGTCGGATCACCCCATGATTGTTCCAGAACAATTAGTTACCGTCATTTGTGTCACCATGCCCAGATTATTGAGTGCAGGCAGTAGACGCTCTGCAAAATTCATGGGGAGGAATGATAGGATACATGTATCCTCCAATTCATTCGATTCAGTAGGTTATGTTTAAGTTTAAACAGTCTCGTTGTGAATCCTACTAGAAGCACCTCTGTTGTCACAGAAATCTTGGATCAGTATTCTCAAGTGTCTGTTAAGGGATGCTCCCCAGAAGCCTTCTCCATGAGAGGGTCTTCTTTCAGGGGAAGTTTTATTCTTCACATCCTTCTCCACCCATAGTGGCATCCACAGCACTTTCGTCGTACTGTAGCCAGCGCATTCCACACTTTCATGCTGCTGCCGAAAGGAAGATGAACCAAGTAATCATGAGGACTTCATCTAAAAAGCTAGATTCCAGCCATCGTTTTTTGACGGTGTGCAATGGTCTAGTGGTTTAGACGCTGGACTCCTGATTGCCAGGCGGTGTTGCTGAGGGTTCGAATCCCGGCAGGGGATCAGAAACCAACATTCAAAATTCCTCTAAAACATGATTGTGTCATTTGAAAAAAAAACACACACACACACACACTCACTCACACACACTGCCTTATGTATTAGGGGTAATTACCGGGCAAGACATATTTTTCTTCCCGCAAGTCTCATATAATTTAATACATGCATACTATGCATTTATGTTATGTTCTATCTGTGGCGACCTCATGGGCTCATCCGCTTTTTAGCTGAATTAATGCCCTGTTATTTTTGTTGATTTGTTATATACAGGCGTTTAGTTATAAATCATCACAATTAAATTACTACTCTTGAGTACTTCGCAGGCTGCATAACTGGTTAACTGATATTCAGATGATTACATGCTAAATATAAATGCTCTCACACATTATTATTATTAGGCTAACGCTTTATTAGCTCACCAACTTTAGTTGTGTGAGCTTATGGCATGGCTCGATAGGTCGGCATCAGCGTATATGTCCAATAATGTTAAAGCTTCTGTTTAGGTCACTTACTCGCCCTATTTCCATATCATGGCTTTTATAATGCTGCTATATGATGATTATTATCATTTTACCATGATTTAACCCCTCATACCCTACATTTTTCTTGACATTTTTAGTTACGTTTAGTTTTCTGTTTAGTTCAGAATTTCATGTTCAACTAAGTGTTTAGGTCAGCTGCTTTGCTCCTTCTCTTCCCATGGTACTTATATTCATCGTACATGTTCCTCAGTATCATTATTCCATGATTAACCCCCTCATACCCTGCATTTTAAACATTTTTCTTGACATTTTTAGTTGCGTTTAGTTTTCTGTTTAGCTCAGAATTTCATGTTTAACTAAGTGTTTAGGTCAGCTGCAGGGGAGCGCGGTGGCTCAGTAGGTAGAGGTGCAGGCAGCAAGCCGAGAGGTCCTCGGTTCGAATCCCACCTGCGGCAACCGCATTGTGTCCTTGGGCAAGACACTTCATCTCCAAACGCCGTGTACTAAGGAGTACTGCACGTCGATGGTACGCATGTCTTCAACCAATCTAACCCTGCCTGTGCTGCAGTGCGGGGTTACGATGTTGGGGAGCTGGCAGCTGCTCGTCGTTGCTCGGTGGTTCTCTCCGGGTACTCCAGCTTCCTCCACCCATAAAACTGTCACGGTCATGATTAGCCATTGTGCATAAATATGTGACCTTAAACATCAATAAATAAATAAGGTCAGCTGCTGTGCTCCTTCTCTTCCCATGGCACTTATATTCATCATACATGTTCCTCAGTATCATTGTTCCATGATTAAATCCTCATACCCTGCATTTTAAACATTTTTCTTGACATTTTTAGTTGCGTTTAGTTTTCTGTTTAGCTCAGAATTTCATGGTTAACTTAGTGCTTAGGTCCGCTGCTGTGCTCTTTCTCTTCCCATGGCACTTATGTTCATCATACATCTTCCTCAGTATCATTGTTCCATGATTAACCCCTCATACCCTGCATTTTAAACATTTTTCTTGACATTTTTAGTTGCATTTAGTTTTCTGTTTAGCTCAGAATTTCATGTTTAACTAAGTGTTTAGGTCAGCTGCTTTGCTCCTTCTCTTCCCATGGCACTTATATTCATCATACATGTTCCTCAGTATCATTGTTCCATGATTAACCCCTCATACCATGCATTTTAAACATTTTTTTTGACATTTTTAGTTGCGTTTAGTTTTCTGTTTAGCTCGTAATTTCATGTTTAACTTAGTGTTTAGGTCAGCTGCTGTGCTCCTTCTCTTCCCATGGCACTTATATTCATCATACAGGTTCCTCAGTATCATTGTTCCATGATTAACCCCTCATACCCTGCATTTTAAACATTTTTCTTGACATTTTTAGTTGCGTTTAGTTTTCTGTTTAGCTCGGAATTTCATGTTTAACTAAGTGTTTAGGTCAGCTGCTGTGCTCCTTCTCTTCCCATGGCACTTATATTCATCATACATGTTCCTCAGTATCATTGTTCCATGATTAACCCCTCATACCCTGCATTTTAAACATTTTTCTTGACATTTTTAGTTGCGTTTAGTTTTCTGTTTAGCTTGGAATTTCATGTTTAACTAAGTGTTTAGGTCAGCTGCTGTGCTCCTACTCTTCCCATGGCACTTATATTCGTCATACATGTTCCTCAGTATCATTGTTCCATGATTAACCCCTCATACCTGGCATTTTAAACATTTTTCTTGACATTTTTATTTGTGTTTAGTTTTCTGTTTAGCTCAGAATTTCATGTTTAACTTAGTGTTTATGTCAGTTTCTGTGTTTTACTTTTAAGAGGTTGTTTTAGGTAAGCTTATAAGTTTGAAACAGTTCTTGTGTTTGCCAAAGTTACTATCAAAGAGGAATGTTGGTGAGCTATAGGGGATTGGCGTCCTTCTTGTTGTATTTGGTGGACCTTGAAATAATAATCTATTTTGGGGGCGGTCCGTGTAGGAGCCTGTTAATCATACCTACGTACATCTGTAGATCCAAGTTTCTAATTTGTTTTGAACTCCTCTTACACATGCTTTTACGATCATAGATATCGGATTATACATGTGAGAGAGTGTTGTTACTGGAATTTATTGTACAGTGGCCACCTATGGATTACGTAGGAAGTGTGTTTTCTCTTCAGGAATCATTCAGTGTGGCTTCATTGGATATGTGTATGTTATATTTTTATATATCACTGGTTTTTGACGTATCTGTGTACGTCGTCTGCAGTGTATGTTATTTAGTGTGCAATATTAATTACCAGGATCGTCGCTATACCCGTAACGTTAAGCACCATTTATTAATCTTGAATTAATACCTGAGTGCCTGTTTGACGATTATTTATATTGTTTTTTGGGTACCGCTCTTATTGTTTCCAGAGCTCTCCCCTTTTTCTTTTGAAGATTTCTTCAAAAATAGGAGGGGGGGGGGGGGTGTTTTTACCCATAATCTGGCTTAAAATGTATGTATCTTTGAAGGATGCTGTTTTATCCGTATTTATATCTTGCATACAGCTGAAATGTTATTGTAAGGCGTATGTTTGTGGGAGATTTTCTCTTATTCTCAGATACGCCATCCTAATTTTTGGGGCTTAGTCCGGAATAGCCTTGGAAAATTAGGAATTTGTCTTCATACTTACAATAAGGAATTACTTAAATTGGGCTCCTTGTTTAGAATATGTCTCCTCTATTACTGTATAGAGAGACATACTTGTAATTCCTAACTATTCTAAGTTCCTTCATCATGGATTGCAGGATTGAAATTATTTCAGAAGTCTTAGGCCCTCAACCTATTTACGATTCAGCTATGTCTGGGCCATTGGTATACTGTGTAAAAATATGAAAAATTCATAGTAATTTGTATATTTTTATACTTACCAATAGCCCAGACATGAAGGGCCCTCCCATGAGTGGGCACTCATACCTCTCCGCTGAATTATTATGTAATACTCTCCTTTACAAAGAATGGTGTTGGCGCCAATTCCGGTCACTTCCTGACGTCTGCGCGTGCGCAGAGGGTAAATGTATGGAGGACCAGGTATGACTTCCAATTTTCATTTTTGCATGCAAATTTTTGGGTTTGGGGGGCAAAATTTGTGTTTGGCCCTAAATATTTTAGAGTTAGCACCAGCTATGTCTGGGCCATTGGTAAGTATAAAAATATACAAATTACTATGAATTTTTAATATTTTTACACAGTATACCAATGGCCCAGACATAGCTGAATCGTAAATAGGTTGAGGGCCTAAGACTTCTGAAATATTTCAATCCTGCAATCCATGATGAAGGAACTTTTTCATTTTTCTTCCTTTAGAAAACAAACCCACAAACACACAAACGCACAAAAAAATTACAAAAATATATAAATACAGCGTGTAAAAACAAAATGTGACAGAGGCATATTTCATGTAGATAGCATGGTATATTTAATGTAAAAATTGTCAAGAATCAAAATTAAAATGTGAAAATCATTAGTGAAAATAGCCCGATTATTTGGTAATTTGTTGATAAAATAATGTTGATGTTGACCTGAAGTTGAGAGATGTGATGAACGTCGGAACGAACATGAAGGATTGTAACATGAAAATGATAAATATGGAACTATAATGTCACAAAATACACAAATTTCTAACACACAACTTTGATCTCTTTGAGGATGAAAACAAACACAAAGTTGGTAAATTGTTGAATTTTATTTTATAAATCTCTGAAAGACAAAGCTTTCAATGCCGATCAACTGTTCAGTACATGTATATGCAATGTTGATAAACAAAGCTGGTTTGAACGGGCATATCGAGTCCCGGGTGTAAGGTGGCACTATGCTAAAATGGTCTATAGAGTGTGGTATAACAAGATAATTGTTGAGAGAACTAGTCCTATTTATGGGGTATATTTTATTTGAAAGACTTGAAAACATACTCAACTAGGTAATCAGAGTATTTTTATTCTGGCAGGAAACTCCACCTGGAGTAGGCAAAGAGGTGACTGTATATTCATTCCTGGTAAAGTTGCTTTGGTGCACAAGAATTGCACGCCTTGTTATATATATATACAGAATATACCCATAGTAGCTTAGTGTACCAAATGTTCACCACTTGTGGTGAAGTAGTGTTAGCTACTTTGGGTATATTTTATTTACCATGACTATCAGATTATCAAGAGTCGCTATTATTTTTTCATGATTTTACTGAACAGCAGACGTACATACGTGTGAATCTATTTTTGTTTACATGAGCATCGGTGGGCGGTACTTCCACTGTCAATTTTATCGCCAAAACGAAATGGAAAAAGAAACGGAGCTGTTTTCGTTTTAATAACATAATAACATACTGTTTCAAGTTATGGATGCTTTATTAACATAAGACAATGCATGTTTGTTAATTTTTGGCATCTTATGAGGTATACCCATTTCAAAACATAATAAATAATTGCTGGTTTCATTTCACTCTTTGCGAGGTGACGTGCGGTAAATTTAGACAAGTTTGCATTCAGGTTGACGTCACCAAAGGTCATCTTGGATTTTGTTCTACGGTAGGTGTAAAATTTAACCAATGAAATCCCATTGCTGGCATGTTCACCACGGTTGGTGTGTAAAGCTAAAATTTATGTCTGGCTTTTCATATATAATAGAATAGGTAATCATGGTATAATTCCTTCTTAATTACAGGTCATAGAAGTTGAAAGGAGAAGAAGTGGTATGGGATAAATATTTATTTTCATTGGATTTCCATCTTCGGTCATTCAAAGCTGTTCAGACAGATGGTTTTTGTAAAGAGTAGTGGTTCAGAGACACACTAAAAGTAAAAGAAGAGTGGTTCACAAACAAACTGGTCATATTTCAATGTCACATGCTTTCAGCGATTCAGGTGGTCAGCGTGGTCCAGTTATGGACCCCTTTTCTATTGTAACATAGTCCTCTTTCCAATCACCAGCCACTATTTCTGAATTTTGCAACATGCAATGAACATTATCTCTTCAGAGTCGGAAATTCTTCTACACCTCAGTGCGTAGGTCTGGTGGCCAGACAGGTGACCTGGACTGGTGGCCTGGCAGTGATTTCTAGTCAAGTCTTGCCTGAAAAGGCAACCAAAATTTAACTAGAAACCACTGATAGAGTTATAGAGTTATATTATCACTCTCTTGGCAGTACTCCATGAAGATGTCAAAATTTTGCTACTAAAATTGGATTTATGTCTTCAACTCTTAAGTGGTTGAGTACTAAAAGCCACTATCCAGGGTGCTGTAAGCCACAATGGTGGCTTTATGCTGTATTATGTGTTAGCTTGTTTACTTGACTGTAGAAAAAATGTTTGCATAAAAACATTTTGTTACAATTTATTGGAGAGTGCCAAAAAAATTGTAACAAAATAATCAAGGTTGCTTTTGCTGGAGGCATGGTATCTATGAAAAATAGTTCTCACATTACAAAATAATTTAACACTACCAGTTTTTTTGTTTTTTATTGAGGTTTAATGTCACTTGACAGCCAGGTTCACCATGTGTCAGACAGTTTTACAGGTGGAGGATGCCAGAGAACCTGGAGAGAACTACCAAGTAGTGGCGAGTAGCTGTCACACGCCCCAGCGTACTAACTCCACACAAGCTGGGTTAGCATGGGTTGACGACAACTCTACAAGTTAATGACCTGGGGAGTTTTATACATTTTCTGCATCCTGTGGCTTTGGAGTTGTTTCTAGGTAAGGTTTTTGCTGTCTATACCTGCTTAAATACAGCTGCCTGTGCACTTAGAATGTAACTTGCAAATTTCCCCAGAGACATGATGTTGGGCACGCCTGTAAATAAGCAGACTGTCATCTTCAGGATGAGGTCTGCAGAGGGTGAATTTAGTGATGCTACTCTGCACAACATGTAGCATTACTAAATTTACCCTCTGTGAGCCTCGATCTGAATCAAGGCCTCAGGCTTAAACAGAAAGATGTGCCCAGAGGATAAATTGGTTGATTCTAGCCCATTGTATGGAACAGCATCAGCATATTCACCTTCTGGAGACCTCATTCTGCAAATGACAGATTGCTTATTAACCTGTTCGGTTACAGTAGAAAAGGTAATCAAAGTTGGAATTAAGTCCTTAACCAGGGTAGCCGCAGGTCTTGGAATTTAAAAATTATTTTCGAGGCCTTGAAAGTCCTAGAAAATTGCTTGTTTTTGACAAGTGTCCTTGAAAGTCCTGCTTACCGGGTCTATTATATTCCGTGTTTTGGATAAATGCTATGTTTCCGGCAGATTGTTTGTTACCGGAGAACTGACAGCAGTATTCCAGATTTTGAACATTTAAACATTTCTAACTGTGATGCTGATTGGATTATTATGTTAATAAATATTGTTTGCCCCGATAAGTTGTTGTGCAGGAGATACTGGGAAGTCCTGGAATCCAAAATTGCACCAGTGGTCCTTGAAAGTCCTTGAATTTTGAATTGGGAAATGTGGGGGGACCCTGTTAACTGGGCTTTATTCTGAAGTATAGGTACCACAACTCAGAGGGTTTATATTCTGTGGATGTTCTTCATATTATCTTTGAAGTGATATCATTTTGTCTGTATGCAATTGCCGGGGATGTGCCCCCCCCCCCCCCCCCCCCCCCCTCCAATCCTGGCCAAAATTTCCTATAGTTGGAAATTCGGAGGGCAAGTCATGAGTAGTTGGAAATTCCATCTATCTAGATTTTAGAGTTTCTTTGGAGATGCTTATGTCTAATTTACTTCCCAAAATTCCAACTAGGCAAAAATTTCAACTGTTACTATTTACAACTGCAATGTACGCAATATCGAGCTTCATAGGTATGCATGATATCAATTGGTACGAGATTTCTATGGTACGTAACGTTTACTTATCAAAATAAAAAAAATCCTCGAAATGCACTTCAAGAAAATTGCATCATGTAAAATCGTTATCCTGAGTTAATTCCATCATTCGCAGTTACAAAATGCTGAAATATAAAAAATCTATCATTCCTGCATAAGATCTGATTTAATGTTAGGAAAGTGTGAAGTTCTCAGCTTGAGCATTTGTTTAGCACATATTCAATTCCCAGAATAATACCAAATAATAACAACCTGATAATTCTGTCATAAATGTGTTAGCATTTCAGGTACTAGAATCAAGTTTATGCCCCCTTTCATGGCTTCATTTTCAAATTTTTTCTCGGTAATGAATTTCCAACTAGGGGGAAGGACCAGGAGGGGGAACCCCCTCCCAGTCCCTCCCCCAGTTGGAAATTCACTACCCTGCACCCTGCCCCCCCCCCCTCTCTAGTCACGCCCCTAGTTACAATTTATGGGAGAGTGTCTTCAGACACTCTCCCATAAATTGTAACAAGGCCAGGACATGCATAGAAATTTTGACAACTAAAAATATTTCAGCACACGACCAGTTAAGGGTAAAAGGAGAGTGGTGGCCGAGTGGATAAATGCACTGGTCTCTCATGTCAGAGGTCCCGGGATCAATCCTTGGTCGGGGAAAGTTCTTGAGGTGTCCGAACACTCTCGGTCAGCATCAATTGTGGGGTTAATGCTGTCACAGCGTACCGTCCTATCGGGTGAGGACATAAATGGCTGTCCTCTGTGCAGAAAGACCGACATTCCGTGCAGGCTAAAGGTTGATTCCTAGTTTTTCAGTAAGAGTGAGGCCATGAAGTTGCCGCTACGAAAGTCATCCCACTCACCTGTGCCATTAGACCAAGGAGAGGCATTAATATAAGTTGCATAACTTGTTCTCCAATCATTGTAATACAAATAAGCTTTAAAAAGGGTAAAAGTCATGATGGACTGACATCCAGAAAAGTTACTGAAAAGTAAATAAAAAAAGTAACTTGATGAGTAACTTTACAGAAATATGCAAAATTCCCCAATTACTTCATAACAACAGTTAATTTTCCTCTTGGTGAAGCCTCTCACCCTTTCCCACCTTGTAATGAACGGCCGACTTGTTTTCTATGATCTCTTGATAGATGTCTGAGTTGAAAAAAATTATGTTTGGTGTTGAGTGAAACAAATGAAGTGACATTAAATATATACAAGATTGATGATTTATTGATAATATGGATAACAAATGAATAAGACTTCGTAAGTACACAAATATCTTTTTAATTTGTTGCTAATCACCAAAATATAACCACATTGTCTTTCAGTCAACTGTCGCGATGTGCAGGCTTGAAAATGTTCTTAAAACAAGTCACTCTTTACAAAGTGGTCGCTCATAACAGGTTAAAATGGTAACTCCGGTCTAAAATCGGTGGTCGCTGGTCGCAGCTGGGAGGTGGTTGCTAATGACAGTGTCATTATAGAGTGAAAATGATCAGTGCATTGAAAGTGTGGTTGTAAATGGAAGGTGGTCGTCCAAGACGGGTTTCACTGTATGGATTATGTTTTTGTGATGAAGTCAGCTCAAGTCATAGCATATCTCACCCTGACTTGTAGATAAGTTTAAAAACAAGAGGCCTCAGGGGGCATTAGGCACTCACCGAATGTTCCATACTGTTAGGACACAAATTTTATCAAAAGCTATTCTTAAGGTTCTACAGAGTAAATCTATACTCTCTGTGGAGCTAAAACATCAACAGGACTGAATGGGACAATGCTGCTGATCAAATATCAAAAGATTCTGCATGATGGTTCTGAGGAAGATTTTTAAAGAATTTTCCTTGAATTGCACAAAGTAAACATTCACGCCCCCATAGTGAGCCCCAATATTGATCAAAAGACTCAATTTGAACAAACGTGAATCCAACCCATACCAAGATGCTGCATACCAAATATCTAAAGATTCTGCCCACTGGTTCTGGTGAAGAAGATTGTTAAAGATTTTTTCTTAAATTGCACTAAGTAAAAATTCACACCCCATAGTGATCCCCAATATTGAACGGGGGATTCAGTTTGAACAAACTTGAATCAGACCCATACCAAGATGCTGTATACCAAATATCAATAGATTCTGCCCATCGGTTCCGGAAAAGAAGATATTTTTATACTGTACCAATGACCCAGACATAGCTGGTGCTAACTCTTAAAATATAGGGCCAAACACAAATTTTGCCCCCCAATCCCCAAAATTTGCATCTAAAACCAAAGAAAACATGTCCTGAAAGGCCCTCCACACTTCGCCTCTACTGCGCATGCGCAGTGTCAAGGACGTTCCGAAATTGGCGCCATTAATCATTCTAAGTTTGGTCCTTCATCAGTTAACATCTGACTGATCTTTGTGCTTGTAAATCTCAGTTTAAATGATGCCAGACACATAAATATTAGTGAAATGGTGATTCTAAGGAGGATAGAGAAGGAGGAGAGGAAAAAATGTGTGACAGAATATTATCAGGGCTGTAACTTAAAATTTTTTAATGAAATTATGTTAAGTTACCTATTTTCGAGGCAGCAGCCATTTTGTTGTCATTCTGATTATTTAGATACACTGTTTTTTAAATGTTTTCCTCTCTCCCTGTCCTTTAAGTCTCCCCTTGCTACTCTCCCATGCTTTTGGCATAGTTTTTGTAATTATTATTACTAAATTTTCTTGGGAGTTTTAGCTGAATAACAGATTGAATTCTGTTCTTTTCCCCATGTTTACGTCTTCACCTACGGGTGGTTAGGCATTGTGTTCTGCATCTACCATCTGATGTTCTGCAGTTTCTTCCCTGGAAGTCTCTGTCTGTTTTGCATCAGATAGTGTATTTTTGGTAACTGATTTCGGGCCTGGGTGCCTGGAGTCTTATTTTAGTGTTTTTACACTCATTGTTTACATTTACAACAGCCCTCTGTGTGAGGGGGGGATTTCTGGAAAATAATATCTTGATGTTATTTTAATCATAACTAGATACATTATTATTGTTCGTAAGTGTTGAATAAATTGTTTAAAATATTTTTAAAATTTTTGTCCACACTTAGGCTTGGGATCCATTGGGGCTCAACGTTACTTTTTCAGAAACTTGGGCTGTTCTGAAAAAATATTTTTTCAAAATATTTTGATTTCAATTATTTTTTCTATATTAATGGATCATATTATTATTATGTATTTTGATTGCCAGGGGTTAGTGCGAGTACCAGGACTTGTTTTCTTATCACTTTGAAAGGATATTGATCAATTGTAATAAGAGGAAGTCTTCCTCTGACTTTATAATCATTCTATATGTGGTCAGTGTACTTGCATTAACTCCTGTTCTGTATCGTATGATTTCGATGACAATATGGGAAGCGTATGTCATGGTATGTTATTGGGGAATTGGACACTTGGTCCTTTCCCAGCAGGGTCACTCTACTTTATCAATTTCTATTTCAGACGATCAAGATTAGGGCGATGTATCTGTGATGTCTTCCAACAGTGTGCCTCCGTCGTCACAATTAATGAAGGGCTAGCGGAAAAGTGCTCATGTAAATACGCCAATTGCCTAAGAGGACCCTAGTAGGTTCGACGGCCTTTGACGTCCACTAGCTCGCCCGGTGTAGCGTCCATTCACCGAATGGTTCGGCAGCCGGGTTCGTCCGTTGCGGTCTAGAAGGAATTTTGGGGTGATGCGAGCACTATAATCAACCTAATGCACACCCAGTGACGGCGGATCGGAGGGAGAACGGAGGAAGCCTTTTAGTCCGGTTCATAGCTCGTTCCGGTCCATCCGGACGGCAAGCGAGAGAGGCCCCTCTCTCGTTCAACAACATCTGGCCCCAGATGTTGTGGTACAAAATGTTTCGCATTCGGAGCATACGTCCGTCGCTCGGGACGCTCCGACATATAGCCATCCGGAGTAGACTGTCAATAAGGCTTCCTCATTCTCATAGTTGCACACACGACCGCTCTTGGCTACGTGACCACGGATATCCAGTCAGCTTCGCCAGTCAGAGATTCATCGGCGACCAGGTCACACCATCTGGTAGCCAGGGACACGAGGCCTGCAGACTCCGGACGTTCGCATAGGAAGTGTGCAGGAGTCAACGTACACGGAGCTTCCGGCGGCAATGCATCGTAAGACCGCTACTGCACAGGCCTCGGGAACGGACGTGCTTTCCTAAATAGCACAGTTTATCGCAGCATCCCAGCATCAACTGAATCTGTCGCATATTTTTTATCCGACGATGCTGGGTCGGGACGCTCCGCGGAAGCGGGTACGGACGTCCGAAAATTTCATCCGGTCCGACGGGATACCGAAAGGGATTTGGAGGATTTCGAGCTTTCCCTTTCGGAACAACATATGCTGTTGTGTATGTCATCTGACTTGGTCTTCTACAGCTTCTTTCGTCGGACCAGAATGCTGCGATGCCGGATAAGAAACTGATAGCGTCGGTGGACTTAGAAATTTTTGGTTCGGTTCAGGGACATCGTCCCTCAGTTCCGACATAGTCCAATAATGTCACACAAACTTTCGAATTATTGAACGACGCTATATACATTATTATTATATGCTTGCTATAACCAAGCATTTCTGGTTTCTTGTTCGCAAAGTTACGGAGATGTCTTTCAAAGTGTGCCTCTGTCGTTATAGTTAATGAAGAGCTAGCGGCAATAAGTGCTCATGGAATATGTCTATCGCCTACGGAGTGACATTCGCTAGCTCACCCGGTGTAGCGTACATTCATCGAATGGTTCGGCTGCCGGGTTCGTCCGTTGCCGTCTAGGAAGGAGATTTGGGTGATGCGAGCACTTTAATTACTTTAGTACTCACCCAGTGACGGCAGATTGAGGACAGATCGGAGGAAGCCTGTTAGTCCGGTTCCTGGCTTGTCCAGGTCCGTCCGGGCTGTGAGCGAGAGAGGTCCCTCTCTCGTCCAACAACATAGGGGACCGCATGTTGTGGTTCAGATATTTTACATTCGGAGCATATGTCTGTCGGTCGGGGCGCTCCGTTATTTTGACAGTCCTAGAGACTGTCCTTAATGCTTCCTCATCCTCACAGCAGGGCACACGACCGCACATTGGCTACGTGACCTCGAGTATCCGATCAGTTTCGTCATTCAGTGATTCCACGGCGAATAGGTCGCGCCATCCGGTAGCCAAGGGACACGAGGCCTATACACTCCGTTTGCTCGCATATTGGTAGTATGCACGTGGTAACGATCACGGAGCTTCCAGCGGCAATGCATTGTAGGACCGCTTCTCCTCAGGCCTCAGTGACGGACGTGCTATCCGAGTTAGCACAGTTGTTTCGCAGCATCCCAGCAATTGACAGTTTCTTGGTCGAATCAGGAATTATCCGACGGCGCTGGGTCGGTGCGGTCTGCAGTTGCATCAGGTACGGACGACTGAACGCTTTATAGGGTCCGACAGGATGGCGAAAGGGATTCGAAAGTTTTCGAGTTTTCCCTTTAGTAGTATCGGAAGCTGCCTTTCATATCTTCTGGCATTATCTTCCAGTCATTGTTATTTCGGATTTCATTGCTGCGATCTTGGATAAGAGACTTATAGCGTCATTGGACTCGGATTTTTCGATCGGTTCAGGGACATTGTCCCTGACTTACCGACGCAGTCCAATAATGTCATTACAACATGTGTTTTATTTTTCGACGCTATATATGCATACAAGCCTGCTACCAAGCATGATAGTTTAGTTTCTTGTCCGCGTTGCTCATTTCTGCCGTTTTATCATTTATACGAATAGTTTATTTCGGCAGAGCAGGGCATACCGAGAGTTCATATGCGTCTAGACGGTGTGGTTAAAGACTGGAAATATTCTTTTTCGCCGTTTATGTCTTTTCCAACTTCAATGTTGGAAACGACATGATGTATAGTAGACTTAACTTAGACGCTTTATCATACGTAATCCGCCTTACTGAGGTGTTATCATTACGTCTTCAAGAAAAGATTTACGGGATATTATTCTCAATGTAATTTCTTTTGAGGGCAGTAGTTTGTTCACGTATAACTCCACCCTTCAGTGGCTGATTGGAGTTGGTTAGACGTGACGCAGCCCTAGCTATATCCACACGCGTGGATAGTAAGGTTAAGAACTCTCTCAGAGTCGCTTCGTTCTCGGAGGAACTTCTCTTCGACGGCAACTTTTCGGCAATCCATGAATTGCTCGATTTACACGTTCTCTTGTCTATCTAGTGTTGCAAAAGATTCAGACTGGGGCAAACATTCGGTGGGTGACTCAGAGAGTGCCACCGCAGTTGCCGGACCCGAGTGTTGCTGTTATGACGGTTGACAGTCAAACAGATTGGGATATAATACTGATCCCCACGGATTCGAAGTGCCAGGGTCTTTGGGTTCCGCAGTCTCTTAGCAACCAATTTTCTTCCGCGGAATAATGTTTTTTAGGCTTGCTTTATGTCATTGCATGAACATTATTCAGAAACGCATGCCCAAATCCTGTCCGTTAATTCGACAGTAGTGGCGTATCTCCGGAACCAGGGAGGCACTCTTTCGTTTCCGTTATTCAATTTAATGGAAAGAATCCGTCTGTTGGTTATATTACACCAATTTCTGTTTTGGTCCGTCATATTCCGGGTCGTCTGATTGTTTTACCGGACTCCTGTTCACTTCGGGGTCGCTGTCAGAATGGACTCTCAACAAACAAGTATTCAATCAGATTTGCTATCTATGGGAGCGCCCAATGATGATTTATTTACGACACAGCTTGCTAATCTATTGCAGACGTATGTGTTGGCTTGTCCAGATCTCTGAGCTAATGTTGTTAACGCTCTATTGATCTCTATTGATCTATAGGACGGAATGATAGGATACGCGTATCCTCCGGCGCTGTTGTTTCAGCAGGTATTGCTAAGATAAACAACCACAATACAGTTCTGTTGATAGCATCTCTATCTTCACAGAGATCATGGGTAATTTACTCTCTTGTCTACTGTGGGACTTAACGTGAAATCTTCCTCAATGTGAGGATCTTTTTTCACTGGGTAAATCGTGTCATCTTTATCACAACCCGCAAGGTCGCAACCTTCATGTATTCCGTTGTGTGGTCCGTATTGCATTGTAAGCATTGTACTGGACGAGCTTTGGATGCGATTTCTTACTATAGGAGATCCTCTTCTTCGCTATTCTATGCGGCTAAAGTGGAGGCTCTTCCGTCGTTGGTGTAGGGATCATTATGTTCATATTGTTGATCCCTCCATACTACTCATTGCAATTTTTTAGTATACTTGTTTCACAAGATCTACTGCAGCCTGTTATTATTAAGGTTATAGGTTTATGTTACCTCATACCTATGCACTCTAGGATAGTTTACAATTGAGTCTTATGTCTCTTTATCTAAGTCAGTTAGTAACTTTTTGATAAATAGACTTAGAATCTTTTAAATTCCTATATGGATTTTAACTTCGGTTCTTATTTAGCTAAGTAATCATTTGAGCCTCTGGAAACAGTAGTTTTCAAATTCTGACCTTTTAGACAGTAATTCTGTTGGTTTCTCTTTTACTGTAGAGTCAGTGAGTTTCATGCACTATCGATGGATGATTTTCACTTTCGTAGTTTCGGAATCACTATTCCGTTACTATTTAGGTTGGATTTTTGCATTAGAGTTAGGCTCCTAATATCCGGAACCCATTGTTATTAAGGTCCTTCCGTCTTCGTACGGGCATAGGCCTTTACTCTTTCTGGGTAGAGTTTATGTATTTATAAACAGATATCTGTTTATTACTATGGGCGTAAGCTTCTTCTGTCTTTGATGCCTAGTAGAAGGACGTTACGCTCCATTCTATTGTTAATGGATTCTATTAACTATCGGTACTGCTTATGGTATATCATTGACTTTGCAGTTGTGCTTAAGATTTCGGCTCATGAAGTAAGAGTTCTTCTACATCTTGGGCTTACATTAATAGTGTCGCTATTATAGATTTTTGAAGGCTGCTCATTGCGCTCAGCCATCCACATTGATGAATTTTTATCTCAGAAATATCGAGTCCATTTCTGGAGGCCTCTATTGTTAGGTCTATTATCTACTGCTCAGAATGTCATTCACTTAACAGTTGCTTCTATAGCTAGGTAGGCTGTCTGTTTCGGCAGTGTCTCCGTTCTGCTGCCCTCTTCGCTCTGGGCTATTTGACCCAGGGCAAGGAGAAGGGGGGGGGGGGGGAGGGTGTTCCCTTGGGTCACCTGTTTTACTATGAAAACAAGGGGATACCTCCTCCGGAGTTAGTAATTCTGAGCTGTTATTGGGATGGTTGTTTAGTGAGAAGTTTAGGTTTTTAAAATTCATTCAAGTCTTAGTTTTTAAAGTATAGCTTTTGATTATTGCATGTGTCAACGGACATGATTATGCAATCCTCAGACACTTTTAGGAGTATAAGAGTCTCTATTCTCTAGACTTACTTTATTTATTGGCTTACTTTAATAATTATTAGTATAAGGATTATATTGGATATTAATAGAGTACATGGATGTATGAAGCTCAATTTTGGAAGGTGTTGTATCTTTCTAATTTATCATAAATAAGAAAGATACATGTAAGGCCTATTACTTCTTTTTCCCTACAGGGGATGATTCTATTTTATATTATTGAGCGTATTCCATTTTGCTCTATGTCCTTGGCCCTCCAGCCTTTTTACTATTCAGCTATGTCTGGGTCATTGGTACAGTATAAAAATGTTAAAAAATTTATAGTAATTTCTATATTTTTTATACTTACCAATGACCCAGACGGGGATGGCCCTCCCAGGAGTTGGGAACTCTTGCCTCCCCGCTGAGTACATAGCGCTTACCAGGCACTGGTTTTTAGAATGATTAATGGCGCCAATTTCGGAACGTCCTTGACACTGCGCATGCGCAGTAGAGGTGAAGTGTGGAGGGCCTTTCAGGACATGTTTTCTTTGGTTTTAGATGCAAATTTTGGGGATTGGGGGGCAAAATTTGTGTTTGGCCCTATATTTTAAGAGTTAGCACCAGCTATGTCTGGGTCATTGGTAAGTATAAAAAATATAGAAATTACTATAAATTTTTTAACTTTTAAAGAAATTTTCTTAAACTGCACTAAGTAAAAATTCACACCCCTTTAGTGAGCCCCAATATTGATCGAGGGACTCAATTTGAACACACTTGAATCAGACCCATACCAAGATGCTGTATACCAAATATCAAAAGATCCTGCCCATTGGTTCTGGAGAAGAAGATTTTTTAATTTTTTTTCTTAAATTGCACTAAGTAAAAATTCAGGTCCCCATAGTGAGCCCCAAAATTGATCAAGTGACTCCATTTGAACAAACTTGAATCAGACCCATACCAAGATGCTGCATACCAAATATCAAAAGATTCTGCCCATTGGTTCTGGAGAAGAAGATATTTTTATACTGTACCAATGACCCAGACATAGCTGGTGCTAACTCTTAAAAATATAGGGCCAAACACAAATTTTGCCCCCCAATCCCCAAAATTTGCATCTAAAACCAAAGAAAACATGTCCTGAATGGCCCTCCATACTTCACCTCCACTGCGCATGCGCAGTGTCAAGGATGTCCCGAAATTGGCACCATTAATCATTCTTTGTTTGGCCCTTCATCAGTTAACATCTGACTGATCTTTGTGCTTGTAAATCTCAGTTTAAATGATGCCAGACACATAAATATTAGAGAAATGGTGATTCTAAGGAGGATATAGAAGGAGGAGAGGAAAAATGAGTGACAGAAAATATTCAGGGCTGTAACTTAAAAATTTTTAATGAAATTATGTTAAGTTACCTATTTTCGAGGCAACAGCCTGTTGTGGTCATTCTTGTTATCAAGTTACACTGCTTGTTCAGTGTTTTCCTCTCTCCCTTTCCTTTAAGTCCCCTCTTGCTATTCTCCCATGCTTTTGGCATATTTTCTGTAATATTTATTCTTTTCCCTCTGGAAAAGACTATTGTTTTTCTACAGATTATTATTTTTTTTTTTTTTTTTTTTTGGGGGGGGGTTTTGGGTTGGTTTTTTTTTTTTTTTCCCCACACATTTTTGTCCGTACGATTCAGAAGCCATTTTCGAACCGATTTCCACACATTTTGGCACACGCATAGAGTGGCAAAAAATCAAAATGTACCGAAGCGGAATTTTCGTTTTGACCGTTATTTCGCCAGAATTGGCAAAAAACTGTCAAAATTGGGGTTTATCGGCACTTTCTCGAAACACGTCTTTAGGATTTGTTTTAAATATTCATAATTACTAGACCTGCCTATGACACAACCTTTGATACACACGACATATTAGGCGATGCATATGGTAACCCTCCACAGGCTGCCAAACATCAAAATTTTGATGAAATGAGCCGGTTTCAGACCCCCACAGCGCCCAAACGATACCCGAGAGGTAAACATAACTTCCTTTATTGGAAGTGGAATTCACCGATGATCATTTTTGTAAGTAATAAGGGTGTTCAGAAAACCAAGTGTTAACCCGTTTTGGGCTGGTTAAACAGCAATACCCCAAAAAAGCTCAAAACTTCATGTTTTCCGTGGATTTCTCTAAACGAGTCTTGTAGATTTTCAAGAAAAATTGGTCACTCTCAGGTCTTGGTGTGATATTACAAGTTGCATGGATAAAATATTCCGGTCAGCATTAGTTAACCCTCCCCGAGCTGATAAACGTCAAATTTGTGATAAAATGGTCTATTTTTAGACACCAACAGCACCCAAACGATATACCACAGAGAAAGGGGCCTTCATTTATCGGACGCAAAATTGATCGGAAAATATTTTTGAAAGTGGTAAGGGTATTCAAAATTTGACGTCTTAACCCATTTTGGGCTGGTTAAAGAGAGATACCCATTAAAATCTTGAAATACCCGTTTTCTGTGGATTTCTCTAACAACATCTTGTAGGTTTTCAAGAAAAATCGGCTATTTGCAGGTCTTGGTGTGACATTACAAGTCGCATGAACAAAATATTCCGGTCAGCATTAGTTAACCCTCCCCGGGATGCTGAAGGTCAAAACTGCGATAAAATGGGCTGTTTTTGCACACCAACAGCACCCAAAGGGTACACCACAAAGAAAAGTGCCTTCTTTTATCGCGCGTACAATTTATACGGAAACATTTTTGTAAGTAGTAAGGGTATTCAAAAGTCGATGTCTTAACCCATTTTGGGCAGGCTAAAGAGAGATATCCCTTGAAAGCTTTAAATTCCCATATTTTTATACTGTACCAATGACCCAGACATAGCTGGTGCTAACTCTTAAAATATAGGGCCAAACACAAATTTTGCCCCCCCAATCCCCAAAATTTGCATCCAAAAGTAAAGAAAACATGTCCTGAAAGGCCCTCCACACTTCGCCCCTACTGCGCATGCGCAGTGTCAAGGACGTTCCGAAATTGGCGCCATTAATCATTCTAAGTTTGGCCCTTCATCAGTTAACATCTGACTGATCTTTGTGCTTATAAATCTCAGTTTAAATGATGCCAGACACATAAATATTAGTGAAATGGTGATTCTAAGGAGGATAGAGAAGGAGGAGAGGAAAAGAATGTGTGACAGAATATTATCAGGGCTGTAACTTAAAATTTTTTAATGAAATTATGTTAAGTTACCTATTTTCAAGGCAGCAGCCATTTTGTTGTCATTCTGATTATTTAGTTACACTGTTTTTTTAAGTGTTTTCCTCTCTCCCTGTCCTTTAAGTTCCCCCTTGCTATTCTCCCATGCTTTTGGCATAGTTTTTGTAATTATTATTACTAAATTTTCTTGGGAGTTTTAGCTGAATAACAGAATGAATTCTGTTCTTTCCCCATGTTTACGTCTTCACCTAGGGGTGGTTAGGCATTGTGTTCTGCATCTACCATCTGATGTTCTGCAGTTTCTTCCCTGGAAGTCTCTGTTTTGCATCAGATAGTGTATTATTGGTAACTGATTTCGGGCCAGGGTGCCTGGAGTCAGGGTTGTCATTTTTGAGGCCGGTACCACATTGTCGGTACCGGTACTGGTACTGCTTTAGTGCCACGGTATCAGTACCGGTACCGGTACCTGCCGGTACCAGTATACCAGACGATTATAATAAACCAAAAAACTACACGGAAGTTCAAAATCGCCTACGAAAAGCTGGTACGCATATTTACTGAACTAGTGAAAACAAAAAATCAACAACACATGTGGTTTGTGTGAAATAAATTTGTATTTGGATAAATTTGTTTCAATCTAAACTTGTCGCAACTTGCAACTCAGAAAAACACAAATGTCAAAACAGTCAAATTTTCAGTCTTATTTTATATACTGATACTGGTTCTCGATAGTAATTCTAGTTCTTGATCTCTTTCAAATACTGACATTTCAAAAAAGTGAGAGTGTCCAAAAGTTCATCGCTCATACGGTTCCGTATTTTCGTTATAACATGTGCACATGCTGAGAAGGCTCGCTCCGGTTCAACGCTAGTTGGTTGAACTGATCCCAGGTTCTTGTAGACTAATTCTAGTCTTTTCGGCCTGACCTTAGTAGACTCCCAAATTTTGAAATCACTGCTTAGTGGTCTTGACAACGAAGAACATTCCTGATTTGCGGCTGAGGAATTTTCCACATTTCTCAACTCAGCGTTCAAGGAAGCGAGCATCGCTTTTTCTACTGAAGATTCGTCCTCTTCATCATTCTCACTTCGCTGCACACCCTTGTCCATTTCTTCATCTTCATTTCCATCTTTGTTCTGAGTTCCCGTCGCTTCACCAGTTTTATCATCATCGTCATCATCATTTTCAGTGACCTCTATTCTACGATGTAGCTGATTGTAAAGTCGACTGATAGTATCTCTGATGGACGATTTGCTACCCATCTTGAATATGTTGTTGGGTGGAAGTGGAACTGATTTCAGAGAATCCGGATTATGCAAGTAGTGATAAGCATCGAGTAGTTTGTGGGGACGACGATCGTTGAACCTTCTTTGTAAAGATGCCTTCATGTTCTGAGCTCGCGCTCCCTCTAACTTGTCCAACTCCTTGAACAAGAATGTAAATATAGCATCGGCACGGAGAAGATTCATATCCCTGTCTTGGAGTTTCTTGACGGCGATTTTCACAGGTTTAAGTGTAGCGACCATATCTTCAATTGCTTTAATTTCTTGGGTTGAAAATTCAATTTTTAACTCGGCAAAATCTATCATAAGTTTATTTAAACAATGCCTCAACTTCAGGAATCTTTCCAACATGTCTACACACGAGTTCCATCTTGTTTTATTATCTCGTATGAGTACCAACTCCTTTCCAAGTGCTTCTTTGCTGTATTGTTGGAGTTTATCATTTTTAAGTGGGCTTCTGCGAATTTTCACCACTAGTTTCCTGACTTTATTGATAGTATCAGCCACCGTAGTACTAAATCGCGGAACTTCAGCCTCTTTGTCATCATTTTCATCTTCATCATCATCCTCGCTTTCATCATCTCCATCCTCTATTTCATCATCTTCATCAGCCTCATTGATATCATCATCGCATTTATCATCATCTACAACTTCAACTTCTTTCCCTTTGTAAAAGACGTCTTGTACTGATAAATGAATACCGTGTGCATAACAAGCGACGTGGTTTTCTTCAATCTTCCTTCCGAAAGATATCATTACGGAAGCCCCGTCGGACGTGACAGATATTATGTGGCATTGCTTGACGGGATCGTTGAAATTGATACCGAACTTCTGTAGTTTTTTCTTCACAAGTTCAATTGTGCGATCAGCAGTGATAGAGCCAACAGCTCGGACCAAACCAAGATTCCAGTGCTCACCCTCCACATGAAGATTTATATTCACGTAACGTCTATTTCTCAAAGACGTCCACTCGTCGAGTGTCATTCCAAACCGTACGCTTTCATCAAGCATTTTAGCAAACTTTTCCTTCACTTCGGCTTTCCTCTCAGAATATTCTTGCATGATATATTTTTTCGCTGTGTTGTGGCTTTTAGGCATTTTATCGCCTCTATCTTCAACTGCTGTTCGAACAAACTCACTTTTTACCATGCGATTGAGTGACATACCATCCAAAGCAGCTAGCTTACTAAGTTTTTTCTGTAGACTTTCTCGTTGTGGTTTGAAGAGCGAAGTTATCTTCTGTTGTTCTACACGTTGCTTTTTGGCCTCAGGTTCATCTTCACCCACTTTTACCCCAAGTTTGATGTTATGTACCTTCAACAAATGCTTTTTCATACCGCTGGTACTACCCGCATTTCGTGTAATGGATGCTTTACATTTCTCACAAGACGCCTTCTTTTTATCTTTATCACAGACAAAATAGTCCCATACTTGGCTTTTCGAATTTGAAGCCATATCCCGATAATACAGTTCAACTTTCAACTGATCACAAAAGAAAAGCAAGGTTGTGTGTAGTTCTGCGAAGCAGAGAATGATTCTAACTAATTTCCAAGACAATGGCGGCTAGTCTTTTATACTCTTCAATTTATGATCAATGTGTGTTGCCATGACAATGCCACAGGATAGTGTGAGGTGTCATAGCTCCTGATTTATATCTATTTATTTATATTTATATATTTATATTTATATAATATTATTGTATTATATTATATTATTATATTATTTATTGTTATATATTATTATATTATATTATTTGTTATTATTATATTTATCTTAAGTTATAAACCAGGGACTGGGGGGGGGGGGGGGGTACAAAGCAGGAAATGATATATGGGTGGTACCTACCCATGACCGGTACTAGTATAGCAGTACCGGTACCGGTACTGACAGGCCGGTACCACCGGTACCGGTACCGGTACTGAGTACCTATGACAACCCTGCCTGGAGTCTTGTTCTGGTGTTTTTACACTTATTGTTTACATTTACAACAGCCCTCTGTGTGAGGGGGGATTTCTTGAAAATAATATCTTGATGTTAATTTAATCATAACTAGATACATTATTATTGTTCGTAAGTGTTGAATAAATTGTTTAAAATATTTTTAAAATTTTTGTCCACACTTAGGCTTGGGATCCATTGGGCTCAACGTTACTTTTCAGAAACTTGGGCTGTTCTGAAAAAATATTTTTTCAAAATATTTTGATTTCAATTATTTTTTCTATATCAGTGGATCATATTATTATTATGTATTTTGATTGCCAGGGGTTAGTGCGAGTACCAGGACTTGTTTTCTTTTCACATTGAAAGGATATTGATCAATTGTTTTAAGAGGAAGTCTTCCTCTGACTTTATTATCATTCTATATGTGGTCAGTGTACTCGCATTAACTCCTGTTCTGTATCGTATGATTTCGATGACAATATGGGAAGCGTATGTCACGGTATGTTGTTGGGGATTTGGACACTCCGGTCCTTTCCCCGCAGGGTCACTCTACTTTATCAATTTCTATTTCAGACGATCAAGATTAGGGTGATGTATCTGTGATGTCTTCCAACAGTGTGCCTCCGTCGTCACAATTAATGAAGGGCTAGCGGAAAAGTGCTCATGTAAATACCCCAATTGCCTAAGAGGACCCTAGTAGGTTCGACGGCCTTTGACGTCCGCTAGCTCGCCCGGTGTAGCGTCCATTCACCGAATGGTTCGGCAGCCGGGTTCGTCCGTTGCGGTCTAGAAGGAATTTTGGGGTGATGCGAGCACTATAAACTAACCTAATGCACACCCAGTGACGGCGGATCGGAGGGAGAACGCAGGAAGCCTTTTAGTCCGGTTCATAGCTCGTTCCGGTCCATCTGGACGGCAAGCGAGAGAGGCCCCTCTCTCGTTCAACAACATCTGGCCCCAGATGTTGTGGTACAAAATGTGTCGTAAGCGGAGCATACGTCCGTTGCTCGGGACGCTCCGTTGTATAGGCAGTCCGCTGAGACTGCTAAGGCTTCCTCTTCTCGTCAGCGCACACGACCGCACCTTGGCTGCGTGACCGCCGATATATTACCAGCTTCGCCGATCAAGGATTCTTCAGCGACCAGGTCACACCATCCGGTAGCCAGGGACACGAGGCCTGCAGACTCCGGACATTCGCATAGGAAGTGTGCGGGAGTCAACGTACACGGAGCTTCCGGCGGCAATGCATCGTAAGACTGCTACTGCACAGGCCTCGGGAACGGACGTGCTTTCCTTAATAGCACAGTTTATCGCAGCATCAACTGAATCTGTCGCATATATTTTATTCGACGATGCTGGGTCGGGACGCTCCGCGGAAGCGGGTACGGACGTCCGAAAGTTTCATCCGGTCCGACGGGATACCGAAAGGGATTCGGAGGATTTCGAGCTTTCCCTTTCGGAACAACATATGCTGTTGTGTATGTCATCTGACTTGGTCTTCTCCAGCTTCTTTCGTCGGACCAGAATGCTGCGATGCCGGATAAGAAACTGATAGCGTCGGTGGACTTAGAAATTTTTGGTTCGGTTCAGGGACATCGTCCCTCAGTTCCGACATAGTCCAATAATGTCACACAAACTTTTGAATTATTGAACGATACTATATATATTATTATTTTATGCTTGCTAACCAAGCATTTCTGGTTTCTTGTTCGAAGAGTTATGGAGATGTCTTTCAAAAGTGTGCCTCTGTCGTCATAGTTAATGAAGAGTTAGCGGCAATAAGTGCTCATGGAATATGTCTATCGCCTACGGAGTGACATTCGCTAGCTCACCCGGTGTAGCGTACATTCATCGAATGGTTCGGCTGCCGGGTTCGTCCGTTGCGGTCTAGGAAGGAGATTTGGGTGATGCGAGCACTTTAATTACTTTAGTACTCACCCAGTGACGGCAGATTGAGGACAGATCGGAGGAAGCCTGTTAGTCCGGTTCCTGGCTGGTCCAGGTCCGTCCGGGCTGTGAGCGAGAGAGGTCCCTCTCTCGCCCAACAACATAGGGGACCGCATGTTGTGGTTCAGATATTTTACATTCGGAGCATATGTCCGTTGGTCGGGACGCTCCGTTATATTGACAGTCCGAGAGACTGTCTTTAATGCTTCCTCATCCTCACACCAGGGCACACGACCGCACATTGGCTACGTGACCTCGAGTATCCGATCAGTTTCGGCATTCAGTGATTCCACGGCGAATAGGTCGCGCCATCCGGTAGCCAAGGGACACGAGGCCTATACACTCCGTTCGCTCGCATATTGGTAGTATGCACGGGGTAGCGATCACGGAGCTTCCAGCGGCAATGCATCGTAAGACCGCTTCTCCTCAGGCCTCAGTGACGGACATGCTATCCGAGTTAGCACAGTTGTTTCGCAGCATCCCAGCAATTGACAGTTTCTCGGTCGAATCAGGAATTATCCGACGGCGCTGGGTCGGTGCGGTCCGCGGTTGCATCAGGTACGGACGACCGAACGCTTTATAGGGTCCGACAGGATGGCGAAAGGGATTCGAAAGATTTCGAGTTTTCCCTTTAGTTGTATCGGAAGATGCCTTTCATATCTTTTGGCATTATCTTCCAGTGATTATTATTTCGGACTTCATTGCTGCGATCTTGGATAAGAGACTTATAGCGTCATTGGACTCGGATTTTTCGATCGGTTCGGGGACATTGTCCCTGACTTACCGACGTAGTCCAATATTGTCATTACAACATGTGTTTTATTTTTCGACGCTATATATATATATACAAGCCTGCTACTAAGCATGATAGTTTAGTTTCTTGTCCGCGTTGCTCATTTCTGCCATTTTATCATTTATACAAATAGTTTATTTTGGCAGAGCAGGGCATACCGAGAGTTCATATGCGTCTAGACGGTGTGATTAAAAACTGCATATATTCTTTTTCGCCGTTTATGTCTTTTCCAATTTCAATGTTGGGAACGACATTATGTATAGTAGACTTAACTTAGACGCTTTATTATACGTAATCCGCCTTACTGAGGCGTTATCATTACGTCTTCAAGAAAAGATTTACGGGATATTATTCTCAATGTAATTTCTTTTGAGGGCAGTAGTTTGTTCACGTATAACTCCGCCCTTCAGTGGCTGATTGGAGTTAGTTAGACGTGACGCAGCCCTAGCTACATCCACTCGCGTGGATAGTAAGGTTAAGAACTCTCTCAGAGTCGCTTCGTTCTCGGAGGAGCTTCTCTTCGACGGCAACTTTTCGGCAATCCATGAATTGCTCGATTTACACGTTCTCTTGTCTATCTAGTGTTACAAGAGATTCAGACTGGGGCAAACATTCGGTGGTTGACTCAGAGAGTGCCGCCGCAGTTGCCGGACCCGAGTGTGGCTGTTATGACGGTTGCCAGTCATACAGATTGGGATATAATACTGATCCCTACGGATTCGAAGTGCCAGGGTCTTTGGGTTCCGCAGTCTTTTAGCAGTCAGTTTTCTTCCGCGGAATAATGTTTTTTAGGCTTGCTTTATGTCATTGCATGAACATTATTCAGAAACGCATGCCCAAATTCCTGTCCTTTAATTCGACAGTAGTGGCGTATCTCCGGAACCAGGGAGGCACTCTTTCGTTTCCGTTATTCAATTTAATGGAAAGAATCCGTCTGTTGGTTATAGTACACCAAGTTCAGTTTTGGTCCGTCATATTCCGGGTCGTCTGATTGTTTTATCGGACTCCCGTTCTCTTACGGGTCGCTTGTTGCTGTCAGAATGGACTCTCAACAAACAAGTATTCAATCAGATTTGCTATCTATGGGAGCGCCCAATGATGATTTATTTATGACACAGCTTGCTAATCAATTGCAGACGTATGTGTTGGCTTGTCCAGATCTCTGAGCTAATATTCTTAACGCTCTATTGATCTATAGGACGGAATGATAGGATACGCGTATCCTCCGGCGCTGTTGTTTTAGCAGGTATTGCTAAGATAAACAACCACAATACATTTCTGTTGATAGCATCTCTATCTTCACAGAGATCATGAGTAATTTTCTCTCTTGTCTACTGTGGGTTTTAACGTGAAATCTTCCTCTATGTGAGGATCTTTTTCACTGGGTAAATCGTGTCATCTTTATCACAACCTGCAAGGTCGCAACCTTCATGTATTCCGTTGTGTGGTCCGTATTGCATTGTAAGCACTGTACTGGACGAGCTTTGGACGCGATTTCTTACTATAGGAGATCCTCTTCTTCGCTATTCTATGCGGCTAAAGTGGAGGCTCTTCCGTCGTGGTGTAGGGATCATTATGTTCATATTGTTGATCCCTCCATACTACTCATTGCTATTTTTTAGTATACTTGTTTCACAAGATCTACTGCAGCCTGTTATTATTTAGGTTATAGGTTTATGTTACCTCATACCTATGCACTCTACGATAGTTTACAATTGAGTCTTTTGTCTCTTTATCTAAGTCAGTTAGTAACTTTTTAATAAATAGACTTAGAATCTTTAGATTAAATTCCTATACGGATTTTAACTTCGGTTCTTATTTAGCTAAGTAATCATTTGAGCCTCTGGAAACAGTAGTTTTCAAATTCTGACCTTTTAGACAGTAATTCTGTTGGTTTCTCTTTTACTGTAGAGTCAGTGAGTTTCATGCACTATCGATGGATGATTTTCACTTTCATAGTTTCGGAATCAATACTTCCGTTACTATTTAGGTTGGATTGTTGCATAAGAGTTAGGCTCCTATTATCCGGAACCTATTATTTTAAGGTCCTTCCGTCTTCGTATGGGCATAGGCCTTTACTCTTTCCGGGTACAGTTTATGTATTTATAAACAGATTTCTGTTTATTACTATGGGCGTAAGCTTCTTCTGTCTTTGATGTCTAGTAGAAGGACGTTACGCTCCATTTTATTGTTAATGGATTCTATTAACTATCGGTACTGCTTATAGTATATCATTGACTTAGCAGTTGTGCTTAAGATTTCGGCTCATGAAGTAAGAGTTCTTCTACTTCTTGGGCTTACATTAATAGTGTCGCTATTATAGATTTTTGAAGGCCACTCATTGCGCTCAGCCATCCACATTCATGACTTTTATCTCAGAAATATCGAGTCCATTTCTGGAGGCCTCTATTGTTAGGTCTATTATCTACTGCTCAGAATGTCATTCACTTAACAGTTGCTACTATAGCTAGGTAGGCTGTCTGTTTCGGCAGTGTCTCCGTTCGGCTGCCCTCTTCGCTCTGGGCTATTTGACCCAGGGCAAGAAAAAGGGGGGGGGGGGAGGGTGTTCCCTTGGGTCACCTGTTTTACTATGAAAACAAGGGGATACCTCCTCCGGAGTTAGTAATTCTGAGCTGTTATTGGGATGGTTGTTTAGTGAGAAGTTTAGGTTTTTAAAATTCATTCAAGTCTTAGTTTTTAAAGTATAGCTTTTGAATATTGCATATGTCAACAGACATGATTATGCAATCCTCAGACACTTTTAGGAGTATAAGAGTCTCTATTCTCTAGACTTACTTTATTTATTGGCTTACTTTAAAAATTATTAGTATAAGGATTATATTGGATATTAATAGAGTACATGGATGTATGAAGCTCAATTTTGGAAGGTGTTGTATCTTTCTAATTTATCATAAATAAGAAAGATACATGTAAGGCCTATTACTTCTTTTCCCTACAGGGGATGACTCTATTTTATTTTATTGAGCGTATTCCATTTTGCTCTATGTCCTTGGCCCTCCAGCCTTTTTACTATTCAGCTATGTCTGGGTCATTGGTACAGTATAAAAATGTTAAAAAATTTATAGTAATTTATATATTTTTTATACTTACCAATGACCCAGACGGGGATGGCCCTCCCAGGAGTTGGGAACTCTTGCCTCCCCGCTGAGTACATAGCGCTTACCAGGCACTGGTTATTAGAATGATTAATGGCGCCAATTTCGGAACGTCCTTGACACTGCGCATGCGCAGTAGGGGCGAAGTGTGGAGGGCCTTTCAGGACATGTTTTCTTTAGTTTTAGATGCAAATTTTGGGGATTGGGGGGCAAAATTTGTGTTTGGCCCTATATTTTAAGAGTTAGCACCAGCTATGTCTGGGTCATTGGTAAGTATAAAAAATATATAAATTACTATAAATTTTTTAACTTTCTGTGAATTTCCCTAATGGTAACTTGTAGGGTTTCAAGACAAATTGACTATTCGTAGGTCTTTATGAGACATTACAAGTTGCATGGACAAAATACTCCGGTGAGCGTTTTTTAACCATCTACAAGCTGCCAAGCATCGTAATGTTGTTAACATGGGACTGTTTTCAGACATGCACAGCACCTAATGTATACATGAGAGATAAACATAATCTCCTTTGTTTGAAGTGGAATTCACAGAGGACCATTTTTGTAAGGAATAAAGGTATTCAAAAAGCCTAGCATTAACCCCAGTTGGGGAGGTTAACAGGGATACCCATCAAAAGCTTAAAAAATCGTTTTCACTGGATTTCTACAAACATTTTGTGGGGTTTTCAAGAGAAAATGGCCGTTGATAGTCTTGGTGTCATATGACCAGTTGCATGGATCAATTATTCTGGTAGGCATTTGTTAACCCTTCATGGGCTGCTAAATGTAAAAAAATTGAGGAAATTGTCTGTTTTTGGACACCAACAACATCAAATGGAAATGCCACAGAGAAACGTAACTTCTTTTACCAGACGCAAAACTGATAGGGAAACATTGATATTGATATTAACCCATTCTACCATTAATGATGGGTTTTACCTAAAAAAATTTTTATCAAACCCAAACCGAGTCATTTGAGACTACTGTACTCAACTTTCTCATAACATCAATGAAGGAACTTTAGTGAGACAGTTAAAAACAATTCATCAGACACTGTGGGGTCAAGAAAAATCATGGAATCTAATCGGGAAAAGCCATGATTCTCCAGAATCATAAAGTCTAGTATTACTAAAATTTCTTGGGAGTTTTAGCTGGATAACAGAATGAATTCTGTTCTTTTCCCCATGTTTACGTCTTCACCTATGGGTGGTTAGGCGTAGTGTTCTGCATCTACCATCTGATGTTCTACAGTTTCTTCTCTGGAAGTCTCTGTTTTGCATCAGATAGTGTATTATTGGTAACTGATTTCGGGCCAGGGTGCCTGGAGTCTTGTTCTGGTGTTTTTACACTTATTGTTTACATTTACAACAGCCCTCTGTGTGAGGGGGGGATTTCTTGAAAATAATATCTTGATGTTAATTTAATCATAACTAGATACATTATTATTGTTCGTAAGTGTTGCATAAATTGTTTAAAATATTTTTAGAATTTTTGTCCACACTTAGGCTTGGGATCCATTGGGGCTCAACATTACTTTTCAGAAACTTGGGCTGTTCTGAAAAAATATTTTTTCAAAATTTTTTGATTTCAATTATTTTATCTATGTTAATGGATCATGTTATTATGTATTTTGATTGTCAGGGGTTGGTGCGAGTACTAGGACTTTGTTTTCTTTTCACAATGAAAGGATATTGTTCAATTGTAATAAGAGGAAATCTTCCTCTGACTTTCATAATCATTGTATAATGTAGTCAGTGTGCTCGCACTAACTCCTGTTCTGTATGTGTTAATTTCGATGACAACATGGGAAGCGTGTGTCACGGTATGTTAGTGGGGAAATGGCCATTCCGGTCCTTTCCCCGCAGGGTCACTCTACTTTATCAATCTCTATTTCAGACGATCAAGAACAGGGTGATGTATCCGTGATGTCTTCCAAAAGTGTGCCTCCGTCGTCACAATTAATGAAGAGCTAGTGGAAAAGTGCTCATGTAAATACGCCAATTGCCTAAGAGAACCCTAGTAGGTTCGACGGCCTTTGACGTCCGCTAGCTCGCCCGGTGTAGCGTCCATTCATCGAATGGTTCGGCAGCCGGGTTCGTCCGTTGCGGTCTAGAAGGAGTTTTGGGTGATGCGAGCACTATAAATCAACAAAATGCACACCCAGTGACGGCGGATTAGAGGAGAGAACGGAGGAAGCCTTTTAGTCCGGTTCCTAGCTTGTCCAGGTCCATCCGGACTGCAAGCGAGAGAGGCCCCTCTCTTGTACAACAACATCTGGCCCCAGATGTTGTGGTACAAAATGTTTCACATTCGGAGCATACGTCCGCCGCTCGGGACGCTCCGATATATAGTCAGTCCGGAGAGACTGTCAATAAGGCTTCCTCATCCTCATGGTAGCGCACACGACCGCTCTTGGCTACGTGACCTCGGATATCCAGTCAGCTTCGCCAATCAGAGAATCATTGGCGACCAGGTCACACCATCCGGTAGCCAGGAACACGAGGCCTGCAGACTCCGGACGTTCGCATAAGAAAGTATGCGGGAGTCAACGTACACAGAGCTTCCAGCGGCAAAGCATCATAAGACCGCTACTGCACAGGCCTCGGTGACGGACGTGCTATCCCAAATAGCACAGCTTATCGCAGCATCCCAGCATCGACAGAATCTCTGTAGCATCATGTATTATCCGACGACGCTGGGTCGGGACGCTCCACTGAAGCGGGTACGGACGTCCGAAAATTTCATCCGGACCGACGGGATGCCGAAAGGGATTCGGAGGATTTCGAGCTTTCCCTTTCGGAACAACATCAGCTGCTGTGTATGTCATCTGACTTATCTTCTAGAGGTTCTTTCGTCGGACCAGAATGCTGCGATGCTGGATAAGAAACTGATAGCGTCGGTGGACACAGAAATTTTTGGTTCGGTTCAGGGACATCGTCCCTCAGTTCCGACACAGTCCAATAATGTCACACAAACTTTCGAATTATTGAACGACGCTATATATACATTATTATATGCTTGCTATTAACAAGCATGTCTCGTTTCTTGTTCGCAAAGTTACTGAGATGTCTTTCAAAAGTGTGCCTCTGTCGTCATAGATAATGAAGAGCTAGCGGCAATAAGTGCTCATGGAATACGTCAATCGCCTAAGAGGTCCCTAGTAGGATCGACGGAGTTGACATTCGCTAGCTCACCCGGTGTAGCGTCCATTCATTGAATGGTTCGGCAGTCGGGTTCGTCCGTTGCGGTCTAGGAAGGAGATTTGGGTGATGCGAGCACTATAATAGACTTTAGTACACACCCAGTGACGACGGATTAGAGGACAGATCGGAGGAAGCCTGTTAGTCCGGTTCCTAGCTCGTCCAGGTCCATCCGGGCTGCGAGCGAGAGGGGTCCCTCTCTCGTACAACAACATATGGGACCGGATGTTGTGGTACAGTCATTTCGCATTCGGAGCATATGTCCGCCGCTCGGGACGCTCCGTTATATTGACAGTCCGAGAGACTGTCGATAATGCTTCCTCATCCTCACAGCAGCGCACACGACCGCACATTGGCTACGTGACCTCGAGTATCCGGCCAGCTTTGTCATTCAGTGATTCCACGGCAAACAGGTCACTCCATCTGGTAGCCAAGGGACACGAGGCCTATACACTCTGTTCGCTCGCATAATAGAAGTATGCACGAGGTAACGAATACGGAGCTTCCAGCGGCAAAGCATCGTAAGACCGCTTCTCCACAGGCCTCAGTGATTGACGTGCTATCCAAAATGGCACAGCTTATCGCAGCATCCCAGCAAACGACAGATTCTCGGTCGGATCACGAATAATCCGACGGCGCTGGGTCGGTGCGCTCCGCTGTTGCATCAGGTACGGACGACCGAACTCTTATAGGGTCCGAGAGGATGGCGAAAGGGATTCGGACGATTTCGAGCTTTCCCTTTCGGAACAACAGAAGCTGCCATACATTTCTTCCGGCATTATCTTCCAGAGGTTGTTCTGTCGGACTACATTGCTGCGATGCTGGATAAGAGACTAATAGCGTCATTGGACACAGAGTTTTGGATCGGTTCAGGGACATTGTCCCTGTCCTGCCGACACAGTCCAATAATGTCATTAGAACATTCGAATTATTTAACGACGCTATATATAAGCTTGCTACCAAGCATGATAATCTAGTTTCTTGTCCGCAATGCTCTATTCTGCCTGTTATCAATTCTAGGGAATAATTTATTTTGGCAGAACAGGGCATACCGAGAGTTCCTATGCGTCTTGACGGCGGGACTGAAGACTGGGAATTATCTTTTTCGCCGTCTATGTCAATTCCAACCACGATGTTGGAAACGACAATGATGTCTATTAGACTTAACTTAAACGCTTTATCATACGCAGACCACCTTACTGAGGCGTTATCATTACGTCTTCAAGAGAAAGAATTCCAGGATATGATCCTCAATGTGATTTCTTTCAAGGGCAGTAGTTTTTCCACGATTGCCCTTCAGTGGCAACCTGGAGTTGGTTAGACATGACGCAGCCCTAGCTACATCCACGCGCGTGAATAGTAAGGTGAAGAACTCTCTCAGAGTCGCTTCGGTCTCGGAGAAGCTTCTCTTCGACGGCAACCTTTCAGCAATCTATCAATTGCTCGATATACACGTTCTCTTGTCTATCAGGTGTAACAAAAGATTCAGACTGGGGCAAACATTCGGTGGTTGACTCAGAGTGCCACTGCAGTTGCCGGATCCGAGTTTTATAATTATGATGGTTGCCAGTCAAACAGGTTGGGATATAATATTGATCCCAACGGATTCGAAGTGCCAGGGTCTTTGGGTTCCGCAGTTTCTAGGCAAGCACTCAACTTCCAGGGAATGATGTTATTTTGGCTTGCACTATGTCATTGGATGAACATTATTCAGAAACGCATGTCCAAATCCTGTCTGATAATACGACAGTAGTTGCGTATCTTCGGAACCAGGGAGGCACTCATTCGATTCTGTTATTCAATTTAACGGAAAGAATCCTTCTGTTTGTTATAGTACACCAAGTTCTGCTTCGGTCTGTCATATTCCGGGTCGTCTGATTGTATTAGCCGACTCCCTTTCACGTAAGGGTCGCTTGTTGCCGTCAGAATGGACTCTCAACAAACAAGTATTCAATCAGATTTGCTATCAATGGGAGCGCCCAATGATAATTTATTTGCGACACAACTCACTATTCAATTGCAGACGTATGTGTTTGCATGTCCGGATCCCTGAGCTTATGTTGTTAACGCTCTATTGATCTAATAGGACGGAATGATAGGATATGCGTATCCTCCAGCACTGTTGATTCAGCAAGTATTGCTAAGATAAACATCCACAATACAATTCTGTTGATAGCATCTCTGTCTTCACAGAGACCGTGGGTAAATTTACTCAGGTGTCTACTGTGGGGCTTTCCGCGAAAACTTCCTCCATGAGAGGATCTTCTTTCGCTGGGGAAATCGTGTCAACTTCATCACAACCCGCAAGGTCTCAACCTTCACGTATTGCGTTGTGTGGTCCTTCTTGCATGGCAAGCATTGTACAGGACGAGCTATGGACGTGATTTCTTACTGTAGGAGAACCTCTTCTTCGCTATACTATGCGGCTAAAGTGGAGGTTCTTCCGTCGTTGGTGTAGGGATCGTTATGTTGATATTTTTGATCCCTCCATTCTAGACATTGCAACTTTCTAGTATACTTGTTTGACAAGATCAACTGCAGCCTGTTACTATTAAGGTTATAGGTCTATGTTATCTCATACCTATGCACTCTATGATAGTTTACAATTGAGTCTTATGTCTCTTTATCTAAGTCAGTTAGAAACTTTTTGATAAATTGACCTAGAATCCTTGGATTAAATTCCTATACGGAATTTAGCTTCGGTTCTTATTTAGCTAAGTAATCATTTGAGCCTCTGGAAACAGTAGTTTTCAAATTCTGACCTTTTAAGACAGTAATTCTGTTAGTCTTCTCTTTTACTGAGGAGTCAGTGAGCTTCATGCACTATCGGTGGACGATTCTCACTTTCGTAGTATCGGAAACACTACTTCCTTTACTACTTAGGTTGGATTTTTGGTTAAGAGTCAGGCTCCTAATAGTATCTGGAACCTATTGTTATTAAGGTCCTTCCGTCTTCGTACGGGCATAGGCCTTTACTCTGTCCGGTTAGAGTTTACGTATTTATAAACAGATATCAGTTTATTAGTACGGACGTAAGCCAGGGACCAGCCGTGAGGGTGACTAGGGCGATTAAGTCGCCCTTCTAAGCCCAAAGTCGCCTAGAAAAATAGTCGGGGCGATTACAAGTCGCCCTCTAAAAATTGGCCAAAATGAGAAAAGGCTGAACTGAGTGATGCGAGGTTTACATGAAAACGAGTATTTTCAAAAATTGAATGTGCTCGAGTGTGATAAATGGGCATTTTAATTCGTCAAATAAACGTCCATTTATTTGAAATCACACGACAAGCAATTGTCCATTGTCGCTTTTGGCGGATTTTTTAATTTCTATTTTGTTGCGTTCCAGTCGGAGCTTCAAGTGTCGAAACGAAAATAGGTGACTTACGCGACTCAACAAACAACCCAGTTTGAAAGTAGGTTACGTCGCTTAGGATGCCAAAAATGTATACACAACGGACGTATTTTATAACACATTATTTTCATTTCGATTTGCTGACGACTGTTAACTGTTGGGCTGACTATTCCCAGAAAAACACAAATGGAATTGAAACACATGAAAAAAAGCTTTAGTGATGTCAAGAAAAGCTTTGTACAGGACACAAGTGTGCATGTGGACGATCTTGAAAAAGGGTCCTCCTAAACATCGGAATGACATGAAATGTCACGGAATGACACTGGAATGCCATAAAAATGATGCGGAATGACATTTCTTTTACACAATACTCGACCCCAGAATGTATTTTGTTTATTAACTAACAAAGTACCTCCCAAGCAACCTTCTTACATCTGGTCCTGTTCACACTTTCAGACTTAGGAAATTATTAGCTTAGTAGACTTTGTTGAAAGGCAACCACAGGAGGGTGATGGGGGATTGGCACGAAGAAGAGGTGAGGGGTGATGAAGGAGAAGGTAGCAGTGGGGGATTTTCAGTCAATAATTACATTGTGATTTTTTAACCTGGCACAGATGCATCATAGACAACTGGACCTGGATTATTTGTACGTTAATGGAGGACCATAAATTGAAAATATGAAGGGGCGGCGGGGGTGGTACATGAATATTCTTAATTTTCCCCACTTGCCTATGAAGTCTCCCTACATGACTCTGCAGTCTCCCTATTTTTTCTGGAGGGAGACTTGAAGTCTCCCTAAAATCCCCCCCCTAGACTGGTCCCTGACGTAAGCTTCTTCTGTCTTTGATGCCTAATAGAAGGACATTACGCTCCATTCTATTGCTAATGGATTCAATTAACTATCGGTACTGCTTATGGTATATCATTGACTCAGCAGTTTGTGCTTGAGATTTCGGCTCATGAAGTAAGAGCTCTTTATACATCTTGGGCTTACATTAATAGTGTCGCTATTATAGATTTTATGAAGGCTGCTCATTGGGCTCAGCCATCCACATTCATGAATTTTTATCTCAGAAATATTGAGTCTATTTCTGGAGGCCTCCATTGTTAGGTCTATTATCTACTGCTCAGAATGTCATTCACTTAACAGTTGCTACTATAGCTAGGTAGGCTTTTTGTTCCGGCAGTGACTCTGTCCTGCTGCCCTCTTCGCTCTGGGCTATTTGACCCAGGGCAAGGAGAAGGAGTGGGGGGGGGGGGGGGGGGGGGAGGGTGTTCCCTTGGGTCACCTGTTTTATTATGAAAACAAGGGGATACCTCCTCCGGAGTTAGTAACTCTGAGCTGTTACTGGGATGGTTTTTAGCTCACCTGAGCGAAGCTCAAGGGGAGCTTTACTAATCACTTTCTGTCCGTCGTCGTCCGTCCGGCCTTAACTTTACATTATCGACTTCTCCTAAACCACTAGCCCAATTTTATTCAAATGTTGGCTAAATGTTTATTACCTAATGCCAATTCAGATTTGTTCAAATGAAGTTGCCCCTCCTCCTGGGTGGTGCCACGCCCCCAAGGGGCACCAAAATCTTTGTAAATTTTCTTCTCATGAACCAGCAGTAGCAGAGACTTGATATATGGTGTGCAGCTTCCTTTTGAGGTGTAGACTCAGATTTGTTCAAGAGAAGTTTGTGGGGCTATACTTGGCGTCGTTATGGGAGGGGCAAAATTTTTTGCCCCGCCCAAAATTTCTATTTTCCCAACCGAGAGGCTGATTTGAACCAAATTTTATGTGAGGGCTTATTGGGTCATGAGTACTTGATTTATGCAGAAAAAAAAATTCCCGCAGCCCCGTGGGAACCGCAGGAGCTACAAATAGAAAAAATTTAAAATGCCCATACCTCCAAAACTGCACGGCATTGAGAATTTTTATTTGGTGTGCAGCTTCCTTAGGACCAACAGAAAGGATTGGTAAAAAAAAATTGGCATCGGTTTTATCATAGGGTACAGTTTCGGGACTTTGAAAAAGTGCTGAGTCAGCACTTTTTAACACTGTAGGCAATGGGAAAAACATTAAAAAATCTTCTTCTCCAGATCCAGCAGGCAGAATCTTTTGATATTTGGTATGCAACATTGTAGGGTGGATCTGATTCAAGTTTGTTCAAATCGGCCCCCTGGGTTCATATTTGGGCTCAGTATAGGAGCCCGATTTCGAACTTAGTGCATTTCAGGCAAATTTCTTCAAAAATCTTCTTCTCCAGACCCAGCAGGCAGAATCTTTTGATATTTGGTATGCAACATTGTGGGGTGGATCTGATTCAAGTTTGTTCAAATCGGCCCCCTGGGTTTATATTTGGGCTCAGTATAGGAGCCCAAATTTGAACTTACTGCATTTCAGGCAAATTTCTTTGAAAATCTTCTTCTCCAGATCCAGCAGGCAGAATCTTTTGATATTTGGCAGGCAACATTGTAGGGTGGATCTGATTCAAGTTTGTTCAAATCGACTCCCTAGATTCATATTTGGGCTCACTATAGGAGCTCGAATTCGAACTTAGTGCATTTCAGGCAAATTTCTTCAAAAATCTTCTTCTCCAGATCCAGCAGGCAGAAGCTTTTGATATTTGGTATGCAACGTTGCGGGGTAGATCTGATTCAAGTTTGTTCAAATCGGCCCCCTGGATTCATATTTGGGCTTACTATAGAAGCCCGAATTCGAACTTAGTGCATTTCAGGCAAATTTCTTAAAAAATCTTCTTCTCCAGATCCATCAGGCAGAATCTTTTCATATTTGGTAAGCAACATTGTAGGGTGGATCTGATTCAAGTTTGTTCAAATCGGCCCCCTGGGTTTATATTTGGGCTCAGTATAGGAGCCTAAATTTGAACTTAGTACATTTCAAGCAAATTTATTAAAAAATCTTCTTCTCCAGATCCAGCAGGCAGAATCTTTTGATATTTGGTATGCAACATTGTGGGATGGATCTGATTCAAGTTTGTTCAAATCGGCTTCCTAGATTCATATTTGGGCTCACTATAGAAGCTCGAATTCGAACTTAGTGCATTTCAGGCAAATTTCTTAAAAAATTTTCTTCTCCAGATCCAGCAGGCAGAATCTTTTGATATTTGGTATGCAATATTGTGGGATGGATCTGATTCAAGTTTGTTCAAATCGGCTTCCTAGATTCATATTTGGGCTCACTATAGGAGCTCGAATTCGAACTTAGTGCATTTCAGGCAAATTTCTTCAAAAATCTTCTTCTCCAGATCCAGCAGGCAGAAGCTTTTGATATTTGGTATGCAACGTTGCGGGGTAGATCTGATTCAAGTTTGTTCAAATCGGCCCCCTGGATTCATATTTGGGCTTACTATAGAAGCCCGAATTCGAACTTAGTGCATTTCAGGCAAATTTCTTAAAAAATCTTCTTCTCCAGATCCATCAGGCAGAATCTTTTCATATTTGGTAAGCAACATTGTAGGGTGGATCTGATTCAAGTTTGTTCAAATCGGCCCCCTGGGTTCATATTTGGGCTCAGTATAGGAGCCCGATTTCGAACTTAGTGCATTTCAGGCAAATTTCTTAAAAAATCTTCTTCTCCAGATCCAGCAGGCAGAATCTTTTCATATTTGGTAAGCAACATTGTGGGGTGGATCTGATTCAAGTTTGTTCAAATCGGCTCCCTGGGTTAATATTTGGGCTCAGTATAGGAGCCCGATTTCGAACTTAGTGCATTTCAGGCAAATTTCTTAAAAAATCTTCTTCTCCAGATCCAGCAGGCAGAATCTTTTGATATTTGGTATGCAACATTGTAGGGTGGATCTGATTCAAGTTTGTTCAAAACGGCCCCCTGGGTTCATATTTGGGCTCAGTATAGGAACCGCGATTTCGAACTTAGTGCATTTAGGCAAATTTCTTAAAAAATCTTCTACTCCAGATCCAGCAGGCAGAATCTTTTGATATTTGGTATGCAACATTGTGGGGTGGATCTGATTCAAGTTTGTTCAAATCGGCTTCCTAGATTCATATTTGGGCTCACTATAGAAGCTCGAATTTGAACTTAGTGCATTTCATGCAAATTTCTTAAAAAATCTTCTTCTCCAGATCCAGCAGGCAGAATCTTTTCATATTTGGTAAGCAACATTGTGGGGTGGATCTGATTCAAGTTTGTTCAAATCGGCCCCCTGGGTTTATATTTGGGCTCAGTATAGGAGCCTAAATTTGAACTTAGTACATTTCAAGCAAATTTCTTAAAAAATCTTCTTCTCCAGATCCAGCAGGCAGAATCTTTTGATATTTGGTATGCAACATTGTAGGGTGGATCTGATTCAAGTTTGTTCAAAACGGCCCCCTGGGTTCATATTTGGGCTCAGTATAGGAACCGCGATTTCGAACTTAGTGCATTTAGGCAAATTTCTTAAAAAATCTTCTACTCCAGATCCAGCAGGCAGAATCTTTTGATATTTGGTATGCAACATTGTGGGGTGGATCTGATTCAAGTTTGTTCAAATCGGCTTCCTAGATTCATATTTGGGCTCACTATAGAAGCTCGAATTTGAACTTAGTGCATTTCATGCAAATTTCTTAAAAAATCTTCTTCTCCAGATCCAGCAGGCAGAATCTTTTCATATTTGGTAAGCAACATTGTGGGGTGGATCTGATTCAAGTTTGTTCAAATCGGCCCCCTGGGTTTATATTTGGGCTCAGTATAGGAGCCTAAATTTGAACTTAGTACATTTCAAGCAAATTTATTAAAAAATCTTCTTCTCCAGATCCAGCAGGCAGAATCTTTTGATATTTGGTATGCAACATTGTGGGATGGATCTGATTCATGTTTGTTCAAATCGGCTTCCTAGATTCATATTTGGGCTCACTATAGAAGCTCGAATTCGAACTTAGTGCATTTCAGGCAAATTTCTTAAAAAATTTTCTTCTCCAGATCCAGCAGGCAGAATCTTTTGATATTTGGTATGCAATATTGTGGGATGGATCTGATTCAAGTTTGTTCAAATCGGCTTCCTAGATTCATATTTGGGCTCACTATAGAAGCTCGAATTTGAACTTCGTGCATTTCATGCAAATTTCTTAAAAAATCTTCTTCTCCAGATCCAGCAGGCAGAATCTTTTGATATTTGGTATGCAATATTGTGGGATGGATCTGATGCAAATTTGTTCAAATCGGCTCCCTAGATTCATATTTGGGCTTACTATAGAAGCTCGAATTCGAACTTAGTGCATTTCAGGCAAATTTCTTAAAAAATCATCTTCTCCAGATCCAGCAGGCAGAATCTTTTGATATTTGGTATGCGACATTGCGGGGGTGGATCTGATTCAAGTTTGTTCAAATCGGCCCCCTGGATTCATATTTGGGCTCACTATAGAAGCTCGAATTCAAACTTAGTGCATTTCGGGCAAATTTCTTCAAAAATCTTCTTCTCCAGATCCAGCAGGCAGAATATTTTGATATTTGGTATGCAACATTGCGGGGTGGATCTGATTCAAGTTTGTTCAAATCGGCCCCCTGGATTCATATTTGGGCTTAATATAGAAGCCGAATTCGCACTTAGTGCATTTCGGGCAAATTTATTAAAAAATCTTCTTCTCCAGATCCAGCAGGCAGAATCTTTGGATATTTGGTATGCAACATTGTAGGGTGGATCTGATTCAAGTTTGTTCAAATCGACCCCCTGGGTTCATATTTGGGCTCAGTATAGGAGCCCGATTTCGAACTTAGTGCATTTCAGGCAAATTTCTTAAAAAATCTTCTTCTCCAGATCCAGCAGGCAGAATCTTTTCATATTTGGTAAGCAACATTGTGGGGTGGATCTGATTCAAGTTTGTTCAAATCGGCTCCCTGGGTTAATATTTGGGCTCAGTATAGGAGCCCGATTTCGAACTTAGTGCATTTCAGGCAAATTTCTTAAAAAATCTTCTTCTCCAGATCCAGCAGGCAGAATCTTTTGATATTTGGTATGCAACATTGTGGGGTGGATCTGATTCAAGTTTGTTCAAAACGGCCCCCTGGGCTCATATTTGGGCTCAGTATAGGAGCCCGATTTCGAACTTAGTGCATTTAGGCAAATTTCTTAAAAAATCTTCTTCTCCAGATCCAGCAGGCAGAATCTTTTGATATTTGGTATGCAACATTGTGGGGTGGATCTGATTCAAGTTTGTTCAAATCGGCTTCCTAGATTCATATTTGGGCTCACTATAGAAGCTCGAATTTGAACTTAGTGCATTTCATGCAAATTTCCTAAAAAATCTTCTTCTCCAGATCCAGCAGGCAGAATCTTTTCATATTTGGTAAGCAACATTGTGGGGTGGATCTGATTCAAGTTTGTTCAAATCGGCCCCCTGGGTTTATATTTGGGCTCAGTATAGGAGCCCAAATTTGAACTTAGTGCATTTCTAGCAAATTTATTAAAAATCTTCTTCTCCAGATCCAGCAGGCAGACTCTTTTGATATTTGGTATGCAACATTGTGGGATGGATCTGATTCAAGTTTGTTCAAATCGGCTTCCTTGATTCATATTTGGGCTCACTATAGAAGCTCGAATTCGAACTTAGTGCATTTCAGGCAAATTTCTTAAAAAATTTTCTTCTCCAGATCCAGCAGGCAGAATCTTTTGATATATGGTATGCAATATTGTGGGATGGATCTGATGCAAATTTGTTCAAATCGGCTCCCTAGATTCATATTTGGGCTTAGTATAGAAGCTCGAATTCGAACTTAGTGCATTTCAGGCAAATTTCTTAAAAAATCATCTTCTCCAGGACCAGCAGGCAGAATCTTTTGATATTTGGTATGCAACATTGCGGGGTGGATCTGATTCAAGTTTGTTCAAATCGGCCCCCTGGATTCATATTTGGGCTCACTATAGAAGCTCGAATTCAAACTTAGTGCATTTCGGGCAAATTTCTTCAAAAATCTTCTTCTCCAGATCCAGCTGGCAGAATCTTTTGATATTTGGTATGCAACATTGTGGGGTGGATCTGATTCAAGTTTGTTCAAATCGGCCCCCTGGATTCATATTTGGGCTTAATATAGAAGCCTGAATTCGCACTTAGTGCATTTCGGGCAAATTTATTAAAAAATCTTCTTCTCCAGATCCAGCAGGCAGAATCTTTTGATATTTGGTATGCAACATTGTGGGGTGGATCTGATTCAAGTTTGTTCAAATCGGCCCCCTGGGTTTATATTTGGGCTCAGTATAGGAGCCCAAATTTGAACTTAGTGCATTTCAGGCAAATTTCTTTGAAAATCTTCTTCTCAAGATCCAGCAGGCAGAATCTTCTGATATTGGGTATGCACCATGCTTTGGGGTGTGAGATTCAAGTTTGTTCAAGCCAAGTCCCTGGGTTCATATTTGGGCTCACTGTGGTAGCCCGAATTATAACTTAGTTCAAAATGAGGAATTTTCTTTAAAAATCTTCTTCAGATCCAGCAGTCGGAATGTTTTGATATTTGGTATGCAGCATCCTTAGTGGGTGAGATTCAAGTTTGTTCAAGCCATGTCCCTAGGTCCATATTTGGACTCACTGTGGGAGCTCGAATTGTAACTTAGTTCAAAATGAGGACTTTTCTTTAAAAATCTTCTTCTTCAGATCCAGCAGTCGGAATGTTTTGATATTTGGTATGCAGCATCCTTAGGGGGTGAGATTCAAGTTTGTTCAAGCCATGTCCCTAGGTCCATATTTGGACTCACTGTGGGAGCTCGAATTGTAACTTAGTTCAAAATGAGGACTTTTCTTTAAAAATCTTCTTCTTCAGCCATGTCCCTAGGTCCATATTTGGACTCACTGTGGGAGCTCGAATTGTAACTTAGTTCAAAATGAGGACTTTTCTTTAAAAATCTTCTTCTTCAGATCCAGCAGTCGGAATGTTTTGATATTTGGTGTGCAGCATCCTTAGGGGGGGTGAGATTCAAGTTTGTTAAAGCCAAGTCCCTGGGTTCATATATGGGCTCCCTGTGGGAGCCTGAATTATAACTTAGTTCAATATGAGGAATATTCTTTAAAATTCTTTTTTTTTAGATCCACTGGTCAGAATCTTTGGCTATTTGGTATAAGCTTTTCTTAGGAGGAGCAGATGCAACTTGTTGAAATCAATTCTCTTGGTTGATATTTAGGCTACCATGTCAGGTGAGCGCCCTCAGGCCCCTTGGGGCCTCTTGTTAAGTGATAAGTTTATGTTTTTAAAATTCATTCAGGTCATAGTTTTTAAAGTATAGCTTTTGAATATATCACGTGTCAAACGGGCATTATTATACAATCCTCAGACACTTTTAAGGAGTATAAAGAGTTTCTATTCTCTAGACTAACTTTATTTATTGGCTTACTATAAAAATTATTAGTATAAGATTTATACTGGATATTGATAGAGTACATGGATGTTATGATGCTCAATTTTGGAAGGTGTTGTGTCTTTCTAATTTATCATAAATAAGAAAGATACATGTAAGGCCTAATACTCCTTTTCCCCTCCAGGGGATGACTCTATTTTATATAATTGAGCTTATTTGAACTTGCTCTATGTCCTAGGCCCTCCAGCCTTTTTACTATTCAGCTATGTCTGGGTCATTGGTACAGTATAAAAATGTTAAAAAATTTATAGTAATTTATATATTTTTTATACTTACCAATGACCCAGACGGGGATGGCCCTCCCATGAGTTGGGAACTCATACCTCCCTGCTGAGTACATAGCGCTTACCAGGCACTGGTTATAAGAATGATTAATGGCGCCAATTTCGGGACGTCCTTGACACTGCGCATGCGCAGTGGAGGTGAAGTATGGAGGGCCATTCAGGACATGTTTTCTTTGGTTTTAGATGCAAATTTTGGGGATTGGGGGGCAAAATTTGTGTTTGGCCCTATATTTTTAAGAGTTAGCACCAACTCTGAAAATTGCTTTCATTAAAAAATTTTAAGTTACAGCCCTGATAATATTCTGTCACACATTTTTCCTCTCCTCCTTCTCTATCCTCCTTAGAATCACCATTTCACTAATATTTATGTGTCTGGCATCATTTAAACTGAGGTTTACAAGCACAAAGATCAGTCAGATGTTAACTGATGAAGGGCCAAACTTAGAATGATTAATGGCGCCAATTTCGGAACGTCCTTGACACTGCGCATGCGCAGTAGAGGTGAAGTGTGGAGGGCCATTCAGGACATGTTTTCTTTGGTTTTAGATGCAAATTTTGGGGATTGGGGGGCAAAATTTGTGTTTGGCCCTATATTTTAAGAGTTAGCACCAGCTATGTCTGGGTCATTGGTACAGTATAAAAATATAATATAGTTACAGCCGTGAACATCCGAAACCACTGTTATTTACTTCCAGCATCCTGCTACACTGTTGATTCCATGAAAACCATCATTGATTTGTGTCTGGCATCCTCAAAAATGAGAATTTAAAGCAGATGTCTGTTCAGTTGTTACTGACTTTGGGCCAAACAGAAGAAAGATGTTTGCGTCAATTCCGGTCTCTTCCTGACTACTGCGCATGCGCGAGTATTAAAAGTATGGAGGGCAAGATAAGACTTTCAATTTTCGGTATTGCATGCAAATTTTGGGAATTGAGGGTTCAAAATTTGTGTTTGGCCCTTAATAATATTGAGGTTACACCAGCTAAGTCTAGGCCATTGGTTTGAGTATTAAAATATTGCTGTGTGTTGCGACTACGGTACGTAATATTACGTACTCCGACTATGAACCCGAGTGGGCGCTTTTTCGTCCAGGAAGATGACACTTCATAATTTCATTAAATACGATGGATGCTAACTGCATGTGTGTGGTAGACCAATCAATATTTTCAACGTGCAGCCACAAGGCTGCACGTTGCCAATATTAATTGGTCTACCCCCAAATAATGAATATGGACTCTTCCTGTTGCTGTCATTGAACGGATATGGAAGATACCACCAGTGTTCAAAGGGCTAACGATTGCGAGTGAAGTCGCCAAAACCTGATTCTTCATGACGTTAAAACATCACTAATAACCGTAGCCGGAAAGGGTTAAGGTTAGTAGTGAATGTGGTGTATCTTCTGTTGTTTTTTTAGCTCACTGAAGGGAGCTCAACTTATCACTTGCCGACCGTCGTCTGTCGTCCGTCGTCGTGAACATTTTTCAAACGACTTCTCCTCTGAAACCACTGGTCCGATTTTCACGAAACTTCATGTGGATGTTCATTACTATATGGCAATTCATGTTTGTTCAAATGAAATGGCCACGTCCCTTGGGGGCTCTGTATGGAGCATAACTCTGATAGCACTGTATGAACAAAAGAAAATTTATTAAAAAATCTTCTTCTCCAGAATCAGTGTGCAGAATATTTTGATACTTGGTATGCAGCATCTTGGTATGGGTCTAATTCAAGTTTGTTCAAATCGAGTCCTGCAACCAATATTGGGGCTCTCTATGGGGGCGTGAATTTTCAGCAATCCATGAATTGCTCGATTTACACGTTCTCTTGTCTATCTAGTGTTGCAAGAGATTCAGACTGGGGCAAACATTCGGTGGTTGACTCAGAGAGTGCCACTGCAGTTGCCGGATCCGAGTGTTATAATTATGACGGTTGCCAATCAAACAGGTTGGGATATAATATTGATCCCAACGGATTCGAAGTGCCAGGGTCTTTGGGTTCCGCAGTCTCTAAGCAAGCACTTATCTTCCACGGAATAATGTTTTTTAGGCTTGCTTTATGTCATTGGATGAACATTATTCAGAAACGCATGTCCAAATCCTGACCGTTAATTCGACAGTAGTGGCGTATCTCCGGAACCAGAGAGGCACTCATTCGTTTCCGTTATTCAATTTAATGGAAAGAATCCTTCTGTTTGTTATAGTACACCAAGTTCTGTTTCGGACCGTCATATTCCGGGTCGTCTGATTGTTTTACCGGACTCCCGTTCACTTATGGGTCGCTTGTTGCCGTCAGAATGGACTCTCAACAAAAAAGTATTCAATCAGATTTGCTATCAATGGGAGCGCCCAATGATAATTTATTTACGACACAGCTTGCTAATCAATTGCAGACGTATGTGTTTGCTTGTCCGGATCTCTGAGCTAATGTTGTTAACGCTCTATTGATCTAATAGGACGGAATGATAGGATATGGGTATCCTCCGGCGCTGTTGTTTCAGCAGGTATTGCTAAGATAAACAACCACAATACATTTCTGTTGATAGCATCTCTGTCTTCACAGAGACCGTGGGTAAATTTACTCTGATGTCTACTGTGGGACTTAACGCGAAATCTTCCTCAATGAGAGGATCTTTTTTCGCTGGGTAAAATCGTGTCATCTTCATCACAACCCGCAAGGTCGCAACCTTCACGTATTCCGTTGTGTGGTCCTTATTGCATTGTAAGCATTGTCCTGGACGAGCTTTGGACGCGATTTCTTACTATAGGAGATCCTCTTCTTCGCTATTCTATGCGACTAAAGTGGAGGCTCTTCCGTCGTTGGTGTAGGGATCACTATGTTCATATTGTTGATCCCTCCATACTACTTATTGCAACTTTTTAGTATACTTGTTTGACAAGATCTACTGCAGCCTGTTATTATTAAGGTTATAGGTTTATGTTACCTCATACCTATGCACTCTATGATAGTTTACAATTGAGTCTTATGTCTCTTTATCTAAGTCAGTTAGTAACTTTTCGATAAATAGACTTAGAATCATTAGATTAAATTCCTATGTGGAATTTAACTTCGGTTCTTATTTAGCTAAGTAATCATTTGAGCCTCTGGAAACAGTAGTTTTCAAATTCTGACCTTTTAGACAGTAATTCTGTTTGCTTCTCTTTTACTGAAGAGTCAGTGAGTTTCATGCACTATCGGTGGATGATTTTCACTTTCGTAGTTTCGGAATCACTACTTCCTTTACTATTTAGGTTGGATTTTTGCATAAGAGTTAGGCTCCTAATATCCGGATCCTATTGTTATTAAGGTCCTTCCGTCTTCGTACGGGCATAGGCCTTTACTCTGTCCGGTTAGAGTTTATGTATTTATAAACAGATATCTGTTTATTACTACGGGCGTAAACTTCTAATGTCTTTGATGCCTATTAGAAGGACGTTACGCTCCATTCTATTGCTAATGGATTCAATTAACTATCGATACTGCTTATGGTATATCTTTGACTCAGCAGTTGTGTTTGAGATTTCGGCTCATGAAGTAAGAGTTCTTCTACATCTTGGGCTTACATTAATAGTGTCGCTATTATAGATTTTTGAAGGCTGCTCATTGCGCTCAGCCATCCACATTCATGAATTTTTTATCTCAGAAATATTGAGTCCATTTCTGGAGGCCTCTATTGTTAGGTCTATTATCTACTGCTCAGAATGTCATTCACTTAACAGTTGCAACTATAGCTAGGTAGGCTGTCTGTTTCGGCAGTGACTCCGTTCTGCTGCCCTCTTCGCTCTGGGCTATTTGACCCAGGGCAAGAAAAAGGGGGGGGGGGGGGAGGGTGTTCCCTTGGGTCACCTGTTTTACTATGAAAACAAGGGGATACCTCCTCCGGAGTTAGTAATTCTGAGCTGTTATTGGGATGGTTGTTTAGTGAGAAGTTTATGTTTTAAAAATTCATTCAAGTCTTAGTTTTTAAAGTATAGGTTTTGAATATAGCACGTGTCAACGGACATGATTATGCAATCCTCAGACACTTTTAAGGAGTATAAAGAGTCTCTATTCTCTAGACTTACTTTATTTATTGGCTTACTTTAAAAATTATTAGTATAAGGATTATACTAGATATTAATACAGTACATGGATGTATGATGCTCAATTTTGGAAGGTGTTGTATCTTTCTAATTTATCATAAATAAGAAAGATACATGTAAGGCCTAATACTTCTTTTTCCCTAGAGGGGATGACTCTATTTTATATTATTGAGCGTATTCCATCTTGCTCTATGTCCTTGGCCCCCCAGCCTTTTTACTATTCAGCTATGTCTGGGTCATTGGTACAGTATAAAAATGTTAAAAAATTTATAGTAATTTATATATTTTTTATACTTACCAATGACCCAGACGGGGATGGCCCTCCCAGGAGTTGGGAACTCTTACCTCCCCACTGAGTACATAGCGCTTACCAGGCACTGGTTATTAGAATGATTAATGGCGCCAATTTCGGAACGTCCTTGACACTGCGCATGCGCAGTAGAGGTGAAGTGTGGAGGGCCATTCAGGACATGTTTTCTTTGGTTTTAGATGCAAATTTTGGGGATTGGGGGGCAAAATTTGTGTTTGGCCCTATATTTTAAGAGTTAGCACCAGCTGTGTCTGGGTCATTGGTAAGTATAAAAAATATATAAATTACTATAAATTTTTTAACTTTTATGTGAAATTATTCATGTTCCCCAATTGCGGAATATGCTTTTGAACGTCGTCATTATAATATGACTCCACTGTTGTTTTGTTACTATTACTTCCCTTCCCTCTCCTGAACCCTCCTGTTATACTCCCAAGCTCTTTCGGCGTTTTTATTGAAGATTTTTTTATTATCCCCGCATTTTCAAAAATGCGGGGATATTGTCGTGATCTCCGGCTGTACGTCCATCTGTACGTCACACCCTGAAAGGCTCCTAGGGTATTCAATTTGAAACGTTTAAACTATGGTAATGTGTTCAGGTAACATCTCTTGATGTGCATGAAGGTTTCGGAATTTTGATTTTGCTCCCGGTGGTTCCAGTGGAACCACTTTTATTGTTAGAAAACCAGTTTTCATCGAAAGGCTCCTAGGGTATTCAATTCGAAATGTTTAAACTATGCTAATGTGTTCAGGTAACATCTCTAGATGTGCATGAATGTTTCGGAATTTTGATTTTGCCCCCAGTGGTTCCAGTGAAACCACATTTTTATACTGTACCAATGACCCAGACTTAGCTGCTGGTGCTAACTCTAACAAAACCAGGGCCAAACACAAATTTTGCCCCCCAATTCCCAAAATTTGCATCTAAAACCAAAAGAAATCATGTCCAAAAGGACCTCCATACTTCGCCCCTACTGCGCATGCGCAGTGTCAAGGACGTTCCGAAATTGGCGCCAATTTTCATTCTCTGTTTGGCCCTTCATCAGTCAACATCTCACTGATCTTTGTGCTTGTAAATCTCAGTTTAAAGGATGCCAGACACGTAATTATTGGAGAAATGGTGATTCTAAGGAGGATATAGAAGGAGGAGAGGAAAAAGGAGTGACAAAAAATAATCAGGGCTGTACTTGAAATTTTTTATGAAATTATGTTAAGTTGCCTATTTTCGAGGCATGGGCCTCTTGTTGTCATTCTTGCTAAAAAGTTGCACTGCTTATTCAGTGTTTCCTCTCCCCTGGTCTTCTAAGTCCCCCCTTGCAATTCTCCCATGCTTTTGGCATATTTTTGAGAAAGATCATTTCTAAAATTCTCTTGGGAGAGTTGCTTGGTTACAGAATGTTTTCTGTTATTTTCCCCATAGTTACGTTTTCACCCATGGGTGTATAAACGTTGTGTTCTGCATCTTCCATCTGATGTTCTGCAGATTCTCCCCTGGGAGTCTCTGTCTTGCATCAGATAGAGTGTAATTTTGATGACTGATTTCGGGCCAGTTTTTTCAGTGCCTGGAGTCATGTTTTTTGGTGTTTTACACTGTTTGTTTACATTGGCAACAGTCTCTTTTGAGGGGGGCTGTTTGCCTTTGGTGTAGTTTATCTCACTATAAGATACATTTATATTATCCGTAAGTGTTGCATTAATTATTTAATATAAATTTAAAATTTTTGACCACACTTAGCCATCGGATCCATCGGGGCTCAACGTTACTTTTCAGAAACTTGGGCTTCGCTGAAAAAATATTTTTTCAAAAATTATTTTGATTTGCAATTGTTTTTTCATTATTAATGGATCATGTTATTATGTATCTTTATGTCAGGGGTTTGTGCGAGTAACTAGGACTTGTTGTTGACTTTTCACAATGAAAGGATATTGTTCAAATTGTAATAGGAAGAAATCTTCCTCTGACTTTCATGATCATTGTATTAATTGTAGTCAGTGTTCTCGCACTAATCCCTGTTCTATATGTCAATATTGGGATGACAAACATTGGAAACGTGTATCACGGTATGTTGTTTCTGGAGAAAGGGCTATGCCGGCTCTTTCTCCGCAAGGTCACTCTACTCTCTCAGTTTCTATTTCAGAGGAACAAGAACAGGGTGATGTTTCCATGTTATCTTCCGCAAGTGCGCTTCCGTCGTCACAAATGAATACAGAGCTAGCGGCAAAAGTGCTCATGGAGATTAAACAAATGTCGTCCGCTAGCTCGCCCGGTGTAGCGTCCATTCACCGAATGGTTTGGCAGCCGGGTTCGTCCGATGTGGTCCAGGAGGAAATGTTGGGTGATGCGAGCACTATAAACATTCAACGTGCACACCCAGTGACGGCGGATAGCAGGCGAGATCGGAGGAAGCCTTTGAGTCCGGTTCCTAGCTCGTCCAGGTCCAGCCGGGCCGCGAGCGAGAGAGGCCCCTCTCTCGTACAACAACATCTGGGACCAGATGTTGTGGTACAAAATGTGTCGCAAGCGGAGCATACGTCCGTCGCTCGGGACGCTCCGTTGTATAGGCAGTCCGCGGAGACTGCTCAGGCTTCTTCCTCTCGTCAGTGCACACGACCGCACCTTGGCTGCGTGACCGCCGATATTTTACCAGCTTCGCCGATCAAGGATTCTTCGGCGACCAGGTCACACCATCCGGCAGCCAGGGACTCGAGGCCGATGGACTCCGGACGTTCGCATAGAAAAAGTATGCGGGAGCCATCAGATGCGGAGCTGCCCTCGGCGAAGCAGCGAAAGACTGCGCCTCCGCAGGTCTCGATGCCGGACGTACTTGTGCAGATAGCACAACTTATCGCAGCATCCCAGCAGCCGACAGAAACGGTGTCGGATCGGGAATTATCTGACGGCGCTGGGTCGGTACGCTCCGCCGAAGCATCGGGGTCGGACGACCGGGAGCATCATGAGGTCCGACCGGATGGTGAAAGGGATACGGATGACTTGGAGCTATCCCTTTCGGAACAACATAAAGCTGTCGTGGACTTCATCCGGCACTTTCTCCCTCAAGTTGTTCCGTCGGGCCAGACTGCTGCGGTTCCGGACAAGAGGATTATAGCGTCATTGGACTCTGAATTTTTTGAGCGGTTCAGGGACATCGCTCCCGAGTTTCCGGCTCAGTCCAATAATGTTGCAAGAACATTTGAATTATTGAACGACGCTATATTTAAACTTGCTTCCAAAACGGGGAAAGCAGGTTTCTTGTCCGCCAATACTCTCAACCTGCCTTTCATTAATGCAAGGAATAAATTCGACACGGCAGGACAGGGTATTCCGAGAGTTCCTCTGCGTATGGACGACGAGGCGGAAGACTTGGAGCTATCATTACCGTCGTCGGCGCCTATTCCAACCGCGGTGTTGGAAACAGCTATTTCGTCTAACAGAGCCAGTTTAGATGCCTTATCTTACGCAGATCACCTTACTAAGGCGTTATCACTGCACCTTCAAGGGAAAGAGTTTCAGGATATACAATCCTCTTTAAGACTTCTTTCAAGGGCAGTAGCTTATTCCATGTGTAACTCCGCCCTTTCAGTGGCAAACCTGGAGTTGGTTAGACGTGACGCAGCCCTAGCTACATCCACACTCATGGATTCTAAGGTGAAGAACTCTCTCAGAGTCGCTTCGGTCTCCGGAGAACTTCTCTTTGACGGCAAGCTTTCTGCAATTTATGATAAAATTACAAAGAAAGCTTCGGATTCTCTGTTGTTCAAATCTGCTTCTAAGAAGTCAGATACGGCAGACAAGAATAAGACAGGCACTTCTGGGGCTAATGCGCCCAAGAGAGGTTCCTATAGAGGTTCCGGTGCGTCCCCTTGGTCTTATTCGAGAGACCGTCAAGGTAGCGACTCACGTTCGGGACGTCCTTCGGGCCGGGACAACCGGTCGGACGCCCCGAGGTCGACGGGACGAGGTTCGGGTCGTGGAGGACGTGGTTTCTCCTACCGCAGGCCTCGCAGGTCCAGGAGGTGATGGCTTAAACCTCTATCGCGTACCGGTTGGCGGAAGGTTGTCGAGCTTTTCACAAGAATGGGCGTCGATTACGGACGACCCTTGGGTGAGAGGAGTGACTTCGGAAGGTCTAAAGATATCCTTCAAACGAAAGCCTCCATTAACTCGAAGTCCAAAATGGACTCAACTTCCGTCAAATCCGCAGAAAAGGGACGCTCTATTATCAGAGGTGCAGTCTCTTTTAATGAAGAACGCGGTAGAGGTCGTAGAAAACCAGGAGACTCCGGGATTCTACAGCCATCTGTTTCTGGTTCCGAAACCAGACGGCTCGTTCCGTCCAGTCATAGATTTGAGCTGGATAAACAAGCTGATCATCGCTCCGAAGTTTTATATGGAGACGATTCGGTCGGTCAGAGCGAGTATTTGGGTGAACGATTATGCAACAAGCATAGATCTCAAAGATGCGTACTTTCACATCATGGTACATCCGACATTTAGAAAGTATCTACGCTTCGCAGTCCTAGGAGTGGTGTATCAATTCCGGGCGATGTGCTTCGGATTGAATCTAGCACCCTGTGCTTTCACTCGGGTAATGAACTCGGTATTGATCTATTTCCGAGCTCATTCGTCTGTGGTAACGTCGGCCTACCTGGACGACATTCTTCAGAGGTACGGCAACGAGTTAACGCTTCAGAACAATGTTCAGAATCTACTTCTGTTGCTCCGACGTCTCGGTTTTATAGTGAACGAGGAGAAGTCGGATCTGGTGCCGTCCAAGTCATTCACACATCTGGGAATGAGCTTCGAGACGCACAACAATCTCGTTCGTCTGCCGTTAACCAGAGCGAAATTAGTCAGTTGTTACGCTCGCTATTGTCTGCACGCAGACAAAGTCACAGCGAGAGAATTTATGAGACTGATAGGTCTGTGCGGAGCCGCTGCGGATCTCATTCCGATGGGGCGGTTATGCGCGCGTCCTCTCCAAATTTTCTTGACTCAGAATTGGAGTGTGAAAATTCATTCGCTCGACATAGACGTTCTCTTGTCAGATCAAGTGAAACAAGAGATTCAGACTTGGGCAAACATTCAGTGGTTAACTCATGGAGTTCCGCTGCAGTTGCCGGATCCGAGTTTTACCATTATGACGGATGCCAGTCAAACAGGTTGGGGTGCATCATTGATCCCAACGGATTCGAGATGCCAGGGTCTTTGGGATCCGCAATTCCTGGGCAAGCACATAAACATCAAGGAAATGATGTCAATTTGGCTTGCGTTACGTCATTGGATGGACATTATTCACAATGCTCATGTCCAAATCCTATCCAACAATACGACAGTAGTGGCGTATATACGGAATCAGGGAGGCACTCATTCAGTTCCGTTGTTCAATCTAACGGAAAGAATCCTTCTGTTTGCGTTAGAACATCAGGTTCTTCTTTCAGTCCGTCACATACCGGGTCGTCTGAATGTACTAGCAGACTCCCTTTCACGAAAGGGTCGCTTGTTGCCATCGGAGTGGACTCTCAACAAACAAGTATTCAATCAGATTTGCTACCAATGGGAACGGCCAATGATAGACTTATTTGCGACACATCTCAACAATCAGTTGCAGACGTATGTGTCTCCGTGTCCGGATCCAAGAGCATTTGCAGTAGACGCTCTGTCGATCCCTTGGGACGGAATGATAGGATATGCGTATCCTCCCGCGCCGTTAATTCAGCAAGTACTGCTAAAGATAAAACAATCTCAATGCAAGATTCTGTTGGTAGCATCTCTGTCTCCACAGAGACCGTGGATAAATCTACTCAGGTGTCTGTTGTGGGACCTACCGCGAAAGCTTCCTCCACGGGAGGATCTTCTTTCGCAGGGGAAATCGCGTCAACTCCATCACAACCCGCAAGGTCTCAACCTTCACGTTTTTCCGTTGTGCGGTCCTTCTTGCATGGCAAGCACTTTACAGGACGAGCAGTGGACGCGATTTCTAACTGTAGGAGGACCTCCTCTTTGCTAAACTATGCGGCTAAGTGGAAGGTTTTTCGTCGTTGGTGTAGGGATCATTCTGTAGATATATTCGATCCCTCTATACCAGACATTGCAAACTTTCTAGTATACTTGTTTGACGAAATCAAACTGCAGCCTGTTACTATTAAGGGTTATAGGTCTATGTTATCTGATACCTATGCACATCATGATAGTTTACAAATTGGATCTAATGTCTCTTTATCTAAGTTGGTTAGAAACTTCTCGATAAATAGACCCAGAACTCTTAGGTTAATTCCTAAATGGAATTTGGCTTGGGTTCTTCTTAAATTGAAGGAAAAGCCATTTGAACCTCTTGGGACAGTAGATTTCAAATTCTTATCTTATAAGACAGCTTTTCTCTTAGCTTTCTCTTCGGCTAGAAGAGTCAGTGAGCTTCATGCACTATCGGTGGATGATTCTCACTATCGTAGTGTTGGGAACACTATCACCTTCACTACTAATGTCGGTTTTTTAGCTAAGAATCAGGCTCCTAATAAATATCCGGAACCTATTGTCATTAAGGCTCTTCCGTCTTCAGACGGGCGTAGGCCTTTACTCTGTCCTGTTAGAGCATTACGTATCTATAAACAAAGATCTCAGTTTATCAGAAAGGGACGAAAACGTTTCTTTCTGTCTTTGATGCCTAATAGAAGGGACATTTCGGTCCATTCTATTGCTAGATGGATTCAATTAACTATCCGTACTGCTTATGAGAGTTTATCTTCTTCTCAGCAGTCTGTGCTTAAGATTTCCGCTCATGAAGTAAGAGCTCTTTCTACTTCCTGGGCTTATGCTAATAGTGTTGCTATTACAGATTTAATGAAGGCTGCTTATTGGTCTCAGCCATCCACATTTACGAATTTTTATCTCAGAAATATTGAGTCCATTTCTGGAGACCTGCATTGTTTAGGTCCGTTATCTGTTGCTCAGAATGTCGTCCACTAAACAGTTGCAACTATAGTTATGCAGGCTTTCTGTTCCGGCAGTGACTCCGTCCGGCTGCCCTCTTCGCTCTGGGCTATTTGACCCAGGGCAAGGGGAAGGGGGGGTGGGGGGGGGGGGGGCGGGTGTTCCCTTAGGTCACCTGCTTTATAGTGAAAAGCAAGGGAATGCCTCCTCCAAGTCAGTATTTCTGAGTCGCTTCCGGGATGGTTTTAAAGTGTAATATTAATGTTTAAATTCATTCATGTCTTATTTTTAAAGTGTAGCTCGGTGTGAAGCATTTGTATATGTCAAGTGTCAAACGGGCTTTAATACTCGGACACTTTTAAATGATTATAAAGAGTCTCAATTCTCTGGACTACTTTATTTATTGGCTTGCTTTAAAAATAATTAGTATAAGGGTTATACTGGATGTTAATAGAGAACATGAATGTTATTGTGCTCAATTATTAAGGGTAGTGTATCTTTCTAATTTAATATTAAATAAGAAAGATACATGTAAAGCCTAATACTCCTTTTCTCCTTAAGGGGTTACCTCTTTACTATATAGTTGAGCTTATTGGATTTTCCTCTATGTCCTAGGCCCTCCAGCCTGTTTACTATTCAGCTAAGTCTGGGTCATTGGTACAGTATAAAAATGTTAAAAAATTTATAGTAATTTATATATTTTTTATACTTACCAATGACCCAGACGGGGATGGCCCTCCCTGGAGTTGGGAACTCTTGCCTCCCCGCTGAGTACATAGCGCTGACCAGGCACTGCCAGTAAGAATGATAATTGGCGCCAATTTCGGGACGACTGCGTCACTGCGCATGCGCAGTAGAGGCGTAGTATGGAGGTCCTTTAGGACATGATTTCTTTTTGTTTTGGATGCAAATTTTGGGGATTGGGGGGCAAAATTTGTGTTTGGCCCTGGTTTTTTTGGAGTTAGCACCAGCTAAGTCTGGGTCATTGGTAAGTATAAAAAATATATAAATTACTATAAATTTTTTAACTTTTCATCGAAAGGCTCCTAGGGTATTTAATTCGAAATGCTTAAACTATGCTAATGTGTTCAGGTAACATCTCTAGATGTCCATGAAGGTTTCTGAAGTTAGATTTTGCACCCGGTGGTTCCAGTGGAACCATTTTTATCGTTAGAAAATCAGTTTTCATTAAAAGGCTCCTAGGGTATTCAATTCGAAATGTTTAAACTATACTAATGTGTTCAGGTAGCAACTCGAGATGTGCATGAATGTTTCAGAGTTTTGATTCTGCCCCCGGTGGTTCCAATGGAACCACTTTTATCGATAGAAAATCAGTTTTCATCGAAAGGCTCCTATTCAGTTCGAAATGTTTAAACTATGCTAATGTGTTCAGGTAACATCTCTAGATGTGTATGAAGGTTTCGGAATTTTGATTTTGCCCCCGGTGGTTCCAGTGGAACCACTTTCATCATAAGAAAATCAGTTTTCATCGAAAGGCTCCTAGGGTATTTAATTTGCAACGTTTAATCTATGCTAATGTGTTCAGGTAACATCTGTAGATGTGTATGAAGGTTTCGGAATTTTGATTTTGCCCCAGGTGGTTCCAGTGGAACCACTTTTATTGTTAGAAAATCAGTTTTCATCCAAAGGCCCCTAGGGTACTTAATTTGAAACGTTTAAACTATGCTAATGTGTTCAGGTAGCATTTCTAGATCTGCATGAAGGTTTTGGAATTTTGATTTTGCCCCAGGTGGTTCCAGTGGAACCACTTTTATCGTTAGAAATTCAATTTTCATCGAAGGGCTCCTTGGGTATTAATTCAAAACGTTAAGACTGTGCTAAGGTGTTGCTAAGGAAATGCGGGGATACACCATTGTGTGCTTTGCACACAAATAACTCGATCTAGTTAAATTCTTGGGAGTTTAACTTGTGAACAGAATAGGTATTCTGTTTATCCCCTATGTTTACGTCATGTCTATTTCGGTTCATGACGTTTTTGTACTCTTGCATCTTCTACCAGATGCATTGTTTTTTCTTCATATGAAGATCTAGCTTTGCATCAGGTGGTTGTTGATCAGTTACTGACTCTGGGCCTTTGTTGTGCCTGTTGTTGGTTAGTTTCCAGTTTTTCCTCTTGACGTTGTTGTCTGTTCAATTACGTTTTGGAATCGCATTAATTCAATGTTTAGTTTAAAAACATTTACTGTTTTTTCTATTAGGATACATAGTATATCTTATTCCGGTGGTTTAGCTTTAATTAGTTAGTGGTTGTCCACACTTAGGCTCTATCCGGACGCCCTTGGCTCAGGAGGTTCCCTTGGTGCACTTAGGCTTCATTCAAAATTTTTCGAAATTCTTTTAAAACTTTTATTCGAAAATTTTTTGTTTTGTCTATGTTATGTATCCTTGTGATGTTTATTTTGGGGAGTGCAGCGGACTTATGTTTTTGGTTTCATTATTATTATTGTTGCCATTATAATAATTGGTACTTTGTGTAATTCCAAAAAGCCTCAGAATAAAGGCTTGTTGTTTGCCAATACTTGTACTATGGGATGCGAACTTGGAACAGGTGTCGACCTTTGTGGTGGGCGGTGAAGTTCCGATGGGAGCCTTCATCGCTGTCTAATACTTGTCTTTCAGTCTCTTTTTCAGGCCTGTCCGTTACGTGCTGCTGTCTCTGCACTCTGATGAGCCCCACTCTGATAAGTAAAATAAAGCTAGTTGCCAAGGTGCTCATTATATAAATGCACAGGATTAAAGCCGGAGTAACTTAATTCTCTGCATGCAGCTAGCTCGACCGATACAGTGGTTGGCCCTTTTAAGGGAGCCGAGAAGCCGGGAGGTCCATTGCGGTCGAGTAGTATAATGTGCATAGAGCGATCACCTTATAATATAAAGCACACCCAGCGACGATGGCAATAAGGAGAAGCCTTTAAGTTTCTCTACGGGAGCTTGGTGAGATCTGGGGTCAGATCTCGAGTTGGAGAACCCTCTCCGTCCCATTTGCAGTTGGTATTGACTGGGTCCGTTGCGAGAAACTATAATGAGTTGAAACACACGTGGGATGTTCCTTCCACAATGCAGCCGGCGTCTGTTGCGGTTATGGCTTCTTCTTCTTACATGGAAATGCACGCAAAGAGGATTAGCCTACAAGTTTCTCAACAGGTTGCTCATTGAGATCTGGGGCCACTTCGCGAGTTGGAGTGTTCTCCGTCCCGTTAACAGTCGGGGTCGACTGTTTGTCCGTTGTGAGAAACTTTAATGAGTCGGAGCAATGCTCCTTCCACACTTCAGCCGGAGTTGGCTGTTGTTACGGCTTCCGCAACTTCCATGAAAAAGCACACTAAGGGGTAGAAGCCTACAAGTTTCTAAACGGAACGCTCGGCGAGGTCTGGAGCCAGACCGCAAGCTGGCGATCCCTCTCCGTTCTGTCAGCAGTCGGGACCTACTGTTTTCACTACGAGAAACTTTATTTAGTTGGGACGCCCATTCATGCTTGTGGTTCGGGACGCTCCTTCCACACCGCGAGCCGGGGCCAGTTGCAGCTATGGCTTCTTCCTCTGCTTCATTGATGAAGCACGTTAGACCGCAGACTAGCTATCCGACTTCGCATGTTTATGCTGTTCCATGGAGATGTACCCAGTTGTCACCACCGAATTTGCATTAACCTATAGCTAGTCGTTCGAGGGATTTTTATACGGGACATGCATCGAAGATTTGGGGACAGATCTCCGTCCCGGCAGCATTTGGTGAAGAAGCGGATAATTGCTGCTCTGCAAGCCTTGTTCACGGACCTGCTGATGCAGATTGCACAGCGTATCGCAGCATCCCAGTAGTCGCAGGTTCTGCCGTCAACAGTCTCCAGTAGTGAGCTTTCAAATGGTGCTGGGTTGGTCCAGTCATCTGTATATTGGGATGGTGTTGACTGTGTTTCAGATGGTGAGAGGGCTACGGAGGTTGATTCTCCATCCCTCATGGAACGGCAAATTAAGACTATGAATTTGAGACTGCTACCTTTTTGGAATAAGGTCGTTAGAAGGAAAGATTACTCTTTCCTTCTCTGTGTAATATTCCTAGGCGTCACAGGCAATTAGTCCTATTGTTGTCACCTTAGTTTGGCTTATGTGAATTATGAGCAGTCTGTGTCTATATATCATTAGTGTCTAACGTTATAGTAGCCTTATATAATAGTGGTCGACCGATCAGAGAGAGACCCCTTGGACCGATTTCCGATTATAGCGAACCATAATCGGCCGATTCCGATTTCGATACCGATTATTTTTATTCAATAAAATTTACCTGAAATTCATCTGTTAATCCCATCATTTCATCATTTCTTTGATAAAGGTATTAAAATTGTGGCTAAACTGTTACGAAATGAAGCTTGATTGTCAGGGACACAAATCTGAAAGTGTCCACTTCGTAATTATGGAGAAAGGAGCAATAGGCAGTGTTTCCGCTAAGGTAAAAAAATGCGGCCGTTTTGGTCATGGGGAAGATTTAGAAGCACTCGGTCATGACCCTAGATTGTGTCGGTCATGCAGTCTGAAATCACCGATAAGGAAACCCAACGAGGATATGGAAAGACAGATCGAATGTAATCGATAAATTCAGAAAAGCATTACCTAAATTTAACTTGAACTAACCTGAATTTATTTTTTTTCGTTATTTTCTTTTGTTGTAGAAATCCATTGTCACACTTTTTTCTCTTACAATGCTACCCTCGCATCCTTCTCTGACAGAGTCGTTCAGTGATTCACCCATGATCATTTTACAGTTAATATATTTCCAATTCAAATGATATTCCAAGTGAATTTTCAAAGCACACACAGAACCCACGTGGTTAAAAACAGCTGATTTTCAATGTGAAATCGCCAAGTATTTGGGCCAAGAATTTGAGGAGCACATGTAACTCGCATTTCTATACATTTCCATACATTCCAAAACACGTTTTGGTGTCAAATTGCAAAACTGTCAATAGACGAAGAGTTCAGACCCCAAAAGTGTATTCTTAATGCATCGTCTCTTGAAGGGAGTCATACCGGTGATGCTATTGCCAGTGAACTAAACAGGATGTTGGAAGAGTGGAACTTAAAGGACAGTGTGGTTTCTGTCGGTGACAATGCCGCAAATGCAATTTCGGGATGTGCGGGGTAGTAAACAAAGCCATAAATGCATTGTATGTCTCCACAAATGATCCCTCGCAATGATGCTTTTGATTCCAGTATATTTTTTAAATATAACAGATTAACAGAAACAAAGGCGTCGATTTGAGTGATCATTTGTGGGCGTACAAAGCGTCTACGGCTTTGTTTACAACGGTTCACGGTCAGTTCGGCCTCGGTGTTTTTTCCTGGATGTTTCGGCCTAGACTGGGGCCTGGTGCCGAAATGTCCCACCTGTCCAGGCCGAAACGTCCCGATTTTTCAAAACGTCCCCTTCCAAGAGTTGTTTCCGCCTTGGGACATTTCGGCCTCGGTGTTTTCCCCGAGACTTTTTTTTTTTTAAAATATCGGGGCCGAAACGTCCCGCTCCCTTTACAACCGTCGACCTGTGACCTTCCATGTCATTAACAGATAAAGAGGCAGATTCACAATGGGCTTATTCCGTTACATTTTAGTGAATACCCGGTGCAGTTCAATACACAACAATCCGCTTGTGATTGATCTAGGGAGGCTAGCCCTGTGTTTATTTTTTTATGTTGGGTACAATAAAAATGTATATCAGAATTTGCTTGTTTCATTTAAAATCATTTTTATTGATTCATGATTTGTGATGGTACTTCGAAATCAGTAAGTTACTGACAATAAGTCGCCAATCGTCCAACCTTTCTTGTCATAATCTCTATTTTAGGTTATTCCTCAAGCGTTCAAGATTCGTAAATTTCAGACGCTTCAGCTTTTCTTTCATGTTTAGGGAAATCAAGCACTCGGAAATTCACGATTCAATCACAAAGTACACACCAGTGCCACTTCGTACATTTCCGTCAGTTTCACTTCCCAAATGTAGTATCAAAACATTGAATGGTATATCATAATATTTGCGGAAGTGAAGCCGACGGACATCTACAGAGTTTCAACCACATGTTGATTATTGTAGATAAATACGAAATAGTTCAATACTTACTTACCAAGGACTTGCCGGTATTTTTATCAAGGCTCGAATTCGTTGTCTGAACTTGTCTCATTGGTTTGTACGAAATACAATACTAAATACTTACCTGAACGTACCACATATCCCAGACAATTAAAAAAAAAATGGAAATCTGGTTTTTATTTGTGGTTGGAATAGGCCATGTTGGTGGTGAGAAGGGTCTTTAGAAAAGGGTGATATAATCGGCAACTGCCGATATTTTTTGTCGGCGCCGATCCGATTCTGATTCCTCATAATCGGCCGATTACGATAATCGGTCGACCACTATTATATAATTTTACAGTCCCAAATGTAGTATCAAAACATTGAATGGTATATCATAATATTTGCGGAAGTGAAGCCGACGGACATCTACGGAGTTTCAACCACCTGTTGATTATTGTAGATAAATACGAAATAGGTCAATACTTACTTACCAAGGACTTGCCGGTATTTTTATCAAGGCTCGAATTCGTTGTCTGAACTTGTCTCATTGGTTTGTACGAAATACAATACTAAATACTTACCTGAACGTACCTCATTTCCCAGACAATTAAAAAAAAACGGAAATCTGGTTTTTATTTGTGGTTGGAATAGGCCATGTTGGTGGTGAGAAGGGTCTTTAGAAAAGGGTGATATAATCGGCAACTGCCGATATTTTTTATCGACGCCGATCCGATTCTGATTCCTCATAACCGGCCGATTATTCCACCGATTACGATAATCGGTTGACCACTATTATATAATTTTACAGCGGTCTTTTTCTTATACGTTGCAGCTGACATAGTAAGTCTCCGTTGAGTGAGCTTTCTAAGGCCGCAGGTGAAACAGATATTTGACTTCATGGAGATGAAGACTAATAAACTGTGTTGGCCAGCTGAGACTAATGTCTCTTTGGAATTTCGAGCATTAGAGCGGTCCTTATCCCTTACCTTGAGTGAATAATGTTGTAAGTCTCTGTTTAGTGAGCTTTCAAGGTTGCAGTTTCACTGAGATATATGTCTTCACGGGATGAAGACTTATTAGCTACACTATCTAATAGGAGACTGCTGTCTCTTTGGAATTAGGGCCATTGAAAGGAAAGAGTACATTATTTCCTTCTCAGTGTTGTATTCTTAGCCGTCTAGAGCTTTTAGTCATCTTGTTGCTGCCTTATAAGAATCAAGTGCGGCCCTTTTTTCCCTTAACTTGAGCGACTAATGTTGTAAGTCTCTGTCTAGTGAGCTGTCAAAAGTCGCAAAAAATTTACACTGAGATATCTGTCTTCACGGAGATGAAGTCTTCTAAGTTTTATTAGCTAGGCTGATACCACTGTCTTTTGGGAATAGAACCGCTAAAGGAAAAGCGTGCTTTTTTTCCTTCTTGGTATTGTTTTCTTAAGTGTCATAGACTTCATAGTCTTATTGTTGACACCTTAGTTGCCAAGCTAGAAGTTTGAGTGGTGTTTTTATCCCTGTCATTAGCGGCTAGCATTGTAAGGACAAAAAGAAAAAAAATTTTTTCCCCTGAAAAATTTTGGGTCCGGGTGGGACTTCGAAAATTTTGGACCAAAATCCGAAAAAAATTTTTTTTGTTTTTTTATGTGTTTCGGTCAATTTTAAGACAAAAAAAATTATTTTTTTTATCCCCTGAAAATTTGGGATCCGGGTAGGACTTAGAAAAATTTTGGACCAAAATCCCAAAATTTTTTTTTTTGTTTTTTCTGCGTTTCGGTCAATTTTAAGACAAAAAAAAAAAAAAAATTTTTCCCCTGAAAATTTGTGGTCCGGGTGGGACTTAAAAAATTTTGGACCAAAATCCGAAAAAAAATTTTTGGGTTTTTTTATGCGTTTCGGTCAATTTTAAGACAAAAAATTTTTTTTTTTTTTTTCCCCCTGAAAATTTGGGGGCCGGGTAGAAAATTTTGGATCAAAATCCGAAACATTTTTATTTTTTTTTTCTGCGTTTTGGTCAATTTTAAGACAAAAAAAAAAAATTTTTTTTTTCCCCTGAAAATTTGGGGTCCGGGTGGGACCGAAATCCGAAAAAAATTTTTTTGTTTTTTTATGCGTTTCAGTCAATTTTAAGACAAAAAAAAATTGTTTTTTTCCCCTGAAAATTTGGGGTCCGGGTAGAAAAATTTGGACCAAAATCCAAAACATTTTTTTTTTGTTTTTTCTGCGTTTTGGTCAATTTTAAGACAAAAAGAAAAAAAAATTTTTCCCCTAAAAAATTTTGGGTCCGGGTGGGACTTAGAAAATTTTAATTTTTTTGTTTTTTTATGCGTTTCGGTCAATTTTAAGACAAAAAAAACCTCTTTTTTTTCCCCTGAAAATTTGGGGTCCGGGTAGAAAATTTTGGACCAAAATCCGAAAATTTCATTTTTTGTTTTTTATGCGTTTCGGTCAATTTTAAGACAAAAAAAAATTTATTTTTTTTTCCCCTGAAAATTTGGGGTCCGGGTAGAAAATTTTGGACCAAAATACGTAAAATTTTTTTTTTTGTTTGTTTTTTATGCGTTTCTGTCAATTTTAAGACAAAAAAATTTTTTACACCGAAAATTTGGGGTCCGGGTGGGACTTAGAAAATTTTGGACCAAAATCCGGAAATTAGTTTTATCGTTTTTTATGCGTTTTAAGAAGAAAAAAATTTAGGCTGAAAGTATTTTGTTTGGGAAAAAATTCTGTTTTTTATGCGTTTATCTCAATTTTGGGACGTAAAAGTGCAGGAACTGAAAATAGAAGGAAAATCCTGTGTATTGTGTGGGCAGAATCGCTTCATCTAGTTGGTATATGCTTTTCTTAGGAGGGGCGTATGCAGCTTATTCAATCAAGTCCCTGGTTTGATATTTAGACTACCATGTCAGGTCAGCGCCCTCAGGCCCCCTGGGGCCTCTTGTTATGTTAGTTGTCTTGAGACTTTTAGCCCTATTGATGTCGCCATATTAACCTAGTGTGATTAATGAGCGTTCTTTCGAATGCCTATAGTTAACTCCTTTTCAGGATTATATTCCTGCTATAATCGGTACGAGGAGCAAGAAGTTAATCTAGGTTTCTTATGATCAGGTGCTGGAACATAGTTTTCGTCTCCCGCTTTCATTTTTATCAAATCTAATGTTGTGAATTATATTTCCACTCGATGATTGGATATTATGTCTATATAGTGTATTATTTGACGACATGGCGTACTGTCTTGATTTCAAGGGATACGTCGACGCTGTTTCAGCGGGTATATTCTTTGCAATAGTGCCATGTTCATCACGTTGCCCTCCGTCCTTAGTGGCATTATGGAGTTGGTCCGACATGAAGGAGCCACATGGTTTCTATACTATTCTAGATAACTAACACTTAAAGCGTTACGTGTTGCGCCGGGTTTGTGTCATTATGCTTGCTTTGGCTAACTACAAGTTTTTAGCTGTATTACTCTTCATTGAGAATAGCAGTAGCAGTATGGCTTGGGAATATAGCGTGAAGTTTCTTTTTCATTTAGTGAAAAAGGAATTTGTCACTGTTCCAAGCCTTAATTTTACTGTGCTGGCCTTACTTATGTAGCGATTCAAGTATTGCGGGTGAGGGGGGTTCTATATAAATTATTCAGCAAATATGTTAAGAGGCGATTACAGGGCAGGATGTAGTGCTCTTCCTGTAAGCCTCCTATGCATTCAATTATATGCATGCCTTTCATTGCTCTTTGATTGGTGGGTGGGTTGTGGTCTAACGGCAACATCAGGGGCCCAACCACTCTAGTTGGTTTGTTTCCTGTGATTGATTGTTCGTAAGTGATATATGAGCATATGATTCCTGAACAGTAACTGGATCCCAAATTCTTTCATGAATACCTTCGGTTGATGTTACTAGCCTTCGTGTTGCTGTATGGCAGGCATGTCGGTTATCTGGGCGACATTTTCCAAATGTTGCAATTAGTAGTTACGCTCAGAGCTCTCTGCTTTTCTTATGATGTATGAGTCTATTCCTCAGGTTATTCCTCAGGTTATTCCTCAGGTTAATCGCATTAACGTTTTATTCCTTCAGTTTCCTGGTTAGTTTTTGTATCGCACGGTCATGCCTTCAATACAGGCTGAATTCAGATGAGGGGACAGGCGGGATTCTGTTGATTGCATGCATAATATGTATATATTATTAGGCAGACGTATTACGAGATAGATTCTCTTAGTCTGGCTCTGCGTTAGTGTAGAGCTTTATAAGAATTTTGGGGCTAATTGGATCAGTTATGGAGTTTTCAACAAGCCGTCTACCGGTATGCATACGTTCTCTATTTTTGGCTTCATTATTCGGAATGGTATATTTTTTTCTCTGAACAGTCATTGGTTTTAACGGACCTAGGAAACAATGAATTATTTGGGGACAGGTTCTTTAATCGTATCCCATTCCATTTTGTGAATCCAGTTTTCAACCACATGTGGTACACGAGGCATATTCCTACTCTCATATAATCAAACGGTTACAATTGGGAGGTTCATCATGGTTCCCACTCTTTTTTCAAAACCAAATTTAAGCACTATTTAAGCACTTTTCAAACACTCCAATAGCAATTTTCAAGGACTATATGACTGTTTCATTAAGGTGTTGATAATGGTATGTTTATTTGTTACTGCCATTAAAGAGATTATAAAGGGACAATTTTAACGAGAACAATTTATTCTACCAGATAATTATAATAAAATATCTTAGTACCTGAAATATGTCACTGATTCCTTCATATTACTAGAATATGACGAAAGTGTAGTAATACAATGAATGGCCCATACAATCTCCGATTCCAAAACAGAAGGCCCAGAAAAAAAATTCAGAACTGTTCCACTCTGACTGGTACTCGCTCGCAGCTATGGCACTTGTTTTAGCACATATCTCAGTTTCCTTCTTATGATCACTTTGAAAGTTCCTGCGAGAAGTCACGAATGAATTAAGAGAACCACAGTCACTGCTTGTCACAGCCAAAAGTTTGCGATGTTTTTCACTTCTACTGTGGGATTTCGGAGCACTTTCGCCCATGCCGGAAACCTCAAAGTCTTTTCTGCAAACAGTACAGTTCGCTTTCGTTTTTGAATCCTTAACTGCTTTGAGCCACGGATACGTTTTAATCCAGGAATGATTAAATACACATTTTACAAAAGGCATGATGATATTTGGGAGTAATAATCCGGGAAATGTTGATAAAATACAACGCGTCTTTTAATCTATGCGCTTCCAAAAACGAACCATAACGTCATCGTAATTTGTGTACTTGTGTTTTTTCTCATTACCATGAACAAGAAAAGTAGTGTGCAGAGCACACAGTCGTATTATACTATTCGTGTTTTAAACTTTAATATGCTACAGCAAATTCCCAATTTTTTTTGTTATTTTGGGCACTAAAACGTGGCATTTTGGGGGGGATTTTTTTAGCAGAGTATGTTTGGGTCCAGGATTCAAGGACTTTTCAAGGGGAGTGGTGGTAATTCAAGCACTATTCAAGGGGAAAAGTCAATTTAAGCACTTTTCAAGCCAGGCATTGAAATTCAAGCACTTTTCAAGACCGTACGGACCCTGTTCATTATTGGAATTAATTGTACACGTGAACGTGGTCGCCTGTATGTTGGCTAAGAAGCATATATGTTCTATTAGATAACTTTCCATTGGGATTCAGTTGGACAAGTTTAAGGTTGTACATATTTATATCACCGGTTTTCGACCTATCTACATATTCCGGATGCGGTATACGTTTTGAAGCTTGTGATTATAATAACTGTGATCGCCACGATATAGCCTTAACTGCCAAGGTGGCATTAAGCACCAATAAAATAATAATATATTAATAATTAATAGCCAGGTGCCTTTTAGACAAATATATATATTATTCGGTACCGCTTTTTCACTGTTTACAGACCACTCTCCTCATTATTTTGAAGATTATTCCTTCAAAAAAAGAGGGTGGGGGGGGGGGGGAGTTTCCTCTTTACCTCTTCTGGCCTTTTAATAAGTGTGTAACTGTGAGTTAAGCTGTTATCATCTTTAAATTATTCTGATATTATGTACAGCTTGTTACATTATATATGGCATGTGTTTGTGGGCATTAGTCTCTCACTCTCAGACACGCCTTTCCTAATTTTAAGTGTCTTATTCCGGACTAGCCTTTAAAATTGTGGGGAGTTACACCCATTTAGCATCATCAATTATGCTAAGTAATTGGGGGGGGGGGGGGGGGGGGGCGTCGCAAAAAAAGGCCAGGATACAAGGTCCAGGTGGGTGGGTCCGAGCCCCAAAGTGCAGTTTTTGCCGGTGTCATGCAGTTTTTGGCCAAATATCATTTTACAGACAAGTAATTACAACCAAAGTGAATTCAAGTGCTTAGATTCATAACTTAGAACAGAATAGAGCATTGATAATGTGTTGGGGGCTCCATGTTAGAAATTTTTCCCCATGTTTTACACTTCATTAGGGGGTGGGTCCTGTTCTGGGCCTGGCAAAACAAAAATGTGATTTCCAGCTATTTGGTCATGATTTTCACTCCTTTATTATTTCTACTAAGGCCTTGTGTGCTTCCATGTATGGAATAATTGGAAAGATTGATAGAATAAAAATCTTGATTTTGGAAAATGTATATAATTTCAATGTAAATATGATTCTAGTGACACTAACATAAAAAAATAAGAGGCAATTCATCTCAGACAAGCCACCCTGGCATGGGTCAAAGAACTTCAGTATTACGTCTCTCTCAGACCAGCTGTACAAACTAAATATTTAACCGAAAAGTAATGAAATGAAAAACAACTATTTCTTGTGGACAGTTGAAGATATCCAGGTGGGAACAATATATTTTGGGCAGGGCTTCTTGGTGGTGGGATTCGACTGGTGTCTGAACAGCATAGACATGTAGTACATAAGGGTAAGGGTTGTGTTGCTTGGAACATGAATGGGTGTATATCTGCAATTCAGTTGGTGGGGGCGGGTTCCAGTGGTTACCTGGGGGTCTGATGCTGCATTTCCGTTGTGGTTTATATATGCAGAGAGATTGTTTTGGGGCCATCTGTGGCTAGGGATGTCTTGGATGCCCAAGAGCAGGACTGGGATATCGGACAAGTTGGTTTGCGGCACCTTTCATGTTTGGGAAAAGTATTTATTTATTAGTTTTTTTGATTTAGGGAATTTGAATACTTCGTTAAACAAATCTTATAAATTAGGGGTGGGTCCCCAATTGTCTCTGAAGAAAAACTGTGCGGGCGATGTGGGTGTCCAAGACATGACTGGCAAAAATGTCTTCTCTGTTGTGGTTTTTTGAGACATATTGGTAATTCCTTAAAATTTTAATTTCCTTTTCACTTTGGGAGTTCTAATGCAGGCTAAGGAGTTGTATTTTGGTCTGCAAATTCTTTAAGTCCTAGGCCCTCCGCCTTTTTACGATTCAGCTATGTCTGGGCCATTGGTTTTAGTATTAAAATATGATAAATTGAAAGTAAGGCTATAAAAAAAAGAACCTCTGTTTCTCAGGCCCGCCCGCATGGTCATTTTTGGTGCGCATGTAACCTTTTTATGACACCAAAAAATCTTCAAACAAGAGGCCCCAAGGGGCCTGAGGGCGCTCACCTGACATGGTAGTCTAAATTTATATCAACCCAGAGAATTGATTTCAACAAGTTGCATCTGCTCCTCCTAAGAAAAGCTTATACCAAATATCCAAAGATTCTGACCAGTGGATCTAAAAAAAAAAGATTTTTAAAGAATATTCCTCATATTGAACTAAGTTATAATTCAGGCTCCCACAGGGAGCCCATATATGAACCCAGGGACTTGGCTTTAACAAACTTGAATCTCACCCCCCTAAGGATGCTGCACACCAAATATCAAAACATTCCGACTGCTGGATCTGAAGAAGAAGATTTTTAAAGAAAAGTCCTCATTTTGAACTATGTTACAATTCGAGCTCCCACAGTGAGTCCTAATATGGGCCTAGGGACATGGCTGAAGAAGAAGATTTTTAAAGAAAAGTCCTCATTTTGAACTAAGTTACAATTTGAGCTCCCACAGTGAGTCCAAATATGGACCTAGGGACATGGCTTGAACAAACTCGAATCTCACCCCTAAGGATGCTGCATACCAAATATCAAAACATTCCGACTGCTGGATCTGAAGAAGATTTTTAAAGAAAATTCCTCATTTTGAACTAAGTTATAATTCGGGCTACCACAGTGAGCCCAAATATGAACCCAGGGACTTGGCTTGAACAAACTTGAATCTCACCCCCCTAAGCATGGTGCATACCCAATATCAGAAGATTCTGCCTGCTGGATCTTGAGAAGAAGATTTTCAAAGAAATTTGCCTGAAATGCACTAAGTTCAAATTTGGGCTCCTATACTGAGCCCAAATATAAACCCAGGGGGCCGATTTGAACAAACTTGAATCAGATCCACCCCACAATGTTGCATACCAAATATCAAAAGATTCTGCCTGCTGGATCTGGAGAAGAAGATTTTTTAAGAAATATGCCTGAAATGCACTAAGTTAAAATTTGGGTTCCTATACGGAGCCCAAATATAAACCCAGGGGGCCAATTTGAACAAACTTGAATCAGATCCACCCCACAATGTTGCTTACCAAATATGAAAAGATTCTGAAGCTGGATCTGGAGAAGAAGATTTTTTAAGAAATTTGCCTGAAATGCACTAAGTTCGAATTCGAGCTTCTATAGTGAGCCCAAATATGAAACTAGGAAGCCGATTTGAACAAACTTGAATCAGATCCACCCCACAATGTTGCATACCAAATATCAAAAGATTCTGCCTGCTGGATCTGGAGAAGATTTTTTAATAAATTTGCTTGAAATGCACTAAGTGCGAATTTGGGCTTCTATATTAAGCCCAAATATGAATCCAGGGGGCCGATTTGAACAAACTTGAATCAGATCCACCCCGCAATGTTGCATACCAAATATCAAAAGATTCTGCCTGCTGGATCTGGAGAAGAAGATTTTTGAAGAAATTTGCCCGAAATGCACTAAGTTTGAATTCGAGCTTCTATAGTGAGCCCAAATATGAATCCAGGGGGCCAATTTGAACAAACTTGAATCAGATCCACCCCGCAATGTTGCATACCAAATATCAAAAGATTCTGCCTGCTGGATCTGGAGAAGATGATTTTTTAAGAAATTTGCCCGAAATGCACTAAGTTCGAATTTGAGCTTCTATGGTAAGCCCAAATATGAATCTAGGGAGCCGATTTGAACAAATTTGCATCAGATCCATCCCACAATGTTGCATACCAAATATCAAAAGATTCTGCCTGCTGGATCTGGAGAAGAAAATTTTTGAAGAAATTTGCCTGAAATGCACTAAGTTCGAATTCGAGCTTCTATAGTGAGCCCAAATATGAATCTAGGAAGCCGATTTGAACAAACTTGAATCAGATCCATCCCACAATGTTGCATACCAAATATCAAAAGATTCTGCCTGCTGGATCTGGAGAAGAAGATTTTTTAATAAATTTGCTTGAAATGCACTAAGATCAAATTTGGGCTCCTATACTGAGCCCAAATATAAACCCAGGGGGCCGATTTGAACAAACTTGAATCAGATCCACCCCACAATGTTGCTTACCAAATATGAAAAGATTCTGCCTGCTGGATCTGGAGAAGATTTTTTAAGAAATTTGCATGAAATGCACTAAGTTCAAATTCGAGCTTCTATAGTGAGCCCAAATATGAATCTAGGAAGCCGATTTGAACAAACTTGAATCAGATCCACCCCACAATGTTGCATACCAAATATCAAAAGATTCTGCCTGCTGGATCTGGAGAAGAAGATTTTTTAAGAAATTTGCCTAAATGCACTAAGTTCGAAATCGGGCTCCTATACTGAGCCCAAATATGAACCCAGGGGGCCGATTTGAACAAACTTGAATCAGATCCACCCTACAATGTTGCATACCAAATATCAAAAGATTCTGCCTGCTGGATCTGGAGAAGAAGATTTTTTAAGAAATTTGCCTGAAATGCACTAAGTTCGAAATCGGGCTCCTATACTGAGCCCAAATATTAACCCAGGGAGCCGATTTGAACAAACTTGAATTAGATCCACCCCACAATGTTGCTTACCAAATATGAAAAGATTCTGCCTGCTGGATCTGGAGAAGAAGATTTTTTAAGAAATTTGCCTGAAATGAACTAAGTTCGAATTCGGGCTTCTATAGTAAGCCCAAATATGAATCCAGGTGGCCGATTTGAACAAACTTGAATCAGATCTACCCCGCAACGTTGCATACCAAATATCAAAAGATTCTGCCTGCTGGATCTGGAGAAGATTTTTGAAGAAATTTGCCTGAAATGCACTAAGTTCGAATTCGAGCTCCTATAGTGAGCACAAATATGAATCTAGGGAGCCGATTTGAACAAACTTGAATCAGATCCACCCTACAATGTTGCATGCCAAATATCAAAAGATTCTGCCTGCTGGATCTGGAGAAGAAGATTTTCAAAGAAATTTGCCTGATATGCAGTAAGTTCAAATTTGGGCTCCTATACTGAGCCCAAATATAAACCCAGGGGGCCGATTTGAACAAACTTGAATCAGATCCACCTCACAATGTTGCATACCAAATATCAAAAGATTCTGCCTGCTGGATCTGGAGAAGAAGATTTTTTAAGAAATTTGCCTGAAATGCACTGAGTTCTAAATCGGGCTCCTATACTGAGCCCAAATATGAACCCAGGGGGCCGATTTGAACAAACTTGAATCAGATCCACCCTACAATGTTGCATACCAAATATCAAAAGATACTGCCTGCTGGATCTGGAGAAGATTTTTTAATGTTTTTCCCATTGCCTACAGTGTTAAAAAGTGCTGACTCAGCACTTTTTCAAAGTCCCGAAACTGTACCCTATGATAAAACCGATGGCAATTTTTTTTACCAATCCTTTCTGTTGGTCCTAAGGAAGCTGCACACCAAATAAAAATTCTCAATGCCGTGCAGTTTTGGAGATATGGGCGTTTTAAATTTTTTCTATTTTTAGCTTCTGCGGGAAATTTTTTTTTGCATAAATCAAGTACTCATGACCCAATAAGCCCTCACATAAAATTTGGTTCAAATCAGCCTCTCGGTTTGGAAAATAGAAATTTTGGGCGGGGCAAAAAATTTTGCCCCTCCCATAACGACGCCAAGTATAGCCCCACAAACTTCTCTTGAACAAATCTGAGTCTACACCTCAAAAGGAAGCTGCACACCATATATCAAGTCTCTGCTACTGCTGGTTCATGAGAAGAAGATTTACAAAGATTTTGGTGCCCCTTGGGGGCGTGGCACCACCCAGGAGGAGGGGCAACTTCATTTGAACAAATCTGAATTGGCATTAGGTAATAAACATTTAGCCAACATTTGAATAAAATTAGGCTAGTGGTTTAGGAGAAGAAGTCGATAATGTAAAGTTAACGCCGGACGGACGACGACGACGGACGCCGGACAGAAAGTGATTAGTAAAGCTCCCCTTGAGCTTCGCTCAGGTGAGCTAAACAATTTGAGATATCGATGCGTTCGTAAATTTTAAATTAACACACTTCAAGCTTTTTCTACATCATATCTTAATAAAGTGGGTGGGTTTTAGCAATATTCACGACAGAAAGTGTTTTATTCTGCAAAAGGTAAGTCATAATGATAACAAGAAGGAAGGTGTCTTTCAGTCTGACAACAAACAGTCACAAAGGGGAATGGTCGATTCGCACCAACTCTCAGAAAGTCTGCAAAGTCAGGTGCTATGTTGAATGGAACACAGTCTCCTGGCATTTATTTTTAGTAACATTTGTATTGTAAATGGCCGTCATTGGAAATTTGTGTACTGTTATTTGAAACCGTTACGAGTTTCCCAGTTAATTTAAATAAATGCATTTGAGATGCAGGATAATTGGATAACTAATAGTAACCGTTGCTTGATATAAAAGTAACAGTCATAGTTGAAAATAAATCGCATATAGGCAGGTATGTGCGGTCGAATTGGTTAATAAAAACACGCAAACATTCGTTTTGTATTTCATTTTCAGATTTAAAAAAAATATGATTTATGGATGAACTGCCCGTTCAAATGGGTTGTGATAATTTTGAATATAATGGGGAAAAATTGCGATTCACGATTTTATTAGGCAAGTTGTGAAAGGATTTTTTTGGGGGGGTAAAATAAATCTCTGAAAGTTGGCACTTCGACATTTGATTTGTCCCAGAGACGTTTCAACCCGAGACGTTTCACCCACGAGGCGTTTCGTGACTTTCGTCCTGTATTATAATTTTCACGTTTCACTGAAAAAACAAACATTCAAACCCCACTTCATTTACGACTCAACACCCCTGTGGTGAATAACCAATATATTTGCGAAATTTTGCGTGGTCCACCAGGCGTTTCGGTGGGGTCAAATTACCACAAACAACCTCTCGGGGAGAAAATAAAAAGAAAAAAAAAACCGGCCGCCCGCATGCTTTTTTGGAAAAAATGGCCTGAGAAACAGACAATCAACTTTGGCCTAATTTGTATATTTTTAATACTTGCCAAGGGCCCAGACGGGGATGGCACTCATACCTCCCCTCTGAGTTATCAGTTCAGTAGGCACAAGTAGGAAGAACAAGAGCTGGACTGTCGTCCGGTGCATACGCCCACATGGTGTACCGCCTAGTGTGGGCATACCTATGACCAACAAATATCATAGAAAGAATATTCTCGGACGGACGCATGTAATCCAGTATACCCCCATTTTCTTCGAAAGTGGGGGTATAATTATCTAATAAAATAAAAAAAATTATCTGACAACACCGAAATTCATTCTCGTCTTGGGCAATGTTACAATTTAATTGCATACTAAGTTTCATTTAATTCCATAATGATTTATTTAAGTTATGAATATTCTCGTATGGAGAGACGGATGGATGCACAGATGGATGGATGCAATCCAGTATCCCCCCCCCCCCCCATTTTCTTCGAAAGTGTTCAACAATTTACAACAATTTCTAAGTCAAAAGGTATGGTAAATTGTTTGGTGTTTGGAAGTTGTATGCAATGATGCAGAAGTCTTTGTCATAGACAAACTGCATGCCTTATTTCACTGAAATCCGATAACCCCAATCCAGTATACCCCCCTCCCCCCTCCATTTTCTTCAAAAGTTTTCAACAATTTCTAAGTCAAAAGGTATGGTAAATTGTTTGATGTTTGGAAGTTTTATGCAATGAGGCAGAAGCCTTTGTCATAGGCAAACTGCATGCCATATTTCACTGAAATCCGATAACCCATACCTGAGATACAGGCTGAACAGACAAATAATGTCTATTTCCTACAATTTCTAAGTCAAAAAGGGAGATAACTAAAAAGGAGAATGTGAGAAATATTGTTGAATCCTTTTTTAAAGCCTACACCATAAGCAGTGTTCACGGCAAATTTCATTGCAATAGAACATTCGATACCCGAGATACAGGCTGAACAGACAAAATTTGGCTCGGACGGACACAATTTCTAAGTGAACAAGTAATAAAAAAACAAAAATAACTAGTGTGGGTATACCTATGACCAACAAATATTATAGAAAATAATAATTTATTTAAGTTATGAAAGTTATGAATATTCTTGGATGGACGCACACACGGACGAATGGATGCAGACAGATGGACGGACGCATGTAATCCAGTATACCCCCATTTTCTTCGAAAGTGGGGGTATAATGATGTTAGCGCCAATTCCGGTCTCTTCCTGGGCACATGCACAAGTACTAAAAGTATAGAGGGCCAGATAGGACTTTTAATTTTCGGTATTGTATGCAAATTTGGGGGATTGAGGGGTTCAAAATTTGTGTTTGGCCCTTAATAATATTGAGGTTGCACCAGCTAAGTCTGGGCCATTGGTAAGTATTAAAAATATACAAATTACTTTCAATTTATCATTTTCGTACGTAATTTTACGTACCATAGTTGCAAAGGGTTAATACTTATTTTAATTTCCATTTCTGTTTGTAAAATTTGGAGGGTTTTTTATACCCCCCCGCAAACAAAGTTTGGAGGGGTATATAGGACTCACTCTGTCTGTCCGCCTGTCCATCCTTGTAAGCGCAACTCCTCCTAAACCGTTTGAAGAATTTTCATGAAACTTTACACAATGGAAGAACTCCATATGAAGATGTGCATGAAGCAATATAATTCCGTTCTGCCATTTCCAAGGGGAGATAATCTAACTTATACATTGTCCATCCTTGTAAGCGCAACTCCTCCTAAACCGTTTGAAGAATTTTCATGAAACTTTACACAATGGAAGAACTCCATATGAAGATGTGCATGAAGCAATATAATTCCGTTCTGACATTTCCAAGGGTAGATAATCTAACTTATACATTCCAGGTGTGGGGGGTATCACTTTGTGAGTTTGCTCACAGTACCTCTAGCTTCTATCAACTCTGTGGGTGGGAATTTTTTATTTTTGTAATTATTTCTTTGCTATCAAAAGTTCATGTTCTTGGTTTGTTTTTTGTTTTATGCTTCATAATCTACAAATAGCATGGGTTATGGTGTATTTCGTCCCTTGAGTGCAAAAAGGCTTTGCAATGATATATCAATTTTATTAACTCGGGTATTTATTTATTTATTGGGGTTTTAAGGTCACATATTTCTGCAAAATGGTTAACCATGACCATGACAGTTTTCTGGGTGGAGGAAGCCGGAGTACCCAGAGAGAACCACTGAGCAACAGCAAGCAACTGTCAGCTCCCCAACATACTAACTCCACACAAGCAGGGTTAGCATTGGTTGAAGACAAGTGCACCATCGATGTGCAGTACGCCTTAGTACACGACGTCACCATGCCGCCACATGGGCAATGGGGGTGAAGTGTCTTGCCCAAGGACACAACATGGTTGCCGTAGGTGGGATTCGAACCGAGGACCTCTTGGCTTGCAGCCTGCACCTCTACCTACTGAGCCACCGCGCCCCCATTAACTCAGGTAAAATATCAGACATAAACCATTTAATTTTTATTTTTTTAAGTTTGCATTGGTTATAAAAAGAGAACCTGTGGCAGCCAAAATGACCATGAGGGGACAGCCATTTTATGCTCCCACCCGATAAGCCAGTACTATGTGACTGCATCAGTCCCACAATTGATATCCCAGAACGTGTCTGGACACCTCAAGAACTTTCCTGATTGAGAATCGATGTGTGACCTCTGGCATGAAAGACCAGCGCACTTATTCACATGGCCACATAATAATTAACTGGGATAGCTTCAACAACTAATTTACAATTGACAGGTTATACAGGGTTCCCGCAGGGTCTTGGATTCAAGGCCCCACCCCACCCCCTCTGCCAGGGACATTCTGGTGCCATCACTACTCACTGAAACAAGCTCCACAGTTCTGATTTTGAGGTAAAAACTGAAAAAAATAACCTTTAAATAGCAATTTTTGTGAAAAGTGCTTACTGGACAATAGTGATCACTCACCGTCCGTCGTCCGTGAACATGGTGTTTGCGTCTCCTCCTCCAAAACCACTGAACCAATTTAAGTGAAACTGGAGATAATTGTTTGTTATAACATCGCATTTTGATTTTCTTCAAATCAAGTTGCCCCACCCCTCGATAGGGCCACGCCCAAAAAAATGTGCTTAAATCTTTAAAAAATTTCTTCTCATGAACCAGCAGTAGCAGAGACTTGATATTTGGTGTGTAACTTCCTTTTGAGGTGTAGACTCCGATTTGTTCAAGAGAAGTTCAAGTGGCTATAGTTGCCGTCGTTATGGGAGGGGCAAGAATTTTTGCCCCGCCCAAAATTTCTATTTTCCAAACCGAGAAGCTGATTTGAACCAAATTTGATATGAGGACTTATTGGGTCATAAGTACCTATTTTATGCCAAAAATGTTTTCTGTCGCCCACAAGCTAAAAATAGAAAAAATTTAAAACGCCCATATCTCCAAAACTACACGGCAGAGAATTTTTATTTTATGTGAAGCTTCCTTAGGAACAGCTGAAAGGAATGGTCCCCCCAAAAAATTGCCATCAGTTTTATTGTAGGGTACTTTTCCAGGTCTTTGAAAAAGTGCTCAGTCAGCATTTTTAGCTCATCTGAGCACAGCTCAAGGGGAGCTTTACTTATCACTTTCCGTCTGTCGTCCATCTGGCGTTAACTTTGCATTATCGACTTCTTCTCACGAACTGCTGGACCAAATTCAACAAAATTTACTGTGCATGTTCCCTATCATATGTCAATTCAAGTTTGTTCAAATCATGTTGACCCGCCCCTCGGTAGGGCCACGTCCAAAAAGTGCACTTAAATCTTAAAAAATCTTTTTCTCATGAACCAGCAGTAGCAGAGACTTGATATTTGGTGTGCAGCTTCCTTTTGAGGTGTAGACTCAGATTTGTTCAAGAGAAGTTTGAGGAGCTATATTTGCCTTCGTTATGGGAGGGGCAAGAATTTTCGCCAAGCCCAAAATTTCTATTTTCTAAACCGAGAGGTAGATTTGAACAAAATTGGATATGAGGGCTTATTGGGTCATAAGTACTTAATTTATGCAAAAAAAAATGTTCACGTCGCCCCATGGGAACTGCAGGTGCTAAAAATAGAAAAAAATTAAAATGCCCATATCTCCAAAACTACACAGCAGAGATTTTTTATTTCATGTGAAGCTTCTTTAGGAACAGCAGAAAGGAATGGTCCAAAAAAACAATTGCCATCGGTTTTATCGTAGGGTACTTTTCCAGGACTTTGAAAAAGTGCTGAGTCAGCATTTTTAGCTCAACTGAGCACAGCTCAAGGGGAGCTTTACTGATCACTTTCCGTCTGTCGTCCATCCGGCGTTAACTTGACATTATCAACTTCTTCTCTCGAACTGCTGGACCAAATTCAACAAAATTTGCTGTGCATGTTCCCTATCATATGTCAATTCAAGTTTGTTCAAATCAAGTTGACCTGCCTCTCGGTAGGGCCACGCCCCAAAAGTGCGCTTAAATTTTAAAAAATGTTCTTCTCATGAACCAGCAGTAGCAGAGACTTGATATTTGGTGTGCAGCTTCCTTTTGAGGTGTAGACTCAGATTTGTTCAAGAGAAGTTTGAGGAGCTATATTTGCCTTCGTTATGGGAGGGGCAAGAATTTTCGCCAAGCCCAAAATTTCTATTTTCTAAACCAAGAGGCAGATTTGAACCAAATTTGATATGAGGGCTTATTGGGTCATAAGTATTTAATTTATGCACAAAAGATTTTCCTGTTGCCCCATGGGAACCGCAGGAGCTAAAAATAGAAAAAAATTAAATCGCCCATATCTCTAAAACCACACGGCACTGAGAATTCTTATTTGGTGTGAAGCTTCCTTAGGACCAACAGAATGGAATGGTCAAAAAAAAATTGCTATCGGTTTTATCATGGGGTACTTTTGGGGGACTTTGAAAAAGAGCAAAGTCAGCATTTTTTAACACTTGTGGGTAATGGGAAAAGCTTTCAAATTTCACATATAACATTTTTGAAAGATTGTTTCACATGTTTATTGAAATCAAATCCCTGGGTCCATATTTGGGCTCTCTATGGGAGCCCAAATGTTTAAATTAGTGCAGTATGGGGAATATTCTTTAAAAATCTTCTTCATCAGATCCAGCAGTCAGAATGTTTTGATATTTGGTTTGCTACATCCTTAGGGGGGTGGGGGGGGGGGGGGGTGTTATTAAAGTTTGTTCAAGCCAAGTCCCTGGGTTCATATTGGGCTCCCTGTGTTCATATTTGGGCTCCCTGTGGAAGCCTGTATTATAACTTAGTTCAATATGAGGAATATTCTTCAAAAATGTCCTTCACATCCATTAGTCAGAATCTTTTGATATTTGGTATACAGTATTCTTAGGGAGGTGAGATATTAGTTTGTAAAAGCCAAGTCCCTGGGCTCATATTTAGGCTTCCCTTGGGAGCCTGAATTGTACAAAATTTCTATTTTCCGAACTGAGAGGCCGATTTGAACCCAATTTGATAGGGATTATTGGGTCATAAGTACCCATTTTATGCACACAAAAATTTTTCCATTGCTCAATGGGAACCGCAGGACCTAAAAATAGAAAAAATTAAAATGCCCATATCTCCAAAACTTCACGGCACTGAGAATTTTTATTTTTTGTGAAGCTTCCTTAGGAACAGGCGCTGTGTACAAAGGCATAATGCACGTTGATGGTGTACTTGTCTACAACCAATGCTAACCCTGATTGAGTTAGTATAGTATGTTGGGGAGTCTGACAACTCCCTGATCGTTCTCTCTGGGTCCTCCGGCTTCCCCCACCCAAAAACTGTCTGCCCTGGGCAAAAGTACTGTTAAATTTCAATGAAAAACGACCAACGCAAAGTGTGGCATATGCCCCCGACAGTGTCATAATGCGGTGGGGGGGGGGGGGGGGCATATTGAATTGGCAAGCTGGACCATCATTCACAAGAAACTCCTAAAATTATGATTTGATCATACAAACGGTTCTTCAGTTACTGGACGGAAACCAAAAGTTACCCTTTACCCAATGTAACGGTCAAAACCGGCCAGTGCTATTCTAAAAAACTGCCAATTAATTTTCACTATTTTTTCATTTTTTGTCTCAAAAACATAGGTTATGACCCCTCACTGGAATGAGCTCGTTCCAATGAGGGGTCACAACGTACGTTTTTGAGACAAAAAAAATGAAATGAAAGTGTCAATGACACTGTAGCTCAACTTGTCAAGACAAAGACATGTATAGTATGTGACACAGCAATGACAAACATCTAGGTAATGACCTGATAACAAAGATACATATAAAGTATTGTAACGGTCTGTACATAAATACTGGCCGTTGTCTGTATCAAATGTATAGGTAGAGTATTGTAAAGGTGGGTGACAGTCAGATGCTAAACTAGAAAAGAAATCTTGGAGTCCCAGAGTGGGTCTGACTGAACCCCAATATATTTATTCTCATAGAACAGTGATAACAAAGGCACCCAAAAACACACTAATTCCTGTTCCCAAGGTGAAAACAAAGGTACCCAAGAAGTTTCGTGAAGATCAGTTCACAAATATGAGCTGTGTAGAAGTTGTGACAAAAAACTGATTGGACCTAATTTCGGTACAAAATGGCCACTGGCAGCCATCTTGAATTTTGGACCGCACACAGAAACACTCGTTCTCGTTCCAAGGTGATAGCAAAGGTACCCAAGAAGTTTTGTGAAGATCGGTTCATAAATACAGCCTCCAGCCCGAGCCGTATTGACATGTGCACATACAGTGTATAAGTAGCACTGAATAAATCAAAGTGCATCTAATTTGCATAATTTCTGCACGAGAAAAAAACCCGTACTATATGTGATGTATTCCATGTTACTAAACATTCATACAAAAATTTATTCAAATCAGAACTTTCATACAGAAGTTCTGTTCAAAAGACTGATTGCACTAATTTTGGTACAAAATGGCTGCTGGTGGCCATCTTGAATTTTGGACCACACCCAAAAACACTCGTTCTCATCCCACGGTGATAACAAAGGTACCCAAGAAGTTTCATAAAGATCAGTTCATAAATACGGCCTCTAGCCTGAGCCGTATAGAAGTTGTGTACAAAAAACTGATTAGACATAATTTCGGTACAAAATGGCCACTGGCAGCCATCTTGAATTTTGGACAGCACCCAGAAACACTCATTCTCGTCCCAAGGTGATAACAAAGGTACCCAAGACGTTTCGTGAAGATCAGTTCATAAATACAGACTCTAGCTCGAGCCGTATTGACATGTGTACTTACTGTGTGTAAGTAGCACTGAAAAAATCAAAGGTCATCTAATTTGCATTATTTCTGTACGAGAAAAAAACCCCGTATTATATGTGATGTATCCCATGGTACTAAACATTCACACAAAAACTTATTCAAATCAGCGCTTTCATATGGAAGTTCTGTGCAAAAATCTGATTGCACCAAATTTTGTACAAAATGGCTGCCATCGGCCATCTTGAATTTCGGACCGGACCCCAAAACACTCGTTCTCGTCCCACGGTGATAACAAAGGTACCCAAGGAGTTTCGTAAAGATCGGTTCATAAACACGGCCTCTAGCCCGAGACGTATTGGCATTTGCACTTACAGTGCTGAAAGTAACACCAAAAAACATCAAAGTTAGTCTAATTTGCATAATTTACGCACGAGAAAAAAACCCGTATTATATGTGATGTATCCCATGGTACTAAACATTCATACAAAAAATTATTCAAATCAGAGCTTTCATATGGAAGTTCTGTACAAAAAACAGATTTCTGCATCGTCGGTACAAAATGGTGGCTGTCAGCCATCTTGAATTTCGGACCGCACCCAAAAACACTCGTTCTCGTCCCACGGTCATAACAAAGGTACCCATGAAGTTTCGTAAAGATCGGTTCATAAATACGGCCTCTAGCCCGAGCCGTATCCAATTGTTGACGGACAGACGGACGATGGGCCATGGCATAAGCTCAAATTTGGCTTCGCCAAAGTTGAGCTAAAAAAATAGTAATTCAAGAATTTTTTTTGCAAGTGTGTCTGCTTTTCATATTAGGTAAAGGGTTAACGGATGGACAGGCGGACATGGTGAAAACATAATGGGCCCTGATAGGGTCGGGGCATAAAGATGGCAAAGGGTTAAGTGAGCTCTACTGTATAAAGGTTTAAAAGAATAAAATATACAATCTTTGTACATGTTTTATATTACCACTATATACATATTTTTAATATTATTCTAGCGATAGACCAATAGATCCGCACAACAAATATGAAGAATGTAAATAAAATCATGATAATGACGTGTTATATCTACAACAACAAATATAACAATGGTATCACATGGGATATGATGTCAGCATTGAGTACAATGTAATAATTGATCACTTTTCTTTTCCATTGGTTATTTCAACAGTGTGATGATTCTAAGTTGTACCTTGCTGTTAAACCTTTACCTAGTGAATCGGAGGCATCCGTCTGCGTATTTACAAATCAAGCAGTTGAAAAAAATATATTTTCTAAAAAAAATTCAACAAAACAATATCATGTGACACCTCATTGGAACGAATTATTGTTAAACAATAATTTTTAGAATAAATTTTGATATCGTCTGCTTTGGGAAAGGGTTAACAAATATAGTGACTAAATTAAGACCAATATCCAAATTGAAATAAAATTGCTAATTAGAACTTTCACAATTCATGTCTCAAAATTATACTGATTTATTGTTTGTTCCACTTTTGACATTGAATTCAGATTTAATTTTGGGTCCTATGTTTATCTGACAGCAGGTCTCAAATTTTGACCGCAAATTTTGTACCTGGTGCTTCATTAATTAAATTTTTGATGATTTTTCCTATAATTAGTGTCTGGAATCTAATATTATTGCATCAATGGAAATATTGCCCACCTGTGGAAAATGACCAGTCCACAGCAGCCGTACTGTATGTAACATGGAGGTTACTTCAGTTGTCAAACATGTGAACAAACTACAGCTTACAACAAAATAGTACAACATTAATTAAATTCCCAATTCCGCATGCTTTGCCAGTCAGATTTGACAATCTTTCTGGACTCAAAGGTTGTTCATTGCATCAACATGTACCATTTACATTTGAACATAATCTGTGCCAAAAACAGATAGCAACAACTAACATGTGCAAGTTATTGCTATTTATTTTGGCAGAAATTCTGTTCACCCTTTACCTAACGAATCGCCCAGACCTGCCCACGTAATATGCAGATTCAGCAACAGAAAAAATATTATATTTTTATACTGTACCAATGACCCAGACTTAGCTGGTGCTAACTCTAACAAAACCAGGGCCAAACACAAATTTTGCCCCCCAATCCCCAAAATTTGCATCCAAAACCAAAAGAAATCATGTCCTATAGGACCTCCATACTTCGCCCCTACTGCGCATGCGCAGTGTCAAGGACGTTCCGAAATTGGCGCCAATTATCATTCTCTGTTTGGCCCTTCATCAGTCAACATCTCACTGATCTTTGTGCTTGTAAATCTCAGTTTAAAGGATGCCAGACACGTAATTATTGGAGAAATGGTGATTCTAAGGAGGATATAGAAGGAGGAGAGGAAAAAGGAGTGACAAAAAATAATCAGGGCTGTACTTAAAAATTTTTTATGAAATTATGTTAAGTTGCCTATTTTCGAGGCATGGGCCTCTTGTTGTCATTCTTGCTAAAAAGTTGCACTGCTTATTCAGTGTTTCCTCTCCCCTGGTCTTCTAAGTCCCCCCTTGCAATTCTCCCATGCTTTTGGCATATTTTTGAGAAAGATCATTTTTAAATTCTCTTGGGAGAGTTGCTTGGTTACAGAATGTTTTCTGTTATTTTCCCCATAGTTACGTTTTCACCCATGGGTGTATAAACGTTGTGTTCTGCATCTTCCATCTGATGTTCTGCAGATTCTCCCCTGTGAGTCTCTGTCTTGCATCAGATAGAGTGTAATTTTGATGACTGATTTCGGGCCAGTTTTTTCAGTGCCTGGAGTCATGTTTTCTGGTGTTTTACACTGTTTGTTTACATTGGCAACAGTTGCATTAATTATTTAATATAAATTTAAAATTTTTGACCACACTTAGCCATCGGATCCATCGGGGCTCAACGTTACTTTTCAGAAACTTGGGCTTCGCTGAAAAAATATTTTTAAAAAATTATTTTGATTTGCAATTGTTTTTTCATTATTAATGGATCATGTTATTATGTATCTTTGTGTCAGGGGTTTGTGCGAGTAACTAGGACTTGTTGTTGACTTTTCACAATGAAAGGATATTGTTCAAATTGTAATAGGAAGAAATCTTCCTCTGACTTTCATGATCATTGTATTAATTGTAGTCAGTGTTCTCGCACTAATCCCTGTTCTATATGTCAATATTGGGATGACAAACATTGGAAACGTGTGTCACGATATGTTGTTAGTGGAGAAAGGGCTATGCCGGCTCTTTCTCCGCAAGGTCACTCTACTCTCTCAGTTTCTATTTCAGAGGAACAAGAACAGGGTGATGTTTCCATGTTATCTTCCGCAAGTGTGCTTCCGTCGTCACAAATGAATACAGAGCTAGCGGCAAAAGTGCTCATGGAGATTAAACAAATGTCGTCCGCTAGCTCGCCCTGTGTAGCGTCCATTCACCAAATGGGAAATGTTGGGTGATGCGAGCACTATAAACATTCAACGTGCACACCCAGTGACGGCGGATAGTAGGCAAGATCGGAGGAAGCCTTTGAGTCCGGTTCCTAGCTCGTCCTGGTCCAGCCGGGCCGCGAGCGAGAGAGGCACCTCTCTCGTACAACAACATCTGGGACCAGATGTTGTGGTACAAAATGTGTCGCAAGCGGAGCATACGTCCGTCGCTCGGGATGCTCCGTTGTATAGGCAGTCCGCGGAGACTGCTCAGGCTTCTTCCTCTCGTCAGCGCACACGACCGCACCTTGGCTACGTGACCGCCGATATTTTACCAGCTTCGCCGATCAGGGATTCTTCGGCGACCAGGTCACACCATCCGGTAGCCAGGGACACGAGGCCGATGGACTCGCATAGGAAAAGTATGCGGGAGTTATCAGATGCGGAGCTGCCCTCGGCGAAGCAGCGAAATACTGTGCCTCCGCAGGCCTCGATGCCGGACGTACTTGTGCAGATAGCACAACTTATCGCAGCATCCCAGCAGCCGACAGAAACGGTGTCGGATCGGGAATTATCCGATGGCGCTGGGTCGGTACGCTCCGCCGAAGCATCGGGGGCGGACGACCGGGAGCATCATGAGGTCCGACCGGATGGTGAAAGGGATACGGATGACTTGGAGCTATCCCTTTCGGAACAACATAAAGCTGCCGTGGACTTCATCCGGCACTTTCTCCCTCAAGTTGTTCCGTCGGGCCAGACTGCTGCGGTTCCGGACAAGAGGATTATAGCGTCATTGGACTCTTGATTTTTTTGAGCGGTTCAGGGACATCGCTCCCGAGTTTCCGTCTCAGTCCAATAATGTTGCAAGAACATTTGAATTATTGAACGACGCTATATTTAAACTTGCTTCCAGAACGGGGAAAGCAGGTTTCTTGTCCGCCAATACTCTCAACCTGCCTTTCATTAATGCAAGGAATAAATTCGATACGGCAGGACAGGGTATTCCGAGAGTTCCTCTGCGTATGGACGACGAGGCGGAAGACTTAGAGCTATCATTACCGTCGTCGGCGTCTATTCCAACCGCGGTGTTGGAAACAACTATTTTGTCTAACAGAGCCAGTTTAGATGCCTTATCTTACGCAGATCACCTTACTAAGGCGTTATCATTGCGCCTTCAAGGGAAAGAATTTCAGGATATACAATCCTCTTTAAGACTTCTTTCAAGGGCAGTAGCTTATTCCACGTGTAACTCCGCCCTTTCAGTGGCAAACCTGGAGTTGGTTAGACGTGACGCAGCCCTAGCTACATCCACACTCGTGGATACTAAGGTGAAGAACTCTCTCAGAATCGCTTCGGTCTCCTGAGAACTTCTCTTTGACGGCAAGCTTTCTGCAATTTATGATAAAATTACAAAGAAAGCTTCGGATTCTCTGTTGTTCAAATCTGCTTCTAAGAAGTCGGATACGGCAGACAAGAATAAGACAGGCACTTCTGGGTCTAATGCGCCCAAGAGAGGTTCCTATAGAGGTTCCGGTGCGTCCTCTTGGTCTTATTCAAGAGACCGTCAAGGTAGCGACTCACGTTCGGGACGTCCTTCGGGCCGGGACAACCGGTCGGACGCCCCGAGGTCGACGGGACGAGGTGCGGGTCGTGGAGGACGTGGTTTCTCCTACCGCAGGCCTCGCAGGTCCAGGAGGTGATGGCTTAAACCTCTATCGCGTACCGGTTGGCGGAAGGTTGTCGAGCTTTTCACAAGAGTGGGCGTCGATTACGGACGACCCTTGGGTGAGAGGAGTGACTTCGGAAGGTCTAAAGATATCCTTCAAACGAAAGCCTCCATTAACTCGAAGTCCAAAATGGACTCAACTTCCGTCAAATCCGCAGAAAAGAGACGCTCTATTATCAGAGGTGCAGTCTCTTTTAATGAAGAACGCGGTAGAGGTCGTAGAAAACCAGGAGACTCTGGGATTCTACAGCCATCTGTTTCTGGTTCCGAAACCAGACGGCTCGTTCCGTCCAGTCATAGATTTGAGCTGGATAAACAAGCTGATCGTCGCTCCGAAGTTTTATATGGAGACGATTCGGTCGGTCAGAGCGAGTATTTGGGTGAACGATTATGCAACAAGCATAGATCTCAAAGATGCATACTTTCACGTCATGGTACATCCGACATTCAGAAAGTATCTACGCTTCGCAGTCCTAGGAGTGGTGTATCAATTCCGGGCGATGTGCTTCGGATTTAATCTAGCACCCTGAGCTTTCACTCGGGTAATGAACTCGGTAATGATCTATTTCCGAGCTCATTCGTCTGCGGTAACGTCGGCCTACCTGGACGACATTCTTCAGAGGTACGGCAACGAGTTAACGCTTCAGAACGATGTTCAGAATCTACTTCTATTGCTCCGACGTCTCGGTTTTATAGTAAACGAGGAGAAGTCGGATCTGGTGCCGTCCAAGTCATTCACACATCTGGGAATGAGCTTCGAGACGCACAACAATCTCGTTCGTCTGCCGTTAACCAGAGCGAAATTAGTCAGTTGTTACACTCGCTATTGTCTGCCCGCAGACAAAGTCACAGCGAGAGAATTTATGAGGCTGATAGGTCTGTGCGGAGCCGCTGCGGATCTCATTCCGATGGGGCGGTTACGCACGCGTCCTCTCCAAATTTTCTTGACTCAGAATTGGAGTGTGAAAATTCATTCGCTCGACATAGACGTTCTCTTGTCAGATCAAGTGAAACAAGAGATTCAGACTTGGGCAAACATTCAGTGGTTAACTCAGGGAGTTCCGCTGCAGTTGCCGGATCCGAGTTTTACCATTATGACGGATGCCAGTCAAACAGGTTGGGGTGCATCATTGATCCTAACGGATTCGAGATGCCAGGGTCTTTGGGATCAGCAATTCCTGGGCAAGCACATAAACATCAAGGAAATGATGTCAATTTGGCTTGCGTTACGTCACTGGATGGACATTATTCACGATGCTCATGTCCAAATCCTATCCGACAATACGACAGTAGTGGCGTATATACGGAATCAGGGAGGCACTCATTCAGTTCCGTTGTTCAATCTAACGGAAAGAATCCTTCTGTTTGCGTTAGAACATCAGGTTCTTCTTTCGGTCCGTCACATACCGGGTCGTCTGAATGTACTAGCAGACTCCCTTTCACGAAAGGGTCGCTTGTTGCCGTCGGAGTGGACTCTCAGCAAACAAGTATTCAATCAGATTTGCTACCAATGGGAACGGCCAATGATAGATTTATTTGCGACACATCTCAACAATCAGTTGCAGACGTATGTGTCTCCGTGTCCGGATTCAAGAGCATTTGCAGGAGACGCTCTGTCGATCCCTTGGGACGGAATGATAGGATATGCGTATCCTCCAGTGCCGTTAATTCAGCAAGTTTTGCTAAAGATAAAACAATCTCAATGCAAGATTCTGTTGGTAGCATCTCTGTCTCCACAGAGACCGTGGATAAATCTACTCAGGTGTCTGTTGTGGGACCTACCGCGAAATCTTCCTCCACGGGAGGATCTTCTTTCGCAGGGGAAATCGCGTCAACTCCATCACAACCCACAAGGTCTCAACCTTCACGTTTTTACGTTGTGCGGTCCTTCTTGCATGGCAAGCACTTTACAGGACGAGCAGTGGACGCGATTTCTAACTGTAGGAGGACCTCCTCTTCGCAAAACTATGCGGCTAAGTGGAAGGTTTTTCGTCGTTGGTGTAGGGATCATTCTGTAGATATTTTCGATCCCTCTATACCAGACATTGCAAACTTTCTAGTATACTTGTTTGATGAAATCAAACTGCAGCCTGTTACTATTAAGGGTTATAGGTCTATGTTATCTGATACCTATGCACATCATGATAGTTTACAAATTGGATCTAATGTCTCTTTATCTAAGTTGGTTAGAAACTTCTCGATAAATAGACCCAGAACTCTTAGGTTAATTCCTAAATGGAATTTAGCTTGGGTTCTTCTTAAACTGAAGGAAAAGCCATTTGAACCTCTTGGGACAATAGATTTCAAATTCCTATCTTATAAGACAGCTTTTCTCTTAGCTTTCTCTTCTGCTAGAAGAGTCAGTGAGCTTCATGCACTGTCGGTGGATGACTCTCACTATCGTAGTGTCGGGAACACTATCACCTTCACTACTAATGTGGGTTTTTTAGCTAAGAATCAGGCTCCTAATATATATCGGGAACCTATTGTCATTAAGGCTCTTCCGTCTTCAGACGGGCGTAGGCCTTTACTCTGTCCTGTTAGAGCGTTACGTATCTATAAACAGAGATCTCAGTTTATCAGAAAGGGAAGAAAACGTTTCTTTCTGTCTTTGATGCCTAATAGAAGGGACATTTCGGTCCATTCTATTGCTAGATGGACTCAATTAACTATCCGTACTGCTTATGAGAGTTTATCTTCTTCTCAGCAGTCTGTGCTTAAGATTTCCGCTCATGAAGTAAGAGCTCTTGCTACTTCTTGGGCTTACGCTAATAGTATTGCTATTACAGAATTAATGAAGGCTGCTTATTGGTCTCAGCCATCCACATTCACGAATTTTTATCTCAGAAATATTGAGTCCATTTCTGGAGACCTGCATTGTTTAGGTCCGTTATCTGTTGCTCAGAATGTCGTCCACTAAACAGTTGCAACTATAGTTATGCAGGCTTTCTGTTCCGGCAGTGACTCCGTCCGGCTGCCCTCTTCGCTCTTGGCTATTTGACCCAGGGCAAGGGGAAGGGGGGGGGGGGGGGGAGGGTGTTCCCTTAGGTCACCTGCTTTATAGTGAAAAGCAAGGGAATGCCTCCTCCAAAGTCAGTATTTCTGAGTCGCTTCTGGGATGGTTTTAAAGTGTAATATTAATGTTAAAATTCATTCATGTCATATTTTTAAAGTGTAGCTCGGTGTGAAGCATTTGTATATGTCAAGTGTCAAACGGGCGTTAATATACAATCCTCGGACACTTTTAAAAGAATATATAGAGTCTCAATTCTCTGGACTAACTTTATTTATTGGCTTACTTTAAAAATAATTAGTATAAAGGGTTATACTGGATGTTAATAGAGAACATGAATGTTATTATGCTCAATTATGAAGGGTATTGTATCTTTCTAATTTAACATAAATAAGAAAGATACATGTAAAGCCTAATACTCCTTTTCTCCTTGAGGGGTTGCCTCTATATTATATAGTTGAGCTTATTGGATTTTCCTCTATGTCCTAGGCCCTCCAGCCTTTTTACTATTCAGCTAAGTCTGGGTCATTGGTACAGTATAAAAATGTTAAAAAATTTATAGTAATTTATATATTTTTTATACTTACCAATGACCCAGACGGGGATGGCCCTCCCAGGAGTTGGGAACTCTTACCTCCCCGCTGAGTACATAGCGCTGACCAGCCACTGCCAGTAAGAATGATAATTGGCGCCAATTTCGGAACATCCTTGACACTGCGCATGTGCAGTAGGGGCGAAGTATGGAGGTCCTATAGGACATGATTTCTTTTGGTTTTGGATGCAAATTTTGGGGATTGGGGGGCAAAATTTGTGTTTGGCCCTGGTTTTGTTAGAGTTAGCACCAGCTAAGTCTGGGTCATTGGTAAGTATAAAAAATATATAAATTACTATAAATTTTTTAACTTTTCGAAAAATTTCAACTGAACCATATGTGACTCCTCTTTGGAACGAGCTCGGCGAGCTCGTTCCAATGAGGGGTCACATCATATGGTTTGGTGAAATTTTTGGAAAAAAATTAAAAAATGATATTTAAAATAATAAATTTTTATATCATCTGCGTTGGGTAAAGAGTTAAAAAGTAAACGCTATGACTGGCATAGCAGAAACAGAGAAGGTGGAAAACCACCATCCACATATGAATAGAGAGGCAGACCATTTATATTTGAACAGAATTTCTGCCAAAATAGCAACAATTAATGCGTGTCTAATCTCGCAAAAAGAGATCACGTGTCAATTCCTTGCACTATGATAGTAATTAAAAATTTTTGCCATGAACTCCATATTGCCCATGCAGCATGAAAAATTTAACAAATTATATCTTGTTTGAATGAGCTCTGTCAAACAAAATATAATTTTTTAAATTCTCAATTGCATTGTGGGAAAGATTTGCTGCTGAACACTTTGGTATTTTGACATCAAAGTTTTCACACAAACAAAGACAATAATTCAATTTTCACAACTCGGCCTGAATTTTAAACATTTATTTATTGGGGTTTAACAACACTTTTGATAGCCAGGGACACCTCGTGTCTGACAGTTTTATGGGTGGAGGAAGCCGGAGTACCCAAAGAGAACCACCGAGTAACTCAACTCTCCCAACGTATTGGCATGTAAGCAGGGTTTGCATTGGTTGAAGACAAGTGCACCATCGATGTGTAGTTCGTCTTAGTACATAGCGCCCCCCACATAGGCAATCAGCATGAAGTGCCTTGCCCAAGGGCAGTTACCCTTGGCAGGGATGGAACCATGGACCTTTTGGTTTGAAGTCCAATGCCATAACCACTGAGCCACCACGCTCTCAAATTTTAAACCTGTAACAAGACAATATTAAAGAGTGTACCGCAAGTTACTGAAATCTGACAATTACTTTTATCCCAAAAATGGCCGTTTATTTGAACAATAAAGGCCTTGGATAAATTTTTGCTTTATTCACCTGGTAGGGTGATAAATTTTCCCCGTAGGTTCAACACTGAAAGAATTTATTCCCCTAGTAGCGATGGACTTGTTGACCTCTGGCCTCTACCACATTTGTCTAGCATAATTAATAGTTCGATTGTTGATTTCTTTAAATCTTTTTGAAAGTATTACACAATGCCAGTAGAAAACACCACCTACTGCTCATATAATAAAGTATTTTATCCAGTTTAGCTCAAGTTTGTAGAGGAATTATTTTTAGACAGAAATGTATTGCTGCGCCCTGTTTATTTTTGCCAATTTTGCTTGTCGATCGAATTGGACCAATGTGCTCCTCACTTCTTGCTGTGTTTTGTAGCGAATTATAGCACGATTTTTCCACGACTGCCCTGTAGAAGATTTATGGGATAAACAAAATAAACGTATAGTGTTTTCAAGTAAAAAATTTATTCTACTTGTAGAATTAAGAATGAAACCGACGAGCCTGTTTCATTCTTAATCCTACTCGTAGAATGAATTTTTTTCTTGAAAACACTATACGTTTATTCTATATTTCAAGTTATCGCATAAAAACAATAAATATATTTTAAACTGCTTCAATTTTTGACAAATTGCCAAGAGTTGTTTCTCTTAATTTTGACGGAAATTCTGTTACTATGTAACAGCATGGCTGGCAAAGTAAAAACAGAGAAGGCATTACAACCTACATGTTATCACCATGCTACATAGCAAAATCTACTAATGGGTTAAGATGTAAGCTCTTGATTGACAAGCCTGTGAAATAAAAATGAATTTACTGAACATCACCAGGGTTCCCATTCAAATGAAAAGTCCTTGAATTTTGGCCTCTTCTTTGAATGAAAAGTCTTGAATTTGGTTTTATTCTTGAAAAGTACTTGATTCACACCCCCAACCCCCTCTGAAATTTACTTAAGAGCAATTTACATATGAACACAAGAATTTCATGATAACCCACCACATACGCATGCGATGTTGCAACATCGGTCAGGAGCCACATCTCTTTGATCTCTAAATTGTCCCTTGAGTGCAAAAAAGACATCATTTGTAATGTTTAGTATTGCAGATGGTGCATTGTTGCACTTAAGGGATGAGTTGGGTTTTCAAGAAATCAGGTCCCGGGGAGCTGAAATTCTTTGTGTTGTTAACAGTGTTGTAAGTTCATATGAAAAGTATAATAATCCTTGAAAATAATGGGTAAAGTCATCGAAAAGTGTTTAAATGGGACTTGAATTTGATGCTCTGTTTTCAGGGGGAACCTTTATCACATACTGGTGATGACTTCTAGTCCAGCAGGTGTTTCTATCAAAGTGGTGTCTGGCTGTTCAGACAGTCAAGTAACTACAGAAGAGTCCTGTTAATTGAAGGGTCACTTTGCAGGTGAGAATTATTCAATTAACAGGAGTATTTAATTAACAGGAATTTGATTACTTTCCTGTATTCTAGACATAAAGAGCATTTATTCTATATATCTTGTTTGACAGAGCTCAAAGAGCTCTGTGAAACAAGATATAATAGATTAATTGACTGCATTGGATATAGTGAGGCCAAATTTGGCAATATACAAGGGTAACTCAACGATTATCAGGGTAATTTTTTGACAAGATTTTTTTTTCAGTTAACAGGAGTTTACTCTATAACCCATATGCAATTAACAGGTCAAATTTGTACTGCAGGTATGATAAATGGTTTTGTGTTTGGAAAGTATATTCAATTAACAGGGTTATTCAATTAAAAGATATCCAATTAAGGGGCTCCACTGTATAATGTTAATCATTACTTCAAAAAATGGAATCATTTTAATAATAAAAACAGAGAGTAGTTGTTAGGCCTCGCAAAGTAGATCTGTTTTTTAGGGCATTTTTTGTAAAATTGCATGTGGGCGGGCGTATTTTTATTTTATTTTTGTAATTATTTCTTTGCCAACAAGAGTTCATGTTCTTGAATTGTTTTAGGCCTCATAATCTACAGAATAGCATGGGTGGTGGTGTATTTTGTCCCTTGAGTGGCAATGAGTGAAAGAAGGCTTTACAATGCTAAAGCATTGCAAAGCCTCGTTGCACTCAAGGGACAAATTTATCAATTTTATTAACTTTGGTAAAATATCGGACAAAAACCAATTAATTTTTATATTTTTTAAGTTTACATTGGTTATAAAGAGAGATGATGTAGCAGCCAAAATGATCACGTGGGAGAACAGATTTTTAACTTTTTTTTTTTAGGCCTATCATTACATTTTCAATGTAATCGTCACAGACCCGAGTTAGACCACACTTGACAAGAAACAACTGCATAGGTATTGTTACTATCACTCCTCATTATCATCCAGAGCATCAGAGTAAACTCGACTCAAGACTTTCAGATTTCACTAAAAGAAAAGACAATGAAAGTATCAATGACACTGTAGCTTAACTTGTCTGTGTGTTGTGTTTGATGAAAAGGATAATGTTCAATGTTTATGAAAGGATTATGAAATGAGATAAGAATTGTGATAATTGGGAATATGTTAATTTCTGTTCCCTGTATGCTAAGTTTTCAATAAAAATAATATGAGGTGTAGACTGTACTAAAGAATTGAGGTGTGGGTTAATGTGGCCCTCACAGTTAATGTATGTCAACGAAAGTTACCAAGTTATTGAAATTATTCCAAAACGAGTCATCCTATCAAGTTACAATGAAATCCCTTCATAAATACGGCCTGTAGACTGTGCTAAAAGTTTTCGGCCTTTGGGCCTGTGTAGCCATCACGGTTGACCGATCGCAACCAAAAGGGGGACGCCCTCATCTCAACATTTTACCGAGTCATCCTACCAAATTACAATGAAATCCCTTCATAAATATGACCTGTAGACTGTGCTAAAGGTTTTCGGGCTTCGGGCCCCTGTAGCTGTCACAGTTGACCAAAAGAGGACGTTATCATCTAGACATTACATGAGTCAACCTACCAAGTTACAATGAAATCCCTCCATGAAGACGACCTATAGACTATGCTAAAGGTTTTTGGGCTCGGGCAGTCATCCCTCCATATTAAATATGACCTGCAGACTGTGCAAAAAGTTTTTGGGTTTCTGGCTTGGGCAGCCATCACGGTTGACAGCTCATGACCAAAAAGGGACGTTCTCATCTAGATATTATACAGAGGAATCCTACCAAGTTACAATGAGATCCCTTCATAAATACGACCTGTAGACTGTGCTAAAGGTTTTCAGGTTTTGGGCTCGGGCAGCCATCACGGTTGACCGATCGTGACCAAAAGGGGACGTTCTCATCTAGACATGACCCCAAACCTGCATATGAAATTTTGTGACAATCGGACAAGAACTGTGGGGTGTAGCCTGTGCTAAAGGAAAATGTGAACAGACTTCCGCACCCATAATGGCATTAGCTCATCTTGACTTTGTCAAGTTAAGCTAAAAAGGGGTTTTCTCAACATGTTTCAAGAAAATCCAAATTATACTTTGAGGATTATGATTGGAGAAAATGCAACATTGTGAATACTAAAAAAAAATGCCGATAGGATCACTGATCCAAAGTAGAGTTGTGACAGCACAAAAGTGGGTTTAATCATTATCAACTTATCGTCCAGAAACCAGTTGTTTACAATTTACTATGTGAAGGGTCAGTGACCTTGACCTAGTGATTCCAAAATAAATAGGGCTCTTTCTTGCACCAATGCCAACCTACCTATGAAGTTTCATGAACGTGGGTGGAACCATTATCAAGTTATCATCCGGAAACCAATTGTTTATGATTTATTATGTTCAAGGTCACTGTGACCTTGACCTTTCACCTAGCGAGAACAAAATAAATAAGGTTCTTCCTCTCACAAAGGCCAGGTGTGGGTTAATGTGGCCCTCACAGTTAATGTATGTCAACGAAAGTTACCAAGTTATTGAAATTATTCCAAAACGAGTCATCCTATCAAGTTACAATGAAATCCCTTCATAAATACGGCCTGTAGACTGTGCTAAAAGTTTTCGGCCTTTGGGCCTGTGTAGCCATCACGGTTGACCGATCGCAACCAAAAGGGGGACGCCCTCATCTCGACATTTTACCGAGTCATCCTACCAAATTACAATGAAATCCCTTCATAAATATGACCTGTAGACTGTGCTAAAGGTTTTCGGGCTTCGGGCCCCTGTAGCTGTCACAGTTGACCAAAAGGGGACGTTATCATCTAGACATTACATGAGTCAACCTACCAAGTTACAATGAAATCCCTCCATGAAGACGACCTATAGACTATGCTAAAGGTTTTTGGGCTCGGGCAGTCATCCCTCCAAGTTTCATGAATGTGGGTTCAACCATAGTTAAGTTACCATCCGGAAACCAATTGTTTATGATTTAGTATGTTCAAGGTCACTGTGACCTTCACCATTGACCTAGTGAGTCCAAAATAAATAGGGTTTTCCTCTCACCGAGGCCAACCTACCTATGAAGTTTCATGAACATGGGTCGAACCATTATCACGTTATCATCCGGAAACCAATTGTTTACGCCCGCCATTCATCAAACTTTAAGTCGAGTTTGACTTCGTCACAACTCGACTAAAAATATCTGAGCTTATTACATGCTTACGCTGACAGGCACATAACACACTAGGCACCTCAAAAAAAGATTTTATAATTCAAATAGCAAGCTTACAGTTGAGAATGGAATGTACAGAATACAAACAGTCCGGTGTAAGAGGATATCTCCCCACCCTAAATGTCTTGCCCCACCCATGAAATTTGTTTTTCTTTTTAACCCTTTGATTATTCTGACGATCAAACGTCACTGCTAATTCAGTTTCTTAAACATTTTTCAAAGGTGACGTCAAACGTTGGAAAGTACAAATAACAAGATAAGTTTCACATTAGTGATTATCTGGTTGAGGGCTAGATTATTTTTTGTGGTCTGAATTTGTTATTCAAAACTTGTTTTATTACAAATTATTGGAGAGTGTAGGCACTCTCCAATAATTTGTAATAAAACAAATTTATATAATCAAAATTTTATTTGTGTTTGACTGAATATGAAATATAAGCAAGGGAAGTGTTGGCTTTTGCTCTGGTACCCTCATTTTTTGAAAGCCCCGATAGTGGCTTCTTGCACTCAACCATTTAAGAAGTCTTACCAGCAGGATTATATTAGTATTTTAAGCTGCGATAACATTTGGTTCAAATGGGAATTGAGGTTAAAACTTTAAAAACTCGAAAAATAATAACAAAACAAATGACCACAAAGTATCAAGTTGCTGTTTGATTTCGTACGTCATAAGACGAACAAAAGTATCAACACGCTGTTTGATTTCGTACGTCATAAAACGTACAAAAGTATCAAAGGGTTACTTTAATGCTGAGACATACATTTTTGTCATCAATTTCGGGTATTTGTTTCTTGAAAAAAATATCACCCCACCAAATAGTTATGTCGTTTGGGCCAGGCTTAACAAAGTCAAGTAATCAATCACTCTATCACAAACTGCTTCCCAAACTTTAAGATTGTGTATGCCTCCACTTTTGAAGTCAAATAGCTTTGAATTAATGAGAAATCTTTTTTTAGGGGTGGGCAGAGGCCTGGATATCTTCTCCCAACTCCCAACCTCACATAGGGCATTTCCACAATTTGGTTTATGTGATGTAACTGACCATATTATAAGGGATCTAAGTCGATAAATATTCAAAATTGGTGCTTTATATATATGCAGATTTGGATGTGATGGGGGACATATCTAGGCCTGGAATTGATGACAAAAATGTCTGTCCCAATATTTGAACATCAAATGGCATCGAATAAACAAGAAAAAAACAAACTCATCGGGGGGAGGGGGGGGGGATATTCCGGGTGAGGGAAGATATTGGATATCTCTCTAGGGGGGTGCGGGGGGATGACGTGGTACACTGACACCTCTCAACAATCATCAATTTCTCTGGACGTCGCTTTAACCCTTTACCCAACTTAACAGCCAAAACCGGCCAGCATTATTCACAAACATCGGCAATTAATTTTCATTATTTTTTCATCTCAAAAACAGGTTATGACCCCTCTTTGGAACGAGTTTGCTGAGTCATAACCTATGTTTTTGAGAAAAAAAATTAGTTATTCAAGAATTTTGGTTGCAAGTGTCGTCTTCTTTTTATGTTAGGTAAAGAGTTAAATAATATCTGCATGAATCTCTGAATATGATTTGTTTATGCGGAGACCCACATAAATCTAGACATGGTTTCTGCAATATGTGGCAAGCTAATACACAGCTCCCTAGTGGTCTGTCTATTGAACATATTTGTAATTAATTTTGAGTTTCCTCCCCCTCAGCTTTGAATAGTTAAAAAAAAAAAAAAGTGATGGCATGAAACAATTTGCTGATGATCTTGATGAGTACAAAATAATTTTTTTTACTATGACAAAACATCAATTCAAGTGAAAGTGTTCAACTGACCTTTGAACTTTAACCCTTTACCCAACGAATCGGCCACATCTGCACGCATAATATGCAAATTCAGCAGCTGAAAAAATATTATTTTTCAAAAAATTTCAACAAAACCATATCATGTATTCCCTCACTGGAATGAGGCATCACATGATATGGTTTTGTTGAAATGTTTTGAAACATTTAAAAAAATAATATTTAAAATAATAAATTTTGATATCGTCTGCATTGGGTAAAGGGTTAATCCCTATCCAGCTGATGACAAATACTGCTGCATATTTTATGATGTTTTGAGTTGGGAGGTTGTGGAATTCACTTCATGGTTACATTTTTTTTTTTTTTATTATTCAAGGAAAAACCCTGGTTGCATTTGCTGTTATCAATGAACATATAGCAAGCCGTTGTATATAACCTCTCAACACTGTGGTACAGCCACCCAGAACCTCTGACTAATGTTAAAATGCAAATGTACCATAGATTGCACTAAATCCCATAACGTTAGGTCACATCACTGTCCCAAAATTATTCTTGAAACTATACCCAGCAACGTTGGTAAAATTAATATCAAAGTGCTGACCTGTTATGTCGGTCACAGAAACAATACTTACAATCCATTGATAAATAAAGAACAAGTTAATAATTATTGTTCCGATAATTTTATTCAATTTAAAAACCGAAAATGCAGTTCTGTATAGTCAGCTGCAGTAGTGGTTTTCAGTAATTTTACACAACCAAGACCCCTCCCCCTCCTCAGTTAACCTCCCATCTCTAAGGATGTTCTGCAGATTAACATTAACATCTGATTAATTGTTGGAAAGACCCTCTTTCCAACAATTAATCAGAAGATAAGAGTTACAGCAGTGTTAGGCAGATAATTTTTAATAACTGGTTGAGGGCCACATTATTTTTGGTGGTTTGAATATGTTCATCAAAATTTGTTCTATTACAAGTTATTGAAGAGTGCCAACAGGCACCATAGCCACAAGCACCATGCCCACAGGCACTCTACAATAATTTGTGATAAAACAAATTTATATAAACAAAATATTATTTGCATATGAATGTGAAACATGAGCAAGGAAAATGTTGGCGTTTGCTCTGGTACTCTAATTTGTTTTTGAAAGCCCTGATAGTCAGCCAAGGAAAACTTCTTCACATGCAAACATATATGAAAGTCCTCCATACATGGTAAAAGTGAGTGTGGCAGTGTAAGGTTAATATTCAAATCAAATAATTTCTATGTTAACTCTCTGTAAACTGATATCAAAATTAGGGCTGAAATGGTTGGCTCATTTTCACAACCGACTAACCGCGAGCTATAACCGGATAATAATATAATATCCGGTTATCCGTAGCCATTATTTCACCGAATCTGGGATCAAAACTATAGAAATTGGCAGTATTCTCAGACTATTCCGTAGTGTGTATACAAATGGACGTTGTCGAGTACTTGACAACGTTCGTTTGTATACACACTATGGAATAGTTTCTGCGATTACTCATTACTCACAGAAACTGTCGATCATTAACAAAGTCTTGTACGCCAAAGTCGATTATTTCTCAATATATACAATGCGGCTTCGATGTGTAATCTATCACAAAGGAGAAGCAGCAGATTTACTACGTTTTAAACGTGGAATGACAATCACTATCGATATTTCGGTTACCCGGTTGACATTTTTTTCAAATCGGTTAGGGAGGTAACCAGTTTCAAACCGGTTATCCGGTTAACCATTTCAGTACTAATCAAAATATTAAAATTTCAACGTGAACATTTTTTTTGCAAGATGCAACTAGGAATAATCAATTTAATCATCGATCTCTGTCAAACAATACTGACTCACTTTAACCCTTTAAGGGCCTAATTCTTCCTGATGACTGTTTGCAACAGAACAGGTGTCCCCACATGATGTCTCTAGATAAGCTTGTAAGTTACATAATAAGTGCCCGGGCAGTTGTTTCTATGCAAGTCTTGGCTGCCGATATAGACAAGACTTGTATAGACACAACTGCAACAAAGCCACAGGATGCAGACTGTCAAAAGTGTAGAAACAAGGGTTTGCATCGCCGATGCAGGGTTAAGTTTTCGTGGCTATGGACTAAAAAGCATCAGCGTACCTTGTCTAAATAACTAGTTTGCCAAAAAATGACAAAGCCCAGATAATCTTCTTAGAAAACCATATACAAAAATTAATCAAATCGGTTGATGTTTGTTTAAGTTAGCGTGCTATCAAGCACAAAATTTGCAAAAAATGACAAAGTCAGCCCAATAATTCTTCTGCCGTACATCAGACCGAGCCCTTTTTTGAACGATCAAATATCAGCCCCATGGGAACCGCAGGAGCTAATAAACAGCTGTGCCATGAGCGCATGATACGCCCGTTATTAATTACAAGAGGGAAGCACACAATATGAGTATACATGTGTACTTGTCAGGTTTTTTTTATATTCTTGTACAATAATCATAACCAACAACATACTGTGTTCAATAATTTGGAAATAAAATTATTTGAATTTCATGTATATATCTTATGTCTATAGAGATCATAACTTCAAAAAAAAAATCAACGATTTTCTAAGTAATAAAGTCCCATAACTCTGGAATGATTAATCGAACGGCAACACCAACCGAAAGGGAGCTTCCTTCCATCAACATAAACCACCTACCAAAAAATCGTGAAAATCTCTCGAAGCGTTCTCGAGTTATCTACGAAGTGTAAAAAAAATCAATAATTTTCTAAGTAATAAAGTCCCATAACTCTGGAATGACTAATCGAACGGCGACACTAAACGAAAGGGAGCTTCCCTCCATCGATATACACCACCTACCCAAAAATCACGAAAATCTCTCAAAGCGTTCTCGAGTTATCGTACAACGTGTAAAAAATCAACAATTTTCTAAGTAATCATGTCCCATAACTCTGGAATGACTAATCAAATGGCGACACTAAACGAAAGAGAGCTTCCCTCCATCGATATACACCACCTACCCAAAAATCTCTCAAAGCGTTCTTGAGTTATCGTACGACGTGTGACCGGACGGACAGACGGACAGCGGTATACCATAATACAAGCCGTTTTTTTTAAACGGGCATATAAAAATAGAAAACAGATTAAACGCCCATATCTCCAAAACTACACGGTACTGAGAATTCTTATTTGGTGTGAAGCTTCCTGAGGACCAACAGAATGGAATGGTAAAAAAAAATTGCTATCGGTTTTATCATGGGGTACTTTTTGGGGACTTTGAAAAAGTGCTGAGTCATCATTTTTTAACACTGTGGGTAATGAGAAAAACATTTAACACTACTTTTCTCCCAAACCACTGCTCCAAAAGCTTTCAAATTTCACATATAACATCTTTGGAAGATTGTTTCACATGTTTATTGAAATCAATTCTCTGGGTCCGTATTGGGCTCTCTATGGGAGCCCAAATGTTTAAATTAGTGCAGTATGAGGAATATTCTTTAAAAATCTTCTTCAGATCTACAAATAGGAATCTTTCCATATTTGGTATGCAGCATGCTTAGGGAGGGGAGATTCAAGTTTGTTCAAGCCAAATCCCTGGGTTCATATTTGGGATGAAAATTTATGGTCCTGAACCGGACTTAGAAATTTTGGACCAAAATCCGGAAATGAGTTTTTTATGCATTTTGGTCAATTTTAAGACAAAAAAAAATATTTTTTTTTTTACACTGAAAATTTGGGGTCCGGGTTGGACTTACAAAATTTTGGACCAAAATCCGGAAATGAGTTTTTCTGTTTTTTATGCATTTTGGTCAATTTTAAGACAAAAAAAAAGAATTTTTTTACACTAAAAATTTGGGGGCCGGGTGGGACAAAATTTTGGACCAAAATCCAGAAATAAGTTCTTTGGTTTTTTTATGCGTTTTGGTCCATTTTAAGAAGAAAAAAAAAAGATTTTGTTTGGGACTTCGAAAATTTCCGAACAAAAATAAAAAAAAAATCTGTTTTTTATGCGTTTATCTCAATTTTGGGACGTGCAAGTGCAGGAACTGAAAATAGAAGGAAAATCCTGTGTATTGTGTGGGCACAATAGCTTCGTCTAGTTGGTATATGCTTTTCTTAGGAGGGGCGTATGCAGCTTATTCAAGTCAAGTTTCTGGTTTGATATTTAGACTACCATGTCAGGTGAGCGCCTTAAGGCCCCCTGGGGCCTCTTGTTTTAAAACTCGACGAAAAATGTCAAAAATTCTCCAGGCCCCATGGTTCGATCCCCGCGAGGGATAACTATGATGTGTCATCGGGCAAGGCACTTACTCCTGATTACCCACTTGGCACTGTGCACTGAGATTAACTGCATGTCGAGTTAGTACATTTGGGAGTCTGGCCCTTACTTGCCGATGCTTGGTGGTTATCTCTAGGGTACTACAGCTTCCCCATCTGTAAAACGAAAGTGATACTGGTTGTTGAAAGTATCATTAAATCCCAATAAAAAAAAGGTATAATTTGTTAGTTAACTTGTAGAGTTCTACATTATTTTTGTTTTATCAAAATTTGTTCACATGTCTTTACCGTGGTACAATTTATGGTAGAGTGCCTGTAATGGCAGCAAGGCAAATCCATACAGATGAAATAATTTCACTTCAAAGATAATATGAAGAACATTCAGGGAATGTGAAGCCTTCAAGTTGTAGTACATGTACTTGTGGGCCAGGGAGAGGAAATTCAGGCCCCAGGGCTAATTCTGTGATGGGCACACTTTTGAAAGAGTCAGGACACTGATGCAGATGCCAAAGCCATCTGCCATGAGTGCCAAAGGCATGAGTGATAATGGGGAGGGGGGGGGGGGTTGGAAATTTTGAAATCGGTTATCAAATGGAGACTAATGGCAGCTTTTGAGATAAAAAATCATTTTTTGGTCGTCAAAATGAAGTTTTACAAATTACGTAGACAGAGGCAGACGATTCATTAGGTACAGGGTTAAACTTGTGAACTCATCGAGCTGCTGAAAAAAAAAAATTGAACAAAACATATATGACCTCCCACTGGACCACTGGAACAAGCTTATTATCCAGTATTGCAGGGAACAGAACATCTGCTGGAAGCATCAGAAGAGATCTGCTGATGTACTCACCAACAATGAATCAACCATTTGTTTTGAGCAGAAAATTTGACTTTAATCCTTCACCTAACAAGCCTGTTAACCCTGTGCATATTGATGTCAAAATTGTGGGGGCATGAAGGTGCTGTGCATTAAGGCATACTGCACCTCAGTGGTCCACTTGTCTTCAACCAATCCTAATCCTGTTTGTGCGGAGCTAGTACATTGGGGAGTATGAAATTTCTGACTTCCTTCACCCATAAAACTGTCTGATACAAGGTGACAGTGGCTGTCAAAAGTCTTGTTACAACTCCAATAAAAAAAAAACGATGCCAAAATTTAAACAGTAAATTTTCCCCAAAATTCAACCAGAAATTTACTCTATTCAATCTTGTTTAATTCCTAGTTGCATTATAGGAAAAATTTGCTATTTTGACATCAGTGTGTGCAGAGGGTCAAGTCTGTAAAGAGATTGTGGATTCGCCTAATCGCATTTACACATATCTATTTGGATTCTAATAAAAATGAAAAGGATTTTATATCCTGGATTTGAATAAACCGGAGTCTGAACCATCAGAGGAGTGTTGTAAATCAAACTACAAAAGATTCGGACTGGTTTCTCTCCAGAAGATTTTTAAAGAATATTCCTCATATTGCACAAAGTTAAAATTTGGGCTGACCCTTAAAGCCCAAATGAACCCAGAAACTTGATTTGCATTAATCTGATTTTGCCCAATCTCCAACCCCTGAAGGTTGCTGTGTACCAAACATCATCAAATTTTGACTGGTGGAGTTAAAAGAAGATTGTAAAAGAATTTTCCTAAAAAAAAAAGTTAAAATTCCCAGAGGGAGCAAATAGGAACCAAAGGACTTGATTTGGACAAACTTACATTTGATCCTTGTAAGGATGTCGTATATTAAATATCAAAAGATTCTAACTAATGCTTCTGGAGAAAATGTTTTTAATTTTTGAAAATACACAGAACGACATGCATGTGTGAATGGGTTAATCAATATGGCATGAGTGCCACAGGCCTTGAGTTTTATCCTTCTGCGATTGCACAAGTGCCATATCGATTCACACATGTGTGTCATTCTATGTTTATTACATGCCTTCATGTCTATAAAAACAATTATTAAAAGGCCACTCAGCCATTCTTTTGACAACTAACATTTTATCGCCAACCAATTTGCGAGTGGAGCCTGTGTTACTATTTCATCTCCTGAGTTCCAATGTGTTCTATGTACCTACCGGTACATAGAACACATTGAAACTCAGGGGACAATTTTTAGCTACCGCTAGCAATTCAAATTGTAATTGCGCTGCACAATTTGTAGAAAATTCCAGTGAAATTTCGCTTCTTTATAATAATAGCCCATCAATGATTTCCGTTCCGTACATGTGTGTAGAACAGATTTCATCTTCCGCATGGTTTAGTGTTGCTGTAGATGGGGATTTCATAGAACAGGCATGTAATAAATAATTATACTGACTTGGTATTTTTTTTTAGTCCCCATAGGGTACCCCATTACACAACTGATTGCAATTTGCTTTGCTCTATCGATTCTACTGTTCCTAAGGATGTTTCATACCAAATAACAGTTGTGTTCCATGCACTTTGGGAAATATGAGATTTTGAAAAAATGTTCTAACTTTAGCTCCTGTGGTTCCCATGAGGATTTGGGAAAAATTTTCTTTTGCATGAATCTAGTACTTATGACCCAATAATACCACATTTTTGGGCAGGGGCAAAAATCTTACCCCTCCCAGAATTGAAAACATTGCCCCTCAAATTTCCCTTGAACATCCTTAGTGTGCACCTCGGATAATTTTAGAGTGTCCTTAAATGCCTGGAGAATTCTACTTATATTTTGCTCCATCACTATAAGATAACACTTTGATTTAGCAGTGTTGTATACTAAAGTCTTGCTGCCTAAACTTCACTTAAAACCACTGCTAAGGTACTGTAACTTTCATCTCCAAGACCACCAAAAGCCTGTATGTACATGTAAGACAAGAAACTCACCATAACTAATTCTAGGTCTTTAAGTCCTAAACTCTACTAAATACATAAATACAAGGTTTGTTTTTTACTATGGACTATGTACTGACTGTATTCACAAGGGTATAACAGTACTCTCAAATTCTAAATTATTAAAGAATTGAAAAGTGATTTCTCGCATCAGAAATTTATTGGGATTTAACAACACTTTCGACAGCTAGAGTCACCTCACGTCAGACAGTTTTATGGGTGGAGGAATCTGGATTACCCAGAGAGAATCACCAAGCGATGGCAAGCAACTGCCAGGCTCCCCAAAGTACTAACTCCACACAATCAGGGTTAGCACTGGATGAAGTCAAGTGCACCATCGACGTGCATTACGCCGTAGTTCACAGCGCCACCAAGCCTCCCCCACCCCACGCATGCAATCGGAATGAAGTGCCTTGCCCAAGGACGCAATGAAGTCACCACTGATGTGGATCGAACCATGGACCTTTCAGTTTGAAGTTCAATGCCGTAAACACTGAGTCAACGTGCTCCAAGCAGGAATCAAGAAACAGTTCACATCATTGAAGTGGCAAGAAGAAAAGGTGCTGCAGTGTGGCAGCAAAAAAAACCTTGTCACAACTTTTGTGTCGCTGCAAACATTTTTTAATTTAAAAGCTTAATAAATAGACAGACTGTGATTTCTGTTTGAATTGGAGGGTGTTTTATATAACGAGTTGGAATGGCAGTCATATTTCGCGAGAGCTGTTGGCTCGAGTGAAATATGACTACACCATTCCAACGAGTTATGTAAAACACCCACCGATTCAAACACACATCGCGTTCTATGTTTATTGCACATCCCCATGCATTAAAATTCATTTAAATAAACAAATTTTAATTCCGATGTTTAAACCCAAAGGTGAAGAGTCCGTTATTTTTGTTTGAAGCTGTACTGATCAAATGAATCGATAAATGAAAGTGTCAATGACACTGTAGCTTAACTTGTGTGTTGTGTTTGATGAAAAGGATAATGTTCAATGTTTATGAAAGGAATATGAAATAAGACAGGAATTGTGATAATTGGGAATATGTTCATTTCTGTTCCCTGTATGCTATGTTTTTGATAAAAAAATAATATGAGGTGTACACTGTACTAAAGAGCTGAGGGGTGGGTTAATATGACCTCACAGTTAATGTATGAGGCCCTCACAGTTAACGTATATCAACGAAAGTTACCAAGTTACAGTGAAATTATTCCAAAACGAATCATCCTATCAAGTTACATTGAAATCCCTTCATAAATATGGCCTGTAGAATTTGCTAAAGGTTTTCGGGCTCCTGTAGCCGTCAGTTTCCCAATTGCGTCCAAAGGGGACGGTCTCATCTAGACATTATATAAAGTCAAACTACCAAGTTGCAATAAAATCCTTTCATAAATATGTCCTGTTGACTGTGCTAAAGGTTTTTGGGCACGGGCAGCCATCATGGTTGAATGATCGCAACTAAAAGGAGACATTATCATCTGGAGTGATCCTACGAAGTTACAATGAAATCCCTTCATAAATATGACCTGTAGACTGTGCTCAAGGTTTTCGGGCTTCGGGCCCCTGAAGCCATCACAGTTGACCAATCACAACCAAAAGGGGATGTCATCATCTAGGCATTATATGGAGTCAAACTAACAGGTTACAATGAAATCCTTCCATAAATATGACCTATAGACTATGCTAAAGGTTTTGGGCTCGGGCAGCCATCAAGGCCGAATGATCGCGATCAAAAGGGGACGTTCTCATCTAGACATTATTTGGAGTCATCCTAGCAAGGTACAATGAAATCCCTATATAAATATCACCTGTAGACTGTGCTAAAGGTTTTTGGGCTTCAGGCCCCTGTAGCCGTCACAGTTGCCTAATGGTGTCCAAAAGGGGCTGTTCTCATCTAGACATTATATGAAGTCAACCCACCAAGTCACAATGAAATCCCTTCATAAATATGAACTGAAGATTGTGCTAATGGTTTTTGGGCTCGGGCAGCCATCATGGTTGAATGATCGCAACCAAAAGGGGATATTATCATCTGGAGTGATCCTACGAAGTTACAATGAAATACCTTCATAAATATGACCTGTAGACTGTGCTCAAGATTTTCGGGCTCTGGGCACCTGTAGCCATCACAGTTGACCAATCACGACCAAAATGTGATGTCATCATCTAGGCATTATATGGAGTCAACCAAACAAGTTACAATGAAATCCTTCCATAAATACGACCTATAGAGTATGCTAAAGGTTTTGGGGCTCGGGCAGCCATCAAGGCTGAATGATCGCGACCAAAAGGGGACGTTCTCATCTAGACATTATTTGAAGTCAACCTACCAAATTACAATGAAATCCCTTTATAAATATGACCTGTAGACTGTGCTAAAGGTTTTTGGGCTTTGGGCACTTGTAGCCATCACAGCTGACCAATCGCGACCAAAAGGGGATGTCATCATCTAGGCATTATATGGAGTCAAACTAACAGGTTACAATGAAATCCTTCCATAAATATGACCTTTTGCCTATGCTAAAGATTTTTGGGCTCGGGCACCCATCAAGGCTGAATGATCACGATCAAAATGGGACGTTCTCATCTAGACATTATTTGGAGTCATCCTACCAAGTTACAATGAAATCCCTTCATAAATATGACCTCTAGACTGTGCTAAAGGTTTTCGGGATTTGGGCCCCTGTAGCCGTCACGGTTGCCCAATCACGTCCAAAAGGGGACTTTCTCATCTAGACATTGTATGAAGTCAACCTACCAAGTTACAATGAAATTCCTCAATAAATATGACCTGTAGACTGTGCTAAAGTTTTTCAGGTTTTGGGCTCGGGCAGTCGTCACAGTTGGCAGATCACGCCCAAATGGGGAAATTCTCATCTAGACATCATAAGGAGTTACAATGAAATCCCTCCACATTAAACATGACCTGCAGACTGTGCTAAAAGTTTTGGGGTTTCAGGCTTGAGCAGCCATCACAGTTGACAGATCATCCCCAAAAGGGGACAATCTCATGTAGGCATTATACAGAGGCATCCTACCAAGTTACAATGAAATCCCTTCATAAATACGACCTGTAGACTGTGCTAATGGTTTTTGGGTTTTGGGCTCGGGCAGCCATACCGGTTGACCGATCGCGACCAAAAGGGGACGTTCTCATCTAGACATTACCCCAAACCTGCATATGAAATTTCGTGGCGATCAGACAAGAACTGCGGGGTGTCACCCGTGCTAAAGGAAAATGTGAACAGACGTCACAGACTCACAGACTTCCGCACGCATGATGGCAATAGCTTATCTTCACTATGTCAAGCTAAAAATCAAAACAACCTTTTGGGTACCAGGGCATGTTTGTTGAAATTCGTATCGCCGTTTCTCTTCGAGTGGTGTCCATTCACGTCTAACTATTTGGTGGCTATTACTGATAGTAAAAATATGGGTACCAATTTGGGCAGATTTGCAAAACTCCTGGGAGAAACTTTTTTAAAAGACGTTCGAAGCATGTCAGGATATCCGAAGATTTACCACAATCAAGTTGACCAATTTAGCTATAATGGGACCTGCAGACGAGGTGGCTGCGGGACTGGGTTAATGTTGGGGTTGAAGATGATTGTTTATTTAATATTATCTCATTTGTGAGTAAGCTTATTTTTTTTGTGAACCGACTTTATTTTGCTTTGGATGTTTTCATTTTCACACTAGGCGACAGACGATCGATAATTGTATAACGAAATTTGGAAACTTTTCGAAGCATAACTAATGACTCGGCGGGAAAAGAGCAAGTATAAACGATGCTGGGGAAAAAGTTCTGGCTTGCACATCACCAGTTGAATACAGAAACATTCATGTCATAGTGGCAATTCCGTTCAATACAAGGGTTTAAAGTTTAATGGATGTATAATAAAAGAAGTTCAGGAATGAGCCAAGATATTATGGGTTAACCAGATATGCTTTGGCACTAAAACAAAAATATGGACTTCAGACAATGAATTTTAATTTTCTTTGGCTGAAAAATAAATTTTATTAGATCCCTCCTGAGAGTACTAAAATACAGAACAGTTGCCGTGGAGTGGTCCTAATCCACGCATGTGTTTACCAGGTAATAAAAATCATCTGCAAATTTTAATTAATGAATCACCGGGTTATACCCTGTGCTTCATTAATTAAATTTTTGATGATTATTCCTTTTATTAGTTTGGAATCTAATATTATTGTGTCAGTGGAAATATTGCCCACCCGTGGAAAGTGACCAGTCCACGGCGGCTGTACTGTATATACCTCAGCAGAGAATTGTTCACTAGTTTATAATGCCAGCACTTTTAGGTGCACTGTATTGTTAAAATAAATAAACAATGACTAAAATGATATTTACATATGCAATTATCGTTAGCTTTTGACCCCAATTAAAATAATAATTAATACAATTATAACTAAAGCTAATATTAAAATGCAGTACATTTTCCTATTTTTCTTCTGGTATTTTTCTGCTTTCTTCAGTTGCTGTAAACCTTTCTCAACATGTGTTCCAGCAGATTCTATATTAAAGTCAATTCTATCTAATATTGTTCCCTGAAAAACAAAGAGTAAACTCTCATTATGAAAACAGCTATTTTGTCAGTGAAAAAATATTCTGGTAACAAGAATTGTTCATTAGTGGCTATAGCCGGTTTTTGGTTTAGTTTGGTTTTGTTTTTTGTGCAAAATTGAGAACCGAATATCAAGACCCTGCAAAAACTGGCTGAACGGTTTTACTATGTTTGTGCATAAACTGATACAGTGAAACAACCCTGTTAACTGAAGTCACTTTGCCAATGAAAATTATTCAATTAGCAGGAGTATTCAATTAACAGGGATTATGTCACTTTCCTGTATTCTAGAGATAAACTTAGCATTTATTCTATTATATCTTGTTTGACAGAGCTCCAGGAGCTCTGTCAAACAAGATATAATAGATTTAATGCCTGTACTGGATATACTGAGGCCAAATAGGTCTATAAACAAAGGAAAACTGTGGCGAGTTAGGGTAATTTCTCGACAGGTTAGATTTTTTATTCAATTAACAAGAGTTTACCAGGGTTCGTACGGGTCATGGAATTTTGAAAAAAAATTCAAGGGCCTTGAAAAGTTTTGGAAAATGTGCTGGAAGGGTTAAAGTTTTGGAAAAGTCATTGAATTTGTTACCAGGTTTAAAAAGGATTGATTTTGTGTACAAATTACAGGTGGCTTGCACAAAAATAATACAAAAAACGAAGCTTTTCTGTTTGCGTGCGAACTAACTGGGTCATGGAATTTTTAGCTCACCTGAGCGAAGCTCAAGGTGAGTTTTACTAATTGCTTTCCATCCGTCAGTCATCTGGCGTCCGGCGTAAACTTTACAAAACCAACTTCTCCGAAGAAACCACTGGCCCAATATTTTTCAAATGTTGGGTAAATGTTTATTACCTAATGTCAATTCAGATTTGTTCAAATGAAGTTGCCCCTCCTCCTGTGTGGGGCCACGCCCCCAAGGGGCACCAAAATCTTTGAAAATCTTCTCATGAACCAGCAGTAGCAGATACTTGATATTTTGTATGCAGCTTCCTTTTGAGGTGTAGAATCAAGTTTGTTCAAGAGAAGTTTGTCGGGCATTATTTGCATTCGTTATGGAAGGGGCAAAAATTTTGGCCACACCTAAAATTTATATTTTCTGAACCGCGAGGTCGATTTGAACCAAATTTGATATGAGATGATAATGGGCCATAAGTAGTTGATTGATGCAAAAAAAAATTTTCTCGTTGCCCCGTGGGAACCTCGGGAGCTAAAAATAGGAAAAACTTTAAAACTGCCATATCTCCAAAACTACACGGCACAGAGAATTCTTATTTTCTATAAAGGTTACTTTTATCCAGTAGAATAGAATGGTTAAAAAAAATCCCTATCGGTTTGATCACAAGGTACTTTTTTTCAGGACTTTGAAAAAGTGCTGAGTCAGCACTTTTTAACACAGTAGGTGATGGGCAAAACATTAAAAAATCTTCTTCTCCAGATCCAGCAGGCAGAATCTTTTGATATTTGGTATGCAATATTGTAGAGTGGATCTGATTCAAGTTTGTTCAAATCGGCCCCCTGGGTTCATATTTGGGCTCAGTATAGGAGCCTGATTTCGAACTTGGTGCATTTCAGGCAAATTTCTTAAAAAATCTTCTTCTCCAGATCCAGCAGGCAGAATCTTTTGATATTTGGTATGTAACATTGTGGGGTGGATCTGATTCAAGTTTGTTCAAATCAGCTCCCTAAATTCATATTTGGGCTCACTATAGAAGCTCGAATTCGAACTTAGTGCATTTCAGGCAAATTTCTTCAAAAATCTTCTTCTCCAGATCCAGCAGGCAGGATCTTTTCATATTTGGTATGCAACATTGTGGGGTGGATCTGATTCAAGTTTGTTCAAGTCGGCTCCCTAAATTCATATTTGGGCTCACTATAGAAGCTCGAATTCGAACTTAGTGCATTTCAGGCAAATTTCTTCAAAAATCTTTTTCTCCAGATCCAGCAGGCAGAATCTTTTGATATTTGGTATGCAACATTGTGGGGTGGATCTGATTCAAGTTTGTTCAAATCGGCTCCCTAGATTCATATTTGGGCTCACTACAGAAGCTCGAATTCGAACTTAGTGCATTTCAGGTAAATTTCTTAAAAAATCTTCTCCAGATCCAGCAGGCAGAATCTTTTCGTATTTGGTAAGCAACATTGTGGGGTGGATCTGATTCAAGTTTGTTCAAATCAGCCCCTCCCCTCCCCCGGGTTTATATTTGGGCTCAGTATAGGAGCCCAAATTCGAACTTAGTGCATTTCAGGCAAATTTCTTCAAAAATCTTCTTCTCCAGATCCAGCAGTCAAAATCTTTTGATATTTGGTATGCATCATTGTGGGGTGGATCTGATTCAAGTTTGTTCAAATAGGCCCCCAGGGTTTATATTTGTGCTCAGTATAGTGCATTTCAGGCAAATTTCTTTGAAATCTTCTCAAGATTCAGCAGGCAGAATCTTTTGATATTGGGTATGCACCATGCTTAGGGGGGTGAGATTCAAGTTTGTTCAAGCCAAGTCCCTGGGTTCATATTTGGGCTCACTGTGGTAGCCCAAATTATAACTTAATTCAAAATGAGGAATTTTCTTTAAAAATCTTCTTCAGAATGTTTTGATATTTGGTATGCAGCATCCTTAGGGGGTGAGATTCAAGTATGTTCAAGCCATGTCCCTTGGTCCATATTTGGACTCACTGTGGGAGCTTGAATTGTAACTTAGTTCAAAATGATGAATTTTATTTAAATGAAAGAGTCAATGACTCTGTCGCTCAACTTGGATATGACAGGAATTAGTACTTGCTGAGACCAAGACAACTGAATAATGAATATGACAGGAATTAGTATTTGTTTTGGCCCAGTCAACAATAATAAAAGAATTACAAGGTGACTGTAATGGACTACAGATTAAGACCAATCATTGTAGATTATTATTTTTGTGTGGAAATTTTCAGTCCCAAACAAAATATTTTCAGACTAAAATTTTTTCTTCTTCTTCTTAAAATTGACCAAAATGCATCAAAACACAAAAAACTAATTTCCGGATTTTGGTCCAAAATCTTCAGTGTAAAAATAATTTTTTTTTTTTTTTGTCTTAAAATTGACCAAAACGCATAAAAAACCAAAAAACTAATTTCCGGATTTTGGTCCAAAATTTTCTAAGTCCCACCCGGACCCCTAATTTGCATAATTTATTCACGAGAAAAACTCTGTATTATATGTAATGTATCCCATGGTACTAAACATTCATACAAAAATTTATTCAAATCAGATCTTTCATTTGGAAGTTCTGCACAAAAATCCGATTGCACTTAATTTTGAACAAAATGGCTGCTAGCGGCCATCTTGAATTTCAGACTGGACCCAAAAACACTCCTTCTCGTCTCACAGTGATAACAAAGGTACCCAAGAAGTTTCGTGAAGATCGGTTCATAAATACAGCCTCTAGCCCGAGCCGTATTGGGATTTGCACTCACAGTGCTGAAAGTAACATTAAATAAATCAAAGTTAGCCTAATTTGCATAATTTACGCACAAGAAAAAAACCTGTAATATATGTAATGTATCCCATGGTACTAAACATTCATACAAAAAATTATTCAAATCAGAGCTTTCATATGGAAGTTCTGTACAAAAAACAGATTTCGGCATCGTCGGTACAAAATGGCTGCTGGCAGCCAACTGGAATTTGGGACTGCATCCAAAAACACTCGTTCTCGTCCCACGGTCATAACAAAGGTACCCAAGAAGTTTCGTAAAGATTGGTTCATAAATACGTCCTCTTGCTCGAGCCATAGCAGCTTGGCACTTACAGCTCTGAAAGTAACACTAAATAAATCAAAGTTAGTTTAATTTGCATAATTTACGCACGAGAAAAAAACCCGTATTATATGTGATGTATCCCATTGTACTATACATTTATACAAAACTTTATTCAAATCAGAACTTTCATGCAGAAGTTCTGTACAAAAAACTGATTTTTGCATCATCGGTACAAAATGGCCACTGGCAGCCATCTTGAATTTCGGACCACACCCAAAAACACTCGTTCCCGTCCCAGGGTCATAACAAAGGTACACAAGAAGTTTCGTAAAGATCGGTTCATAAATACGACCTCTAGCCCGAGCCATAGCCAATTGTTGACAGACGGACAGACGGTCGGACGGACGACAGGCCATGACAATAGCTCAAATTTGACTTCGTCAAAGTTGAGCTAAAAATCTTCTTCTTCAGATCCAGCAGTCGGAATGTTTTGATATTTGGTGTGCAGCATCCTTAGGGGGGTCAGATGCAACTTGTTGAAATCAATTCTCTGGGTTGATATTTAGGCTACCATGTCAGGTGAGCGCCCTCAGGCCCCTTGGGGCCTCTTGTTTGGAAAAGTCATTGAATTTTTTTCTCTGAAAAATGTATGAACCCTGGTTTACTCTATAACCTAATAATAATAATAATAATACTTTATTTTACGACATGAGCATTGTATACAAAATAGACATTTCTGAGTACAAAGTTTTAATAACAGAATTCTTTCTGCACATACCGTAGGGAGACGACACAGCCAGATTGGCTGTCTACCTGTCATCCCCCACAGAAAAATAATAACCTATATTCAATTAACAGGTCAATTTGTACTAGAGGTATGGTAAATGGTTTTGTGTTGGGAAATTATATTCAATGTTAAGTGGGCTTCACTGTACTGATCAAATTATTTTACTGAGAGGGAACTGCACTAGTGGTCTCTCACGTCACTTAAAGGGGTGAATACATTGTGTTCTCACTGTCACATTTTCTTCCTTATCGACTCGTCTGGTGAAGAGAGAAATTGTGACAATGAGAACACAATACAGGTTAGGTTAACTTTATTAATTTATCCTAATTTTTGGGGAATTAATTGGCTAAACAACTGGTCCCCTAGAACCCCTAGGAATGACAAAAGGGAAGTTAGTCTGAATCCAAAGGATATACATACAGAGCTTTTTGTGGTGATTTGTGTTGTACAAACTAATGCAGATTTTTCCCGAAGTTAAGGAGCCTGGTGTGTTATTTAATGTATGTTCTTAACACATAGAGAAAACAAACCGAAACCAAAACTGAATCTAAATGAAAGTGTCAATGAAACTGTAGCTTAACTTGACCACTGTGTAGTGTTTGATGAAAAGGATAATATTCAATGTTTATGGAAGGATTACGAAATAAGACAAGAATTGTGATAATTGAGAATATGTGAAGTTCTATTCCAAAATGCTGTTTTTTACAAATAATTTGACGTGTAGACTGTACTAAAGAATTGAGGCTGGAGTTAATGTGGCCCTCACAGTTAATGTACAGGGTTCCCCCAGGTTAAAATCTTTGAAATTCAAGGCCATTCCAGGCCATTTCTCGGCAATTTTCATGGATTTTCAAGGCCACCATTTATGAAATTCAAGGCCGAGGCTGGCAAAGTACCCTAAATTATCAGATAACAACTAGAAACTTTCTCTTATATTTCCCTTTGTTGGTAATTCTAACACTTGACATCATTTCTTGGAAAACTCTTTCTGAAAGCTATCCAAGCAATGATATCACTGATTAGAATTAGTGAGCCTGAGAAAGACATTTTCTTGTGTTTATCCTACAACTGCAGTGTAATTATCAGGTGGCACAATAGCTATGTCTCTTGTACATGTACTGCTATTCTAACTGGATACTTACTGAATGCAAATGAATTGATGTCATCCTTTCTCCCAATGAGTAAACTACATGTTACATGTAAATGACACATTTCGTAACCCACAATGTCTCCGGAAATGTCATTCGAAAAGCAAAATGTAATTCCGTTGTGGGGAAGTGTACCTTCCAACAAGCTTGGATTAAATCAACTGCATGCTATAACTGGTTACTGCCTGTTCCAGTTGAATGGTATTCAGCTAAATGCAGTAAGTGTCTAAAAGTTTTTAATGTTTCATACATGGGCGAATCATCCTTAAAATCGCACATGTTAACATTTGAGGTGAAGAAGACAATAACACTTTCATTTGGAAATCCAAACTCAGAATCCACCATGATGGCGACTGCCCGTGCCAGGACTTTAAGATGATGTTGTGGCAAATTCATCAGACATACATGCTTCGGAAATACTCAAATAGTTCATCTGAACAATCATCTATTTGTGATATTTTCAATATGAATAAATTATCCACGCACGTGCGATCAGCATTCGAACAGGCAGAATTTACAATAAATCTTCCCATTGGCTTAAATATACACCATTGTGCTCGCCCACATCAATAGCAACCATTCACAATGCTTGATTCAAAGGATTTCAGTGTCACATCACTGCAAAGTTCTATCAATAATGCACGCATTGTACTGCCGTAAATACTCCAAAATATGACCGGATTAATAAACCACACAGTTACATTTTCAGATTTTCCAGGCTTTTCAAGGCTCTCCATTGGAAATTCAAGGCTTTCAAGGCCTTGAATGACCTTTTGACGAATTCCAGGCTTTTCCAGGTTTTCAAGGCCCCGCGGGAACCCTGATGTATGTCAACAAAAGTTACCAAGTTACAGTAAAATTATTCCCAAACGAGTCATCCTACCAAGTTACAATGAAATCCCTTCATAAATATAACTCATAGACTTTGCTAAAGGAATCTAGGTCACATGACAGTTCGGCGATCACGGTTGACAGATACTGACCAAAATAGCATAGTCTCATCTAGACACCATACCGAGTTATCCTTCCCAGTTACAATGAAATCGCTTCATAAATATGAACTGTAGACTGCTAAACAAATCTGGGTCATGTGCCTGTGCGGACATCATGACTGATCGATCAAGATCAAAATAGACATTATACTGAGTCATCCTACAAATTTGCAATGAAATCCCTTCATAAATGCAAGCTACAGACTGTGCTAAAGGAATCTAGGTAACGTGGCCATCACATTTCACCGATTGCGACCAAAAGGGGATGTTCTCATCTAGACATTATACAGAATCATCCTACGAAGTGACAATGAAACCCCTTCATAAATACGACCTGTAGACTGTGCTAAAGGTTTTACGGGTTTCCGACTTGCATACCTGTGACGATTGACCGATTGCAACCAAAAGGGGACGTTCTCATCTTGACTCTATATAGAGAGTCATCCCACCAAGTTACAATGAAATCCTTTCATAAATACGACCTGTGGACTGTGCTAAAGGTTTTCAGGTTTCAGGCTCACATAGCCACCACGGTTGACTGATCGCAACCAAAAGGGGCGTTCTCATCTAGACATGACTTCGAACCTGCATATGAAATTTTATGATGATCAGACAAGAACTACAGGGTGTAGCCTGTGCTAAAGAAAATGTGAACGGACTCACAGACTTCCGCATGCGTGATGGCAATAGCTTCTCTTGATTTTGTCAAGTTAAGCTAAAAACCTCCCAGCTCTATTAGTGGCTTAGGTTCACTTTCACTAACTATAGCTCTTCATTACAGCAGCACAAGCATAAAAAAAAAAAATAGAAAAAACTGCTAGAAATAACGTTTGGAAAAAACTCAAAATGTTAATTGTCACTGAGCTGTAATGAGGCAATGTTTTTCTTCAATAACTGTAGGTTATCAATTTTTCAAAAGGCAGCATCCAATTAGATAAATACTTCATACCATCGCTAGTGACTTGTGACTATGAAGTATTCATCTAATTAAGTGCTGCCTTTTGCAAAAACTCATGACTTGCTAAACCCAGTGATTAACAGAAATTTGTCGATTAAGCTGTTATTATCTAAGTGCAACAACAGGTATATGTACTGACATCATTTAGCCTGATCATTAATTAAGTCAGTTTCACAGATATAACTTTGGTGACCACTCATTTCGCCTACCGAGAATTTCATCAGAACTTTTGAGTACTGTCGGATTTTTCTGTCACCAATTGTCTGTTCACACTTGAAATAACTGCCAGCTCATTTTTCAAAAGTCAATCAATTTATTCGGATCCGACTGCAAAAAAGATCCCATCCCCTCCCATTATCATTTTGGCACCAAAACACTTTCTTTGGCACTACAATAACCAGAATGGCTAAATATTTGGCACCAGACTGTTTTACACCACTCTGAACACTGTTTTGAACAAAGATGATACAACCCTTCAGTCTGATCAGGAAGCAATTTAAATGGTTTTCGGTGCAACTCTGGTGAAAGGTTAACCCAATGCGCACTAAGGTCAAAATATCAAACTTTCAACTTGATAATTTTTCCCACAATGCAACTAGGAATTTAACCGATTTATTCTTGTTTGACAAAGCTCAACAACTATCAAAAAAAGTCTGAATCTGTTAAATTCCTATTTGCATAATGGGAAAATTTGCGGCTTGAAATTTCAGTCATTTGACATCAGTTTGCAGAGGGTTAAGTTGGCAAAACTGTAGCAGAGGTATTCAAGTGTTTTGTGTTCATGAAATTTATGCAGTTAGTAGAAAATTCAACTTCCTATTGCACATGTAGATGAAAGAAATGAAACCAAAATATAGACATAATATTTGTCTACCTGATCCACTATCATTGTTGAGAGATCTTTGAAAATTTCATTCAGATCTTGTATTGACTGTACAATGTGTGTTACTTCTTTCTCTCTCTGTTTCACCAATTGTTCATTATCTTCTACAAGCTGCATTTGTGCTGCTGTGAAACCCTGTAAATATGAATGCTAACATTAAGCCAAGTAAAATAATCAAGACTGGGAATAAGCAGACTGTCATCTGCAGATTGAATCGTTCCCAGAGGGTGAATTTGGTAATGCTACCCTGCATATCAGGGTAGCATTACTAAATTTACCCTCTGTGAACCTCAATCTGAATAAAGATCTCAGGCCTTAAAACAGAAAGAGGTACCCAGAGGATAAATTGGGGATTCTTGTCCACTGTATTGGATAGCATCAGCAAATTCACCTGCTGGGGAACTCATTCTGCAAATGACAGATTGCTTATTTTCAGGCTTAAAAATAATATGTGTGGTTGGGTTTACGTGCCAGAAAAAAATTGGGTCGGTAGGTGGGGGTCTTTGTTTTCCACAATAAATTTTAAGAACCACGTATTCGACCATAATTACTTTGCTTTCTGCTTTACAATTTCTATACTCATACAAACTAATATACTGCAAATATTTTTGTGTTAGGTGAAAAAAAAATGTTCATAGTATTAGTGGCCATGCTTATATAACTTTATGGCACTACATATTTGCTATTGAGCCATATCACTCCAGGTACACATGCTGACCCTTTTCTTATATTTTATAGCAATAAAATATTGTAGGGACATATTAGGCAGCACCACATCGGTGCATTTAATCTTTAGCAGTCAGTGCATAGTTACATGTTATCTTTTCTCTGAAACCACAAGGATGTGTCCAGTGAAAAGCTATATGGAAGTGTGCATCAACGATTAAATTCAAAGTAGATACATCCACACAGCCAGGTGCCAAAATTTATATGCAATAATTATTTGCAGCAGAACAGAATACCAAGGGCTCTGACAGAATCACAAAAATCAGGAGTGATTGTTGAATAAACCATGTGTCAACCATTTGTGTTTCAAACATAAACTCCTATCACGATATTAGAGGCTAAGCGTGCACTAGTACAGTATCAAGGCCAAACTTCCTTGATTTATAAGCTATTCATTTCGGTGGATAATGTTTAGTATAACTGCCATGAGCATGTTTCGTTTTTATGCATCCATCTCCCGTATGTCAGTCAGAATTCATTTTTTAACATATTAACATGGCGGTTTCCTGCACCACTTGCTGAAAAGCCTGCAAATAAGCCTTAGGCCAAGGACAAAGACCCAAGCAAATACACTAAATGTCCCAAGCCAACAAACTGGTGCAGATCATCATGTCCCAAAGTGTAATGCCATGAAGGTTGGTGACTGACAATCACATTTAAAAATATTGAAATAAAAACATGGTTGGGATATCTCCAGTGACTGTTGCCAATTGCAACAGTAGCTAGAGATATTCCAGCCTTGTTTATTATTGTCACAATTTTCTCAGAATTTTTATGTGAGAATAACTCAGAAAACTTTTCATGACCTAAAGCATCCTCACTATGTCCTGCACCAAAACATTTGTACTGGTCGTGGTGACAGACACACTGCGCACAATTATTTGGAGGCTTGCTTACTGACAGTATGTGGAATTTCGAGGTCAACATTGATAATTTAATGCAGGTATTTTAATTTCTACCAATTATTTAATACTGCCAAATTATTCAGTAATATGCAGAGATACTGGGGCCCCTTTTCTAAATCACTGGTCACATTTTCCACTCAACGCAGGTATGAGATGTGCTGGATGGTCAGAGTGTAGCTACCATTTGAAAAATTATTCAACAAGGCCTTAATATCACCCAAGTTTGGCCAGGACATTTGACCTAAAAAATATTTTACTTGCTTTACTGTCCATATTTGGACTTTCGCCAGATATGAGCATAGTATCCAACTCCAGAATACGCAATATGGTCAAATTTAAATGAGTACCAATCGAAGGGTATATTTCAAGAATATTTAATATGTTTGGTTTTTTTTACTCAATGAGTAGAAAAAATGTTTAGGGTCACACATGTAAAATAGGGTCGATCGGGAAACCGCAACCACACATACTATTTTACTTGGTCTTCAGAAAAACATCCTTTGTCAGTGACATAGCAAGAAACATTCAAATAGATCATGACTATAGCTGGAATAGTTAAAGCACTTTTGTAACCAGTTAACTGGATTTTAAAACTGGTTCATTAGCACTTCATTCAAAATTTAACATGCGAAATTCACATTCATACTCTGATAAAGTGATATATAATTCATTTCAATTCTTTAAATTTCATGCAGAGTATTTGTTTGTACTATAACATACACTGATGTGGTTAAAGTCTCCGCCTTTTATACTTGGAGGTTATTACTTGGTTACTTCCATATTAGCAAAGATATCAGCCCGAGGTAACTTCATATCAGCCTGAGCCTGATGGTCGAAAGCTGATGGGAAGTTACCGCCCATTGGTTCAAATCAGCTGAGAGCGGCATCATATCAGCCGAGTTTGATAATGGGAAATTCTGGAAAAGAAATTTAGAGCTAATGAATAAATAGAAACACCAAACACTCTCCAATAAATTGTAACAAAACAATTGTTAATGAACAAAATCTTACTAAACTAAGGCTTCACCTTTGAAAACTAATTTAGCACTAAAACAGGTAAATATCCTAATGTGTGTGTTCAACTTACTTTGTCATAAGAGCTATCTTCTAACAAATTTACTTCTTCTAAAACAGCACCAGACTGGGGACTTATATTTGTATCAAAGTACTGCCGAGATCTTTCCTCCCGGCTCTGTATTTCTGTAAAGATAAATTATTGCAGATACATAAAAAATCATATATACTGGTCTGTGATTCCAGTTTTAACACAAAAATCTCAATTAATGGCAGTGCTGGAAATGAACACAAGAGGCCCCACGGGGCCTGAAGTGCTCATCTTGTACAGAACACAATTTAAATAGAGTCCAAGAATGAGTCTACATTAAGCAAGCCATCTCCATAGGCTACACTGTCAATCCTTGAGTCCCTCAGGAGTGACAAAAATAATCTAGGCATCATGCCTTTTCTTCAGTTGATCATAAGTAAAATGTAGAGCTCCCCTATGAAGCCCCTTGATACAACCTATGTGGATTAATCTTAGTACCTCTAGAGGGTACTGAATACAAAGTTTTTAATTCTTCAGCAAAATGGCCAATTCCGGCTCCCATAGAGGGCCCAAATATTAACCCAGGCTCTTGATTTGAACACAGTTAAATCTTACTTCCCTAGAGATGTTGTGTACCGAATATGAAAGCATTCTGACCATTGGATCTGAAGAAGAGAAATTGTAAAGAAATTTCTTCGAATTGCACTAAGTTCAAATTTGGGCTACCATAGCGAGCCCAAATATTGACCTATGGATCCGATTTGAACAAACTTGAATCTGACCCCCCCTAGAGATGTTGTATACCAAATGTGAAAGCATTCTGACAAGTGAATCTGAAGAAGATTTTTGAAGAAATTCCCTCATATTGTACTAAGTTCAATTTCATGTTCCCATATGGAGCCCAAATATTAACCTAGGCACTCGAATTGAACAACCTGGAATCTGACCTCCCTAGAGATGTTGTATACCAAATATAAAAGCATTCTGACTGGTGGATCTGAAGAAGAAGATTTTTAAAGAAATTTTCTCATATTGCACTAAGTAAAAATTTGGGCTAAAATAGTGAGCCCAAATATATACCTAGTGATCTGATTTGAACAAACTTGAATCTGACCCCCATAGAGATGTTGCATACCAAATATCAAAGCATTCTGACTGATGGATCTGAAGAAGAAGATTTTTTTAAATTACCCTCCATATTGAACAAAGATAAAATTTGGGCTTCCATAGGAAGCCCAAATATTAACCTAGGGACATGGTTTGAACAATCTAGAATCTGACCCTCATAACAATGATGTATACCAAATATTAAAAGATTCTGACTGGTGGTTCTGAAGAAGAAGATTTTTAAAGAATATTCCCCATATTACCCTATGTTAAAACTTCGGGCTCCTGTAGAGAGCCCAAATATGAACCAATGAGCTTTATTTCAACAAACTTTTTATCTGACCCCCCTATGAATGCTGTATACCAAATATCAAAAGATTCTGATGATTGGTTCTGGAGAAAAGATTTTTTAAATTTTTTGCAAATATGCTGACTCAGCATTTTTTCGATGCCCATTACAGAACACCCTAACATAACCGATGGCAATTTTTTTTTACCATTCAGTTCTACTGGTCCTAAGGATACTTCATACCATATAACAGCTCTCTGTTCTGTGTGGTTTGGGAAATATGGGCGTTTGAAAATATTTCTATTTTAAGCTCCCAGGGTTCCTATGGGGATGCGGGAATTTTTTTTTTTTTGCATGAGTCAAGTACTTATGACCCAATAATACCACACACCAAATTTGGTTCAAACTGGACCATCGGTTCAGAAAATAGAAATTTTGGGTGGGGCCAAAAATCTTACCCCTCCCATTACAAAGCCAGATATTGCTTCATGAACTTCGTTTGAACAAACTTGATTCTACACCTCAAAAGGAAGCTCTATAGCATATATCAAGTCATTGTACATACTGGTTCATGAGAAGATTTTTAAAATATTTTGGAGTATTTTTCCCCACTCCCTCCCTATGTGGCTGGGCATGTTGAGTTGAACAAAAATGCAATGCCCCTTCGGGACCATCACTCACACAAACTTTCACTTGAATTGGCCCAGTGGCTTTGGAGGAGATGACCAAAACATGGTGTTGACGGATGACGGTGGATGCCAGATGGACGACGGACGGAGAGCGATGAGATTAGCTCAAGTTGACATTGTCAAGATGAGCTAAAAATCAGAAGACTGGGTATGTACTCTCTGGCATGAAAATCTGTTTTTCTGAAGCCAGCAAAGAAGGCACAACCCCCAAAAAGGTTGAAATTAACACAGTCAGCCAGTATTTTGGTTCAAATTCAGAACCTGCTTGAAGTCCAACATGAAATAACAACATTCAGGAGTTGTGAATTCCCAGAAATCGGACTTGAGGGCAAATGGAAGAAAATATTTCATTACAGTATCCAAGACTGAAAAACAATGCCATTTCTCATTATTTGAGAAAAAGAAGGGTGGGTCCAAGTTGGGTAGGGTCAAAGTTTAGGCACTCTGCATTCGTACTTTGGCATAGAACGCATGTTTTCCCTGGCGTCAACAAATGTCATGATCTGTCTTATTCTGCAATATCTTGGAAATCAGTTTATGTTTCATAACTAAACACAACCCTCAACTCTGGAGACAGAACATTTTGACTGACAGTATGCCCTGCTGTGTTTGAGAAAAGGTTAGCTCTGTAATTTTCTAACCCCAACACAGCATACAACATAAAACTGATATGCTCTCTTTATCTTCAAACACTTCCACAGGTGACATGTTTAATGAAAATTACCAACTTTTAATATGTTCAGACTTCAAGTCACTTTATGAGATAGAGATATTTAATATCACATGGCTTTAAATCTTTACCCAACGCAGACGATATCAAAATTTATTATTTTAGGCCAAAGAAAATTAAATAATTGATTTTCGAGCAAAAGAAGTCCCAGAGGGCCTGAGGGTGCTCACCTGACATGGTACCCTGAATATCCACCCACAGAATCAATTTGAGCAAGTTGCATCTGCCCCTCCTAAGAAAAGCTTATACCAAATATCAAAAGCCCAAATATGAACCCAGGGACTTGGCTTGAACAAACTTGAATCCCACTCCCCTAAGGATGCTGCATACCAAATATCAAAAGATTCTGATTGGTGGATTGGAAGAAGATTTTCAAAGAATATTCCTCATACCAGGGGTCAGCCGAGTGGGCGACTTGGGCGAAGAAGTTGCCTTGTCATTTCTCAAGTCGCCTTGGCTTACATTGGGGGCGAAATTCAAGTCGCCCTCCAAAACTTCCTTGGGAGACATGGCAGCTTACTGTATTTTCTTTTGTTTTATTTTTTAAAAACACCCGCTTTTGCATTCGCAAAAAATGTAAACACGGCTGCTGTTAAAGTCAGTCACACGGCTATGAAAATAGCTTAAACTAGCCCAATTTTATATTTCTGAAAAGAATTGTAATGGCGTAGTCGTTCGAACAATCCGCCCCAACTGATAGCAACCAGCACAAAATGGCTATTTAAAAACAAAGTGCCAGCCAAAACAACGAATCACACAAGACACGCATCGAGTTAATTAGAATTTATTAAAGTTAACCACCGTTTCAAAACAAACAAAAAAATGTATTGGAGACAGTTCGTCCATATCGAAATTGCTTGCGGTTACGCTCTGTTCGACTAAAAAATTGGTTGCATTGAAATTCGCCCCGCAATTTGCATTGAATGTTTTTCTTTGAAAACTTGTGAAGTTGTGTTGGAAGGGGGTTAAATGTAATAAGGCTACAATAGAAATCACAGGTATTTGGATGGATAAGAATGGCAGACCTTCAAAGCACCAATCGCACGTGTCAGTGTAAGATGGTTGGCAGAAATTGTCAGTTTTCTGAACAGTGTATTATTCCCCAGCGCAGCCGGGAAGGGAGACAACTGAAAAATTTTGTCATTTACCTAAGAAATAAATTAACTCAAATTGTTAATAACGCTTAATTTACGAAGGATATGGAAAACCTTTTTAACTACGCTTTTCAACTCAGTTAGGGCATTCAGAAACCATGAATGACCCAGCTTCTTATATGAATTTGAAATTTATTTTAAACACTTTAAATATTTTTTTAAAAAGAATATACCTTCTATTACAGAGAAGAACACTCTCACCATGGGTCATACTAAATTTCAACTCCACTGCGTTGAGGCAAATACAAAATCAACTGCATGGTAACCTTAGTCATCACTGTTAGGCAAAGAGTTAGGGGGTATTCAGAAACCATGAAATACACAGTTTTTTGTGGGGTGGGGTGGGGGGTGGGGATTTTAACCTACATTCTGTTATATACCATCTGACTTAGTTTTGTGTGTGTATGTATGTTTGTATAACTTTTATTTATTTTTTTCTCCACAATTGTGTCCTCTATGTTCATTTATTTTGTCACGATGTCATATACATTTTATGGTTTTTTTTCTGATTTCTCCTTCATGTCCACTGACTTCTCCCTCCTGGGTCCTGACTTCTCCCTAAAGTCTCTGAAGGGAGAAGTCACTTCTCCCTAAAATCAGCTGCCAGACTGACCCCTGCCTCATACTGCACTAATTTAAACATTTGTGCTCCCATAGAGAGCCCAAATATGGACCCAGGGATTTGATTTCAATAAACATGTGAAACAATCTTCCAAAGATGTTATATGTGAAACTTGAAAGCTTTTGGAGCAGTGGTTTGGGAGAAGAAGAGTCTTAAATGTTTTCCCCATTACCCACAGGGTTTAAAATATGCTGACTCAGTACTTTTTCAAAGTCTCCAAAAAGTACCCCATGATGAAACCGATAGCAATTTCTTTGGACCATTCCATTCTGTTTGTCCTAAGGAAGCTTCACACCATATAAGAATTCTCAGATCTGTGTAGTTTTGGAGTTTTCAATTTTTTCTATTTTTAGTTCCTGCAGTTTCCATGGGGTAACGAGAAAAATTTTTTTTTGCATAAATTAAGTACTCATGACCCAATAAGCCCTCATATCAAATTTGGTTCAAATTGGCCTCTCGGTTTGGAAAATAGAAATTTTGGGCATGGCAAAAATTTTTGCCCCTCCCATAATGATGGCAAATATAGCCCCACAAACCTCTCTTGAACAAATCTGAGTCTACACCTCAAAAGGAAGCAGCACACCAATTATCAAATCTTTGCTACTGCTGGTTCATGAGAAGATTTTTTAAGATTTAGGCACACTTTTTGGGCGTGGACCTACTGAGGGACGAGGTAACTTGATTTGAAAAAATTAAAATACGATGTCATAACAACCAAGCATCTCAAATTTCACTTAAATCAGTTCAGCGGTTTTGGAGAAGATGCAAACACTATGTTCACGGATGACGGATCGATGACGGACGGTGAGTGATCACTATAGCTCACCTTGACTTTCTGTCAGGTGAGCTAAAAACAAATAGGGAGGGGGGGGGGGGGGGCAGTTTTGCCTAAAGTCCAATTTTGGCACAGAGCGACCAAACAAAAATAACAAAACTGTATCAATGTGTATGACATACTGCAAAACAAGTCGTGATGCCATACCACTAAAATCACACCCTGTGGTGGTTGTATACATTTAGAATTTTGACTCAGAAAAAAATATGATGAATGCGGCACTGCCTGACAGTGGCGTAGATAGCTTTTCGCTGGCGGAGGGGCAAGCCCAAAATTTTCCGACAGACCGAAAATTTTCCGACAGTAAAACAACAACAAAAACCGAAACAAACAAAGAATCTGTTGTTTACTGCAAATGTACTGAAAATTGGTCTTTTTTACCCAAAATGGCATGTTTTTATCCCCAAAGCCAGTATTTTAATGTTATTAGGCATAAATTCGCCTAAAAATGGTCCCAAAAAATTTCCGACAAAACTTCTGGTGGCCTCCCCCCCCCCCCCCCCCCCCCCCCCCCACACCCTTTATCTATGCCACTGCTGCCTGAGAATCAAATGATTAATTCTGTTTAGCCTTAAATATCATTTTTTTCAAATTTTGAAATTTTTGATAAATAATATTTATTGAACTGCTCAATTTATATATTACGTGGGCACATGCGGCCGTTTCGTTAGGTCAGGGTTAAGCAACTGTTCTCATTACTTACACTGTAAATAGAACAATCTTATTCTAAGGAATAGGTTAATTGGGGATATAGACCAGAAACTAATGGGTTACATTCACTGATCTCTGGATTGCTGGAATAGTCATTGGTCACAGGCCTGAAAATAAGCAGTCTGACATTTGTATAATGAGGTTCCCAGAGGGTGAATTTGATGATGCTATCCCCTACAGTGGGCCAATTTATCCTCTGGGTACCTCTTTCTGTTTAGTTTTGAGACCCTGAGTCAGATTGAGGTTCACACAGGGTTAATTTCATGATGGGGACCTCATTTTGCAGATGACAGTCTGCTTATTTTCTGGCTTGGTTGGTCACATATCATCCGTGGACTTCCACAATGTCGTATCTTGAATTTTCCAACTTTTCAGGAAAGACAAAAACTGAATAACTCCAAATATGGGGAACACAGAACAAGTAACTTTATGCTTTAAGCATTCAAAGAACATTTAGAGTCTATTTGATGTTTTTCTATGAGAAAAATGATGTTTATGTGGTGATACAACATTTTGAAAGTTAACTTACTGTAATGGAAATTTAAATTTTATAGTAAATTTCCTTTCTTATTATACCTATCACAATTGTTTACTACAGGCTTGCACTACAGTGGAAGACTCTAACTCGGAAAATATACTCTCTATTTTGATCTTTCCCAAGGGATTTGGGAAAGAAAAGTGGTGCAAAATCACCAAGAAAAAATAAGCCGAAACTGGGTCGAGTGCTACCGGCACACACCCAGTAGGGGACGCTCTCCTCCAAGTACAGATCCAGGGCTTCCAGCATCCAGTGCACAGGCAGTAACTAATGAATCATTCTTTTGAATCCGCCAAAATGGAGTTATGTGATCAGCGGGGAGGAAGGATTCTTGCCCGAATAAGAAGACGGGAGGGCCTCCATGTAAACAATTGTGGTAGGTATAATAAGAAAGGAAATTTACTATAAAATTTAAATTTTTTATCAATCTACCTTACAATTGTTTACTACAGGCTGAATAGACAATAGGAGGGAGGGAATCACATTACCAACCCCCACATAACCCAATTTCACTAGAACCGTGGACAGTGGAAGAGGTCCCTAGGCCTATCAAACCATAGCATCACAATCATTAGTAAAAGACAATGAGGGATGAGGCGTATGGTTCTGTGCAATGCACAGACAGAAAGGACAGTAACAGCACAGAGCTGGAACTGACCTTGTAAGAAGCCTAATGGCTCCTGCAACTGATGCAGAGAGAAGGTGGAGAGTAGAAGCATTTCTCCAGTAGGCTACCTGCATAACATCCGACAACTTGACGGAGTTAGAATAAGCCCAAGAGGTAGACAATGCACGCACCTCATGGGCAGTAATATGATCAGTAAAACAATCATCAGTCGCTAGACGAGCGTCAGCCGCGCGAATAGCAAGACAAATCCATCGAGAAAATGGATTGAGGTGAGATCTTCTGTCGACCAGGACTAAGAGACAGAAACAAGAGGCCCCAGGGGACCTGAGGGCACTCACCTGACATGGTAGTCTAAATATCAAACCAGGGACTTGACTTGAATAAGCTGCATACGTCCCTCCTAAGAAAAGCATATACCAACTAGATGAAGCGGGTGTGCCCACACAATACACAGGACTTTCCTTCTATTTTCAGTTCCTGCCTTTTACATCCCAAAATTGAGATAAACGCATAAAAAACAGATTTTTTTCCCAAACAAAATATTTTCAGACTAAAATTTTTTTTTCTTCTTAAAACGCATAAAAAACCAAAAATCTAATTTCCGGATTTTGGTCCAAAATTGACCGAAATGCATAAAAAACAAAAAAAAATTTTTCGGATTTTGGTCCAAAATTTTCTAAGTCCCACCCGGACCCCAAATTTTCAGTGTAAAAAAAATAATTTTTTTTTTGTCTTAAAATTGACCGAAACGCATAAAAAACAAAAAAAAAATTCCGTATTTTGGTCCAAAATTTCTTAGTCCAGAATGGGGCCCCAAATTTTCAGTGTAAAAAAAAAAAAAATTTTTGTGTTAAAATTGACCGAAACGCATAAAAAACAAACAAAAACATTTCACATTTTGGTCCAAAATTTTCTAAGTCCCCCCAGGACCCCGAATTTTCTGTGTAAAAAAAAAAAAAATTTTGTCTTAAAATTGACTGAAATGCATAAAAAAACAAAAACAAAAATTTCCAGATTTTGGTCCAAAATTTCTAAGTCCGGAACGGGGCCCCAAATTTTTAGCCTAAATATGAACCCAGGGACTTGGCTTGAACAAACTTGAATCTCCCCCCCTAAGGATGCTGCATACCAAATATCAAAAGATTCTTATTGGTAGATCTGAAGAAGAAGATTTTTAAAGAATATTCCTCATACTGCACTAATTTAAACATTTGGGCTTCCATAGAGAGCCCAAATATGGACCCAGGGAATTGATTTCAATAAACATGTGAAACAATCTTCCAAAGATGTTATATGTGAAATTTGAAAGCTTTTGGAGCAGTGGTTTGGGAGAAAAGTAGTCTTACATGTTTTTCCCATTACCCACAGTGTTAAAAAATGATGACTCAGTACTTTTTCAAAGTCCCCAAAAAGTACCCCATGATAAAACCGATAGCAATATTTTTTGACCATTCCATTCTGTTGGTCCTAAGGAAGCTTCACACCAAATAAGTATTCTCAGTGCCGTGTAGTTTTGGAGATATGGGCGTTTTAATTTTTTTCTATTTTTAGCTCCTGCGGTTCCCATGGGGCGACGGGAAAAAAAATCTGGGCATAAATTAAGTACTTATGACCCAATAAGCCCTCATATCAAATTTGGTTCAAATCTGCCTCTCGGTTTGGAAAATAGAAATTTTGGGACTGGCAAAAATTCTTGCCCCTCCCATAACGAAGGCAAATAATGCCCGACAAACTTCTCTTGAACAAACTTGATTCTAAACCTCAAAAGGACTCTGTATACCACATATCTAGTCTCTGCTACTGGTGGTTCATTAGAATTTAAAAAAATTTGGCCATTTTTTCCCCACACCTCAGCTGCTCAATATGAGCCGAAACCTAATTTGCATAAAAATCAAAATGCCCCTATATAACTACTACTTACATGAAATTTAATTAAAATGTGGCCAGTGGTTTAGGAGAAAGAGGCTCAAACACCACCTTCACGCAGGACGACGGATGGACGGACGGACAGACGACAGATGAAGAGTGATAAGAAAAGCTCACCCTGACTTTCAGTCAGGTGAGCTAATAATAAACCTGATTCAATTTGATTTTTAATAATAATAAACCTGATTCAATTCAATTCAAATCAAAAATGTGTAATAAGTATGGCCCTAACTATTAAGGATAGCATCAAGCGGTTTGAGGTAGGATTTTCTTCCAGAGCCATAAACCACACAACTATAATATAACTTTGACCGAACAAGTGTTCTATACAGATGTCATAACACTTTTTAGTACTTCCAATCAGTGCTACCAACTATTTATTTATTTATTTATTTATTTATTTATTTATTGGTGTTTAAGGTCACATATTTCTGCACAATGGCTAACCATGACCGTGACAGTTTTACGGGTGGAGGAAGCCGGAGTACCCGGAAGAACCACCGAGCAACGGCGAGCAACTGTCAGCACCCCAACATACCAACTCCACACAAGCAGGGTTAGCATTGGTTGAAGACAGGTGCACCATCAACGTGCAGTACGCCTTAGTACACAGCGTCACCGTGCCCCCACTTGGGCAATGGGGGTGAAGTGTCTTGCCCAAGGACACAACGCGGTTGCCGCAGGTGGGATTCGAACCGAGGACCTCTCGGCTTGCAGCCTGCACCTCTACCAACTGAGCCACCGCGCCCCCTAGTGCTACCAACTACCCTCAGAAGGTTAAGTGAACTTTTACATTTAACCTTCTGTTGTTTTATGTGAGAAGTGAAACTAGGGCCCTGCAAATATTCAAATGTGATTGATTCAAATGCCGAAATGAATATACTGCTCACTATTCGTGACTCAAATCGAATATCAAATCAAATTTATTAGAATGGTTACCGGGAAAAAACACATTGTGTTTTAGTCTGAAACATAACCATGATGGCCTGTACTCCCTATTCCATGTACTGGCGACTGAATGTGGAGTTGTATAAGATGGAATCCATTTTTAAGCTGTTGTTGCTTATTTTTAAAACACGCTTTACTCTTGCCGATATCTGTTTCATTCCGACAGAGAGAAAGATTACAAGGATAATCAGAGATATTCAACAGATATTCAGCACCAATTGCTGAATCAAATTTGAATCAAATATCATTTTGAATACTGAATATTCGCAGCTGAATCAAATTTGAATCAAATATCATTTTGAATACTGAATATTCGCAGGGCCCTAAGTGAAATTCAGAAATAAACCCAGGAATTTCTTTTACAACTTTCAACTCGGATTCGAGGTTGATTTTTCCTAAGCTTACAACAATGAACACAATTTGTTTTGCTCTTCAAAAACTTGAAACTGTTTTCTGTTGCCCATTTCTGAATTCTGTTTACACACTGAAGGCATTCAAATTTTTCTGTTACAGCAAATTAAAAAGCCATTGACATACAATGAGGAATCAGCCATATTCTCAATTGTGTCAATCATGCCATTAATTTTAACATAAAATATGGTAACAGATAGAAATACTGTTCTGGGGAAGGTAATGGGTGGACTTCGACCCTGGAAGAATTTGGGCCTTGGAGGATTCGGAGTCTGGAGGATTGGGACCTTGGTGGATTCAGAACTTGTAGGATTTGGACCCTGACTTTGGAGAATTTGGCACCTGATCCAAATGTTTGTTTCAACAGATGTGATTAACCGTTTTTGGTTAGAAACGTTCATCAACAGTCGAAACAATTGTGAGTGTCAGAGGCTTTGCTAATAGTATATAAGGATGGACTTTTAAGGTCAATTCAGCATTCGAAACATTCATTCACCATTCATATTCAGCATTCGATTTTGGAGAACAATCATGCCTGCAAAAAAAATATCATGTACCATTTGTAATGCAAATGTTTGACCAAGACAAGAAGCCATTCAGTGTGACACTTCTCTCTGCAAAAGATGGACGCACAGAACCTGAGGAACTGGTAAGCATACATTATAGTTTTGCATAGTTATTATATAATTTGGTGGAATCAATGTTGGAAAGAGGAGGGCAGAGCATGATTAGGTGTATAATGAGTGATGTGAGAATCAGCAACTGCTAGATTACTTCATATTATTACATTATTATATTGAACTAGAGTGATGTCACGCATGCAGCCCAACTGTCCCAGGAATGGCAATGCTTAGACGCAAAATAGTCGGAGCCATTTTTTGTTAACAGTTTACCTAATGAATCTGCCATATCTGCACTCGTGATATACAAAATTTGCTATTCAAATTTTATTTTTTTATTTCTTTACTTCAAAACATACCTCATGACCTATTAATGGAACAAACTTGATGTGCTTGTTCCAATAAGGAGTAATAAGCCATGGTTAGAAGTAAATAAAAAATGAAAAAATCTGATGTTTCAGAAAAATAATTTGTACCGTTGGCTTCAACTTGAGTTAGGTAAAGGATTAAAGATGCAGTACATAAAGCCATGTTGGGATATATGAGTTAATTTTCTTTTTTGCATGTAATAACTCCCAGTCCTTCAAAATGCATTTTGGGAATAAATGCCTAAGTGACAGCTACTGACACAGTATAATGATCATGCAAGTGAACAAGTATGTCTTCACATAACCTGCATGCTTTAATCTGTCTCATAATAATTGATGCAAGTCTGTGTGACAATGTTTGCCTGTTTTAGAGCAAGTTTGTTCCTTTGTTAACCCATATAATACAGTAGTTTAATGAAACGGTTAATCGATCAATTACTTTTTTTGATCGATCAAGACGTTGATCATTGGTTAATCAATTAATCGGTTAACCATTTCAGCTCTAATAAACACAACAATCCAAATCTTCCAGAGGCATCCAGAATGACAGAAACTACATTAATTTGTTTATGTAATGATGCAAGAGCTGCCAACAGACGAGATGACCCATCGGATCTATCTTTTGAGGAAAGTTGCAACATGTACATATTTTACGCATATGTGTGAGTGAGGGGTGCGGGTATGTTTATATAATTAGGCTTACATAAAATAATATAAACAGGAGTTCAAGGATTAAGAGATCTTTCACACCTACTTCTGTTAATAATAATCTTCATAACAAAACAGAAAACAAATATAGCTATTTTATGCCTAAAAACATTCTTTTTTATCCATCCACTTCCAGCAATATATACTGCAACCACAGTGAGTTCAGTATAAATAATTGTATTACACGTTATGTACAGTTCAGTTTAATTTTCTATATTTGTTTTTCAGCCAGCCAATTCATGTCAGGATGAGGTTTTTAAGCTACTCATCGAGGTATTCGCATTTCCATTTCTGCCCGCTGAAGATATACCAGAAGCATTTGAAGCACTGAAGAAAAAAGTTACCAGAAATGCATCACAGGTGTCTGATGTTATGCACTGTGTTGAAGAAACTTGGATGGAAAATAGTAACTGGTGCATTGATAAATGGGCAGTGTTTGGTCGAACTATACGAATGAACAACGACGTCGAGGGCTGGCATAATAGGCTAAAACAGCGAGCACAAAAGGGAAATCTATCATTTTATTTACTTATAGCATTATTGTATTCTGAGGCAAAACAAATCCCAACAAAGGTAAAGATGGTAAATGACGGGAAATTGAAAAGATACCAAAGAAACAAAACTAAAGAAGCAGAAGGAAAATTAATGGTACAATAGAATTTTTAATTTTCTACACCAATTTTTAGCTTAACTTGACAAAGTCAAGATAAGCTATTGCCATCACGTGTGCGGAAGTCTGTTAGTCTGTGAGTCTGTGAGTCTGTTAGTCTGTGAGTCTGTTAGTCTGTGAGTCTGTGACGTCGGTTCACATTTTCCTTTAGCACGGGCTACACCCCGCAGTTCTTGTCTGATCGTCACGAAATTTCATATGCAGGTTTGGGGTCATGTCTAGATGAGAACGTCCTCTTTTGGTCGCGATCAGGCCACCGGTATGGCTGTCTGAGCCCAAAACCTGAAAACCATTAGCACAGTCTACAGGTGGTATTTATGAAGGGATTTCATTGTAACTTGGTAGAATGCCTCTGTATAATGCCTAGATGAGAACGTCCCCTTTTGGGCATGATCTATCAACCATCATGGCTGCCCAAGCCCGAAACCCAAAAACTTTTAGCACAGTCTACAGGTCACGTTTAATGTGGAGGGATTTCATTGTAACTTGGTAGGATGACTCCTTATGATATCTAGATGAGAATTTCCCCATTTGGGCATGATCTGCCAACTGTGACAACTGCCCGAGCCCAAAACCCGAAAACCTTTAGCACAGTCTACAGGTCATATTTATTGAGGAATTTCATTGTAACTTGGTGGGTTGACTTCATACAATGTCTAGATGAGAAAGTCCCCTTTTGGACATGATTGGGCAACTGTGACGGCTACAGGGGCCCAAAGCCTGAAAACCTTTAGCACAGTCTAGAGGTCATATTTATGAAGGGATTTCATTGTAACTTGGTAGGATGACTCCAAATAATGTCAAGATGAGAACATCCCATTTTGATCGCGATCATGCATCCTTGATGGGTGCCCGAGCCCAAAAACCTTTAGCATAGGCAAAAGGTCATATTTATGGAAGGATTTCATTGTAACCTGTTAGTTTGACTCCATATAATGCCTAGATGATGACATCCCCTTTTGGTCGTGATTGGTCAGTTGTGATGGTTACAAGTGCCCAAAGCCCGAAAACCTTGAGCACAGTCTACAGGTCATATTTATGAAGGGATTTCATTGTAACTTCTTAGGATCACTCCAGATGAGATTGTTCCCTATGGTTGTGATCATTCAGCCATGATGGCTGCCCGAGCCCGAAGCCTGAAAAACCTTTAGCACAGTCTACAGGTCATATTTATGAAGGGATTTCATTGTAACTTGGTAGGTTAACTTCATATAATGTCTAGATGAGAACGTCTCCTTTTGGATATGATTGGGCAATTGTGACAGCTAAAGGTGCCCGAAGCCCGAAAACCTTTAGCACAGTCTACAGGTCATATTTATGAGGGGATTTCATTGTAACTTGGTAAGATGACTCCAAATAATGTCTAGATGAGAACGTCCCATTTTGATCGCGATCATTCAGCCCTGATGGGTGCCCGAGCCCAAAAACCTTTAGCATAGCAAAAGGTCATATTTATGGAAGGATTTCATTGTAACCTGTTAGGATGACTCCATATAATGCCTAGATGATGACATCCCCTTTTGGTCGTGATTGGTCAGTTGTGATGGCTACAAGTGCCTGAAGCCCGAAAACCGTGAGCACAGTCTACAGGTCATATTATGAAGGGATTTCATTGTAACTTCGTAGGATCACTCCAGATGATGCCCAGATAAGATTGTCCCCTTTGGTTGCGATCATTCAACCATGATGGCTGCCTGAGCCCGAAGCCCGAAAACCTGAAGCACAGTCTACAGGCCATATTTATGAAGGGATTTCATTGTAACTTGGTAGGTTGACTTCATATAATGTCTAGATGAGAACGTCCCCTTTTGGACACGATTGGGCAACTTTGACGGCTAAAGGTGCCCGAAGCCTGAAAACCTTTAGCACAGTCTACAGGTCATATTTATGAAGGGATTTCATTGTAACTTGGTAGGATGACTCCAAATAATGTCTAGATGAGAACGTCCCATTTTGGACGTGATCATTCAGCCTTGATGGATGCCCGAGCCCAAAAACCTTTAGCATAGGCAAAAGGTTATATTTATAGAAGGATTTCATTGTAACCTGTTAGGTTGACTCCATATAATGCCTAGATGATGGCATCCCCTTTTGGTCATGATTGGTCAACTGTGATGGCTACAGGTGCCCGAAGCCCGAAAACCTTGAGCACAGTCTACAGGTCATATTTATGAAGGGATTTCATTGTAACTCGCAGGACCACAGGGGCCCAAAATCCCGAAAATCTTTAGCACAGTCTACAGGTGATATTTATGAAGGGATTTCATTGTACCTTGGTAGTATGACTCTAAATAATGTCGAGATGAGAACATCCCCTTTTGGTCGCGATCATTCAGCCTTGATGGCTGCCCAAACCCAAAACCCCAAAACCTTTAGCATAGTCTATTGGTCATATTTATGGAAAGACTTCATTGTAACCCGTAAGTTTGACTCCACATAATGCCTAGATGATGACATCCCCTTTTGGTCGTGATTGGACAACTGTGATGGCTTCAGGGGCCCGAAGCCCAAAAACCTTGAGCACAGTCTACAGGTCATATTTATGAAGGGATTTCATTGTAACTTTGTAGGATCACTCCAGATGATGTCCAGATGAGAATGTCCCCTTTTGGTTGCGATCATTCAACCATGATGGCTGCCAGAGCCCAAAAACCTTTAGCACAGTCTACAGGTCATATTTATTAAAGGATTTCATTGTAACTTGGTAGGTTGACTTCATATAATGTCCAGGTGAGAACGTCCCCTTTGGACGCAATTGGGAAACTGACGGCTACAGGGGCCCGAAGCCCGAAAACCTTTAGCACAGTCTACAGGCCATATTTATGAAGGGATTTTAATGTAACTTGATAGGATGACTCGTTTTGGAATAATTTCACTGTAACTTGGTAACTTTTGTTGATATACGTTAACTGTGAGAGCCACATACATTAACTATATTATTTTTATCATAAACATAGCATACAGGGAACAGAAATGAACATATTCCCAGTTATCACAATTCTTGTCTTATTTCATAATCCTTTCATAAACATTGAACATTATCCTTTTCATCAAACACAGCACACAAGTTAAGCTACAGTGTCATTGACACTTTCATTTAAATTCACTGGGCTCAAGTAGGTGTGGGGGCATTTTTTTCCTCCACCTATTTGTGTATTTGTCCCTTAGAAAAACTCCCCATAAGTGAATTGAAGTTGATTATCATGGTATTGTTGGCTACACTGTTCGTTCAATGTACATTACAGTGGAACCCACTTAATTGGATATCTCTTAACTGAATAACCCAGTTAATTGAATATAATTTCCCAACACAAAACCATTTACCATACTTCCAATACAAATTTGATCTGTTAATTAAATAAGGGTTATAGAGTAAATGCCTGTTAACCCTTTACCCAATGCAGACGATATCAAAATTTATTATTTTGAATATCATTTTTTCAGATTTTTCAAAATATTTCAACAAAACCATATCATGTGACCCCTCGTTGGAACGAGCTCATTCCAATGAGGGCTCACATGATATGGTTTTGTTGAAAAATTTTTAAAAATAATATTTTTTCAACTGCGGAATTTGCATATTATGTGGGCGGATGCAGCCGATTCGTTGGGTAAAGGGTTAATTGAATAAGTCTTTTAACCTGTCGAGAAATTAATTACCCTGACTCTCCCTAGTTTTCATTTGATTATAGACCTATTTGGCCTCTGTACATCCAATACAGACATTTAATCTATTATGTTTATGGAGCTCTGTCAAACAATATATAATAGAATAAATGCTAAGTTTATCTCTGGAATACAGGAAAGTGACACAATCCCTGTTAATTGAATACTCCTGTTAATTTAATAATTTTCATTGGCAAAGTGGCTATTCAATTTACAGGGTTCCACGGTACTGGCAAGATGAAAGAAGAAAATCTACATAACAGTGCAGTCCTTAAACAAATTTATGTCTTGTGCTCTATTCAGTTCAATTTGTTGCCCAAAGGCCACTTTCATCTATTTCCACATAAATAACACCATCAGGACAGATTAGGGAGTGTGGCGGCTCAGTGCGTGTGGCATTAAACTTCAAACTGAGATGTCCACGGTTCAATCCCCACCAGGATTAACTGCATTGTGTCCTTGGGCATGGCACTTAATTTGCGCATTGTTGGGGCACAGTGACACTGTATACTAAAGCGTACCACATGACGATGGTACACATGTCTTCAAAGCAATGATAACCCTGATTGTTTGGAGTTAGTAGTTGGGGAGTCTGGCAGTTGCTCGCCATTGTTTGGTGGTTCTCTCCAGGTACTCCAGCTTTCTTCACCCATAAAATTGTCTGACATGAGGTGACTCTGGCTGTTGAAAGTGTTGTTAAACTCCAAATAATAAATAACCATCAGATTAAGTGATCAGTCTGTGGTAGACTTCCTCATGTAGACATGTTGAGGCACCTATATGAAGGCTTCAATGTTTTTCACAGAGAGTTAGGTACAGTGTCACCCTGTTAATTGAATAGCCAATTTGCCAATGAAAATTATTCAATTAACAGGAGTTTTAAATTAACAGGGATTGTGTCACTTTCCTGTATTCGAGAGATAAACTTAGCATTCATTTTATTATATCTTGTTTGACAGAGCTCCATGAGCTCTGTCAAATAAGATATAATAGATTAAATGCTTTTATCGGATGTGCAGAGGCTAAATAGGTCTAGAAAGAAAAACTGTAGAGAGTCAGGGTAATTTCTCGACAGGTTGAAGATTTTTTATTCAATTAACAGGTGTTTACTCTATAACCTGTATTCAATTAACAGGTCAAATTTGTACTTGAGGTATGGTAAATGGTTTTGTGTTGGGAAATTATATTCAATTAACAGGGTTATTCAGTTAAGAGATATCCAATTAAGTGGGCTCCACTGTACTTAGAGGTTAACAAGAGGGCAACGCAAAGCATGGGCCAATGCCCCGACCCGCAAAAGATTTTTCTAAGTTGAAAGAGTGAAAAAGGGCCATAACTCTGGAAAAAATGTGTGGAAGAAACCCACATTACAGATGTTTCGTTCCCCCATGATGCTCTATCACAACATTAAATATTCAAATCAGAGTAGCAGTGGCAGAGATACAAGGGAAAATGTTGGTACGGACAGACGGACGGAGGGAGGGAGGTCTGCACTAGAAACCTCTTCGATTTTTCAAGTCGAGCCCAGATCCGCCCGAGGTGAGGTCAAGTCTTTGAAAGACTAGCGCATATGTTGGCTTCACCTGTGGCACAACAGCTGATTTTAGCTGTATTAGCATACAGTTCACAGCCAAATTCAATAGCAAACAATGAAATACATCAGACTTAAAAATCACAGTTGTAGGGCTGCATGGTATTCAAATTTCAATACCGGTATCAGTATTGAAAAAAATACCGCGATATATCGGTATATCATAGACCACTTCAGAGGGTGAAAAACTTGGGTGGTGTTCTGGGGAACTGAGTTCGTAAACAGTTGACAACACAGTTATATTTTGGGTGGTTAACAATTGAATAAAATTTACTGTACTCGGTACCTTATGTTCAGCTGAACCCAATATCTTTAAGAAAAAATTTTTTTTGCAAACATGCACCAAGTTATTTTAGTTTGATTTAAAATCACATCACAGAGACAGCTCAGACATGAGGGAAAACAATAAAGTACCATGACTTTCTTTTCGAAAAGAATATCCCACAATTCGCCACTGTAGCTGACTGTAGTGTTTATTTTTCCTTTGTTCATGAATATCCAGATAGTTTCATTAATGCAACTATCTGTATTTATGCAACAGCAGGTTTAATGCATAAAAGCAATCGACAAACTTCGTCCGGGAATCAGTTATCATTAGTTGCCTGTTCCCGACGCCGTATCGGTTCCACCTTTTCAGATCCAGTTTTAATTTTAATCATGCTGAATCCCATTTAGTAGGTAACTCTGCAAGTTCACTCATTTACGGAACCCCCCTCTAGGTCATAAAATAATCGCGCAAGAATATGGGAATGACCAATCGACCGGTCCCTTTGATCCTGCGAGATTATCCAATGGAAATACGGATTATTTTCTCGGTGGTTTTCAAACGGTGTTCTGTCAAATTTTTGGGCCGGGAAGCAGTCATTCCAACATTTATTATTTTCAAAGTTAAAGCAGTCAAACATTTCCATAATTCACAGACTTCAAGTACAACATTACTTACGGTAAGAATTTATTACCTATATTTATCCTATTCTCGAAGGAACAGTTGTTTGACTTTGCTTTCTCAGCGTGACTAATTTGTCCGACTGTGCAATGGAGACCACGCAAGTTCGTGTCGCCGTCGTCGGCCATTCTTTCATATCCCGGTTGGCTGAATTTATATATCCACAAAATTTTAACCGCTATCACAAATGTTTGGATCCTTCCTACAATTATGCCACCAAACTTGATCTCCCATCACATAATGGCCGTGACATCGTTGTCCGTCTCTTTGGCAAAAGCGGTTCGAAAGTCGCGGATGTAAAATGTTTCATCCCTGCTCTCACAACTTTTCACCCACATATTATCATATTGCAAATTGGCTCTAATGATTTGTGTTCTTCTCGCCCAGAATCAGTGGGCAGTGAAATCGACGAACTTGCGGGGTCGCTTCTGTGTGATCATCCAGAGGCTATTTTAGTTGTGTGTCAAGCCTTTTATCGTACCACTGTCAGAGGGGATAAGCCGGCGTCACTTTTTAACCAACAGGTTGATGTGCTTAATCACTACAATTCAGTTGTGCTGCCGGACAGATCCCCTGTTATTCATTATTGGAAACACAAACGCTTGCACAGACAAGTTTTTAATCTTTTAGTGGATGGGGTGCATTTTACCCAGCAAGGCATGCGGCGTTATTCACGAAGTATCAGAGGTGCCATCCTCTTCTGTTTGAATGAGATGTGCCGGAAATAACGCCTCTTCGCACAGGCTCCCCAAAAAAAAAAAAAAAAAAAATCGACGGTAGGAAGGCTTGACACTCTAGGACATTTCGCACTTTCATTTTGTCCTATTTTTTAAAATTTATGCGGCCTTTGGCGTCTCTAATTTGATGGACAGCGCCACTTATCTATCATTATACACGGATCATATAATTCTGACCCAATTTGATGGGGACTTCTGGCTACATCCATTACCCGGACTATTGTTGGGCTGTGAGCCCACATGCCCCATTTTGGGCATCCGTATTTACATATCGCTTGAGGCACGAACCCAATTTGATGGGAAATTCAACTTCCAACTCGATGTTCCCCTGCCCCATGCTAGTGATGTGGCTTCGAAACATCATGGTTTACCGTTCTCTGCACTATTAGGCAGCTTCATCTTTTATTCCACTATGTTTGGGTAGGGGAATATGACCGCCCCTCTTTTCGGCCTCATTTCGCCCAATTTGTTGGGTATTATAGGTATTTGATGTGATACCTCACTGTATCTACAACCACTCAATTTGATGGGTCAGGCTATATTCCTAGGCTTCATTGGTTGGTCCCAATTTGATGGGATAGGCAGAATTCATTCAGCAGCACTGGTAGGGTCTACTTCAGACCCATCCCTCCCCCCACCATATTTCACAACGAAGGGGAATATTTCGTTTTCCTGTTTATTTTTTCTTGTAGACCTGGCTATTTTTGTCGTATTTTCGGAATGCCATGGCAATTTGCCATGCTAAAAAAAAAAAAAAAAAAAAACTCAGCCCACAAAATTTGCTGCGGCAATTGGCAATGACATGGCCATTTGCCATGTTAAAAAAAAAAAAAAAAAAAAAAAAAAAAATTTTGCTGCAGCATTTGAAATGCCAAAGCAACTTGCCATGCTAAACTGAAATTGCAATGGCAAGTTGCCATGGTAGTTGGCCTCTCTTACAATGTATGAATGATCTCAATTAATATGTTTCCAATAATTATGCCTTGGCCTTTGCCTTAGTACAATTTTGCGGGGCAATGGAGCCTCAGAAAAGGTTGGACTTTTTAAAGGCTGCTTTCCTACTATAATAATTCATGAAAGTAATATGCTGCCTATATGCATGCCTGTCAGTCTGAAATGGGTATCCTTACCCTCCATTGCTTATATATATTCTGTATTGCTTGTTATTGCTTAATATACATAACTTTCAGTTCACAGCATTGCATTACGTTTTCAATTCTTATAACCATGTGAGCTCCTTGTTCAAGGACCAGTTTTTCTGCCGTTTGTTCTCTGTTTCAGATATGCCACGGAAACGTAGAGCAGCACAGTTGCAGGATGGACTTACTCAGGCCTTTGAGCCCACCCACCCGCAAAGACAGCGGGGTTGTACTCGAGCAGCCTCAGCATCCAGTCAACTTGGTTTGTCTTCAAATCAGGTCAATACTTCTGATTAAATAGTTTTTCTTCCATCAAATAACCAGCCTGAGCAGCAAGTTATGGACTTGTCACATCCTGCACACAGCGATCATAGTCCATTACCAATACATACTTCTGTTCTTCAATCTGTGACTGAAGTGCGACAGGTGCCACCAACAATTCCTACCATTTCATTATCCACCAGACCAATATCACCACAATACAGTGCTACTGGGAGTCAAGGTCATCATATCCGGTTACAAACGGTGCATATTCCACCGATCACTTCTGTGCCTATTTATTCGTCTACAGGACTCTCACAACAAAACCCTTGGCAGTTCACACCAGGGCACACCATGATATTCAGTGCTTCCTCCACTCCTTGTATCACAACACCAATCTACAGACAGCCCATCACATCACAACCTGTACCTTTCACGCCACCGGTGACTCAAGCTGTACCTCTTATTCAGTCGCAACAATACGTCACTATTCGAGTTCCTGTGCCTGGTGGAACTTTGCCTCCAGGAGATATTCAAGAACAATTATCGGCAGCATGTGCAGATGTGTTACAGAATTCAGGTAATCGGCATGTTTACCCAGCACCTCCTCAGGCACCGGCGACCTTAAACCCCTTTGAATCTCCAATCCCTCTGGATCTCACCAGGCCTTCGAAGGGTCAATGTTCAAGCCTCTCCTTCATCTCGGCCAATCAGTCACTGACCTCCTCAGTCAGTCAGAAAGTAAAAAATCAGATCTGGTCACACGAATTCATTAACCTGGCTATACTTCTCCCTAATGCATCAGGTTCCACCAGTTATTCTATGACACTATGTGACACCGAGGGCCCATCCCCATCGCTTGTATGGCTACCAAAGGCTCCAAAGTCATTGACTTCCATTAATCAATGGGTCAGTGCCTTTGAAGTCTTTATGTCCATATATACAGAGAAATACCCCTCCGACTTCCAATCACTCATTCAGTATCAAGCTCGGATCCGTAAAATGGCGGCAGAAAACTATGATTGGGCTTATTATGACCAGCAATTTAGAGCCATGCGCCAACATGACCCCACCAGCTCTTGGGAACAAACCAATTGGGAACTCTTTCTCTATGCCTCCCCTGCAGCTAGGGGTTCATCACACACAAGGGTCCAGACACCGTCTCCTGTTCACGGGAATCAGAAATACAACTACATTCCAACGGGCTTCTGTCGCAGGTACCACCAGGGACAGACCTGTCAGGGGTCATGCGGGTATTCTCACTCCTGCCACAAATGTTCCCAACCCCATGCCTCATACAGTTGCACCGCCAGACGGCCCTTTCGAGGTAACAGTGCCTCCCGCCGAGGCGGTGGGAACTCAGGCGCTAAAGTCTCATCTGCCACAACTTCCAAGCCCAATAAATAAACAATTGTTAGATACGTTGTTATGTGGGTATGATCAAGATAAGCGAGAATACCTTCTCTCAGGTTTTGCAGAAGGTTTTAGCTTAGGTTATGAAGGCCCAGTTATGACACGAACTGCACCAAATTTACGCTCCGCACTTGAATCCCCATCAGTTGTCGATTCCAAAATAGAAAAAGAAATTTCGGATTTCGGGTCCTTTTAAGTGCTCACCTTTTGCCAACTACATTAATTCCCCCATAGGCGTGGTGCACAAAAAACAACCTGGCCATTTCCGCATGATCCACCATCTGTCTTTCCCATCCGGTTCTTCGGTAAATGATTATATATCTGACGACCTTAAATCGGTTCGCTATTCATCAATTCAAGATGCCATTGACTTTATTTTAGAATTAGGAGGAGGATGTTACATGGCTAAGACAGACATCGAATCTGCCTTCAGGCTTATTCCGGTGTGCCCCAAGGATTACCCCCTTCTTGGTTTTTGCTGGCGCAATGCTTTTTATTATGACAAATGCCTGCCTATGGGTAGTTCCTCGTCCTGTAACATCTTCACTGGATAGCAAAAGATAAATTCCAAATTCCCAAAATTGTGCATGTGTTGGACGATTTCTTTTTTGTAGTCTCCTCAAAAATTCTGTGTTCCAACTATTTACAAGGTTTTATCTCCTTATGCTCCAAGTTAGGCGTACCCATTGCCCAGGGAAAAACCTGCCCTCCCTCCAAGTGCATGACCTTTCTTGGTATCGAGTTAGACACTGATGCCATGTGTGCTAGGCTTCCTTCAGATAAACTACAAAAGTGTCTACATCAACTGGACCTCCTTCTGAAATGTGAAAAAGCAAGCCTTCAGAATCTACAATCGGTTATTGGGCTTTTGAACTTTACCTGTTCCGTGGTAGTCCCTGGTCACGCATTCCTACGATGCCTTATTAATTTAACCATCAGGGTTAAGCGTGCACATTACAAAATCCGCTTGGCATCTTCAGTTAAAGAAGACCTTCGTCTTTGGAAAACCTTTTTGAATGAGTATAATGGGAACACATTTTTTCTGGATCGTTTTTGGTTAGACACCACAGTGCTCAACCTTTACACTGACTCGGCCTCCAGTAAAGGTTTTGCAGCAGTTTTACAAAGTAAATGGTTCTACGGGGCCTGGACTGAATCTGAACAGACCAAAAACATTGCAGTCCTTGAGTTCTATCCCATTGTCATGGCTTTACTTATATGGGGTCCATTGTTGGTGAATAAATGCATAGTTTTCCATTCCGATAATGTGGCAGTGGTTTCTGTTATTAATGCATAAACCACCAAGGACAAGGATCTTTTATCCCTTCTTCGGCGGCTGGTGCTAGCGTGTCTGCAATACAATAGTTTGTTTAAAGCAAAACATATTCCTGGTAAACACAATTGCTTACCCGACCTTTTGTCTCGTCTACAGGTAGACAACTTCAGATGCATGGCACCAGATGCCTAAGCAGAACCAACGCCGATTCCTCAGCATCTGTCCCTAGAGATCTTATTGACACAGTAAGCCAGCTTATTGACAGCGCAGTGACACCTAACACTCGTCGGCAATACATATCAGCTCGCAATCAGCTGGAGACTTTTTACAATTCTATTGGCTATCACCTGTCATGGCCGGTGCCTGTTTATATCCTTTGTTTGTTCATTGCACACCTTTTTCAGACTCATTACGCTCCCTCCACCATTCTTTCCTCTATTTCGGCAATTTCGTATTTCCACAAAATCAATGGTTTATTTGACACTACCAGTTGTTTCCTAATATGCAAAATCCTCAGTGGAGCACAACGGATCAACCCATCAGTTGATGCCCGTCTTCCTATAACGAAGGAGCTTCTCAGTCAACTAATCAATGCACTTCACCACTGCTGCAAGTCAGAATATGAACACAAACTGTTTGCGGCACTGTTTTCATCCGCCTTTTATTCATTCGCTCGCATTGGGGAATTCTGTCCCACATCCGTTGCCTACAGTCATTCCGTGCTCCAATACAAAGACGTGCAAGTGTCCCCCACTCAAGTCACTCTCATATTTAGGCATTTCAAACACAATAAACAAACTCGTCCACACGCAATTTCCTTCACTTCATCAGCATCTCATCCTTGTCCAGTTTCCATCTTGCTGGACTATCTCTCAGTGCGGGGAACAGCTATCGGGCCCCTGTTTTCAATACACGGCCTCTCACCAGTAACTCGACGCCATTTTGATCTTGTTCTCAAACGTTGCCTTACCTATTGTGGCCTGCATACTCGTGTGTTTAAGGGCCATAGCTTCCGTATAGGGGCAGCCACCTTGGCTGCACAACTAGGTTTTTCGGATGCACAAATTCGTCTGCTAGGTAGGTGGCGATCAAACGCATTTCAGCATTATATCCGCAGTCAGGCCTATCTACCACATACTTAAATGGCACCCGACACACAGAATACACGCATCGCCAATCTTTTCCACGCTGCCTTGGGGCAGAGAAGTCAATTCCACTAAAAATAATTGGCGATGCGTTTACCTTTGTGTGGGTCAGATAATGTCATTTCATCTCCTTCCACAGCTTCATACAATTGGATAACATGCACGATTGCAGAGCCAATTTCGTAGCTGCCTTGGGGCAGACTCATACTTGACTTACAGCAATATCATTCTTTTACTCAATAGCTTGGAAGCTTCGCTGCCTTGGGGCAGACTTCCTGCGCCATGCCGACATGATGAGGAGCGCTTTACATCATAAAATTTAAATGCACATTTTGGCTACATGCACTATGCCATATTTTCCTACCCACGATTAGGCCGCAACATGCCGATTACCATTCTGTCTCGTAATGAACGTGGGGTTGATGAATGTTTCTCATGTGGATATGCCAATGTGTGGTCTTCTTTCATATACTTCACTTGGCATTTTTATTGATTATTTCATTTATGATCATGCTTTTCATGTCCGTACAAGGGACCGTTAGTCTTACTTGCTGCCTTGGGGCAGTGGCTAATTTGATTTCTTTCTCCATTTTCATTCTTCACAGTACCTTCATATTCAAACATGTTTAGCCCCAAGCAGTTCTCTTTTCTGTGGGCGTGATGACGTTCAAGCTCGGGTGCTTTTCAACCTTTTCAAAGGGGATTAGTACTCGTGCTTGATCTCCATCTTTGGCGTATTATTCGCCCACCTATGTTCAATTACCATAAAATATGCTTTGGCTAGACTGCTGTATACATAATTAATCAAAATAATTTGAAAATAAAAGCAGTTTTTAGTCAATTTTTCAATTCAAATCAGTTTTGTTGTATTTGTCAGTTCCTTGTTATTTTGCCTCTATCCACTAGCTCTCCTAGAAAAGTTGCCTGTTGGTGCATAAATATCCAGATAGTTTCATTAATGCAACTATCTGTATTTATGCAACAGCAGGTTTAATGCATAAAAGCAATCAACAAACTTCATCCGGGAATCAGTTATCATTAGTTGCCTGTTCCCGACGCCGTATCGGTTCCACCTTTTCAGATCCAGTTTTAATTTTAATCATGCTGAATCTCATTTAGTAGGTAACTCTGCAAGTTCACTCATTTACGGAACCCCCCTCTAGGTCATAAAATAATCGCGCAAGAATATGGGAATGACCACTCGACCGGTCCCTTTGATCCTGCAAGATTATCCAATGGAAATATGGATTATTTTCTCGGTGGTTTTCAAATGGTGTTCTGTCAAATTTTTGGGCCGGGAAGCAGTCATTCCAACATTTATTATTTTCAAAGTTAAAGCAGTCAAACATTTCCACCGCCATCCCCACTTCCATTCCGGTTCCTCATTTTTATAACTATTCATCACTTATATTGTATCTGTATACTGATAACAGGCGTATTATTCGCCCACCTATGTTCAATTACCATAAAATATGCTTTGGCTAGACTGCTGTATACATAATTAATCAAAATAATTTGAAAATAAAAGCAGTTTTTAGTCAATTTTTCAATTCAAATCAGTTTTGTTGTATTTGTCAGTTCCTTGTTATTTTGCCTCTATCCACTAGCTCTCCTAGAAAAGTTGCCTGTTGATGCATAAATATTAATTAATACAGCTGTTTTATGGAGTGTGATCATTTCGCACCCTGCATTTTCCTCTTCATTGTTTGGTTCTTGTGACCTATTGTATTTTAAGTGTTGATAGATATGGTCAGTGGTGTGCTGGTGTTAATTAATTAATGTCCATGTGAGCGGCAATTATTAATGTCTGAATGGATTATTATTGTGCAGGCTTCCCTTTCTCTTTGATTCTGTTTCTGTGCCGTGTATGTTCATAAGCCCAAAACTTCACCTGATGTGATGGGTGGTTAGCACAGTTCTGAAAGGGTTAAGATATAAATACTTTTATTTGAATTCATTATTAATTTCTGGGATAACATCTGTAAAAAAATATTTGAAGTTACAAAAAAATAGTTAAGTTTTAGATTGCTGGTTGTCGTTTTAAAACTGGGACGATAAGTGACAGGGACACCAACGCCTTCATTGCCAATGAACAGCTTATTAATATTCATCAGTTCAAAGTTCATAATGAGAGTCTTGATGGAAATGTTGATCAACATGGCTTCAGGTTTTATCTGTTTTTGAGAGGAATAGAATAAATAAAACAAACGCTCCCTATAATGATTTTGTGAGTAATTTTATTATCCACATGGGGAAACGTGAGAATACGCACAAAAATGTGTCAAAGCATTCATTCCCTGACCCTGAATTCGACACACTCCAGAAATATTCAACTTTCAGTTTCAGTTTCAAATTGCTGGTATGTGTATACTTACTTGTAACTTACGCAGCTCAAGTGCGCTGCAAACTGTGTTTTCACTGGTCGAATGAAGATTGATTGACATGTACTTTATCACAGGAGTTGTTAGTTTTTCCCTAATAATATATCGACTTCAATTTCGATAATTTGATCCAATACTGTTTCTTACGACATACCGGTACTTTTGAAACAATACCGGTATTCATCTGGTATTATTCTCAATACCGGTAATAACCGGTTTACTGGTATACCGTGCAGCCCTACATAGTTGTTGGAAATCTGCAAACTTTGATGCAATAAGTTTGTTCAAATTCAGAGTACAAGCAAATATGTTGGACGGACACATTTGCATTACGTACGAACGTACTAACGTACAAATGTATGAATGTACGCAGCTCTCAACTAGATACCCCTTCCGACCAAGTCAGGGGCATAATAATATACATGGAACTGTAAATTATGTATTATCAACTCACTTCTAAGATATGATGATTGACTTCTTCTGAATGTTGATGACATTTCCTGTAACGTCCTGGCCATAGAAGCGGTTATATTGGAACACAACTTTCTTTCTTGATCTGATCCTCTTTGACCACTGGAATGTACCTTTTGTACTAATCTTTGGCACCTTGAGAACATCTGAAGACAAAAACCACAAAGTATTGGTGTTTACAAAATGCCAACTCCATTTGACCCAATTTTGGATGAAATAGATGAATTATTCATCTAATTAGTAGTGATGAACCAATTATCAAAACTTGCAAAATCAACCGATTACCGGTTATTTCTCTGCCGATTATGCCGATTCCAATGGTTGAAGTAGGACCCAGAAGAAAATCTGATAGTGCCTGTTATACTACAGAATTTCGTTGAAAAATGACCAATTACAAAAGCTTAATACCACATAAGTTATCAGAGTATGCATGTTTAATGCTGGGCAATATTAGCCAAAATAATATTTGCATTTTTGTGAGTTGGGGTGTTGGAAGATCGTTATAAATGATACAATCATGCAATATTGTTCTCTTGTGAAGATTGTGTGTTATTCTGGTAAATAGTGTTAATACGTTTTTGTGTAATAATACAATTCACTTGGCTACATTAACCAGGAATATACTGAGCACATATACTTGTGTCTTAATTGAATAATAATTGTGATGTTAGTATGTGTTGTGAAGTCGTGTTACGCATGGTTTACACGTACATCAGAATGTATTATCCAATGTTCTTTTTCTACTTTGTTACCTCCCTTGATGTGTTTGTCCAATGTTTACATGAACTCTACAATCTTCGGGAAATGGTGGCGATCTCGTACCGATTGCAGCTGGTGAATTCCCTAATATCTCTGCTCTGCAAATCCCTAAATTTTCTGCTATGCACAACACACGTTTTTAATGGGGAAACTTTACTGAAATGGCCAGATATCAAAGGGAATTTTAATATTCAATGTTAAATGTAGAATAACCGGAAACTGTCGGTTTTTAACTGCCGGTTGTCATAATCGGCCAATGCCCCATAACTGGGCGGTTCCGATTGCCGATTCTGATTATCGGTTCATCACTACTAATTAGAAATTTATTTTATTCTATTAATACAGTGGAGCCCACTTAATTGGATATCTCTTAACTGAATATCCCTGTTAACTGAATATAAAAGGGAGCATGGTGGCTCAGTGGTGGACTGTTGGACTTCTCTGCTGGAGGTCCCGAGTTCGATCCCCGTTCAGGACAACCCGTGTTGTGTCCTTGGGCAAGGCACTTTATCCTGGTTGCCTACATGGGGGCACTATGAGGCCGTGTACTAATGTGTACTGCACATCGATGGTGCACATGTCTTCAACTGCTGTAACCCTGCTTGAGCAGAGCTTGAACAGAGTTAGAATGCTGAGGAGCTGACAGTTGCTCGTCGATGCTCGGTGGTTCTCTCCGGGTACTCCGGCTTCCTCCACCCGTAAAACTGTCATGGTCATGATTAGCCAATGTGCATAAGTACGTGACCTTAAACACCAATAAATAATAAAAAAATAAATAACTGAATAATTTCCCAACACAAAATCATTTACCATACCTCCAGTACAAATTTGACCTGTTAATTGAATATAGGTTATTGAGTAAACTCCTGTTAATTGAATAAAAACTATTGTAAGCTGCTGAGAAATTAACCACACTCTCCCCAGTTTTCCTTTGTTCATAGATCTATTTGGCCTCAGTACATCCAAAACAGGCAATTAATCTACAGTTAAAACTAGAATCCTGTCACGAACTGTGCGCTTATCTAGGCTTAATTGTGCATAGGAATTGCGTGTAATTGAATTGCCATATCGAATGGCATCCAAAGCACGGCCGGTTCTCCTGGTTACTCATAGCAAACACAGGCAATGTTTCTGCCAATGGGCCTCCGGGATGTCTGAAACACTGCTTGTGCACAGGCCATATGTACAGAATTTGATAGCCTTACTATGGTCATAACGCGTAGATTAACATGCAGATCGGCGTGGTATTTCTGTGCATTTCATGACAGGACTTCTAGTTTTAACTGTATTATATCTTGTTTGACAAAGCTCATGGAGCTCTGTCAAACAAGATATAATAGAATAAATGCTAAGTTTATCTCTAGTATACAGGAAGGTGTCACAATCTCCGTTAATTGAATAATCCAGTGAATTGAATAATTTTCATTGGCAAAGTGGCTATTCAATTAACAGGGTTCCAGTGTACTTCCATACTGTGGCATTAGGTATGAAAAAACACACAAAATGCCATTGTGTGGTGCATATGAACTATTCCAAAAACCTGAATATATTATTCAAGATATTTGATAATTAGTTCAAATTTTTTAACTAATCCATTATATAACATTAGAAACAGGGTCTGTCTTTGCCTTACTGATGAAATATCATCAGGACTGAATGATGGAAAAGGCTCTTAGAACTTCCTGACAATGAAAAAAAAACATGAGTGATGATGTGTGTGTATTTAGATGGATAAGAAAGATGTGGGAAGCAGTTTGGTGTTTCCAAAAGTGGAAAAAGGCTCTTAGTACTTCCTGACAATGAAAAATAAATTAAGCTGTCACACCTTGAAACCTATTACTTATGAATATCCTTTCTCCAATGATGGTCCATCCGCATACCAAAGATCATTCAAATCCACAGACACTATTTATTTATTTATTTATTTATTTATTTATTTATTTATTTATTTATTTATTTATTTATTGGTGTTTAAGGTCATATACTTATGCACAATGGCTAATCATGACCGTGACATTTTTACGGGTGCAGGAAGCCAGAGTACCCGGAGAGAACCACCGAGCAACGACGAGCAGATGCCAGCTCCCCAACATCGTAACTCCGCACTGCAGCACAGGCAGGGTTAGATTGGTTGATGACAATGCGTACCATCGACATGCAGTACACCTTAGTACACGGTGTCATCGTGCCCCCACGTGGACAATCGGGGTTAAGTGCCTTGCCCAAGGACACAACGCGGGAATCTGAATTGACCACAGACACTGATGACTAAGATACAGAGGTCTAAAGTTGTTATGGACAGATGGATGGACAAACAGACAAATGGATGCATCCCATTGCTAGATAATCACCCACCCCCCTCCCCCACACTCCACACTTACTTAAGAATATCCTTCCTCCATGATGGTCTATCAGCATACCAAAGATTATTCAAATCTGACATGCACTGATTGAGATACAGAGATCTAAAGTTGTTACAGACAGACGAACAAATGGACGAACAGGTGGACCCCATTGCTAGATCTCATGTAAACTTTGTTTTGACGGGGGGATAATAATAACAAGAGGCCCCAAGGGGCCTTAATCGCTCACTGGCCAAAGTGGTTCAAAGAAGTGTTTGGGGTCACATTCAGTTAGACATAGTTCATCAACACTACAAAGGAATGAAGCCATGCAAAGGCAAATTTTATGGAAAAACACTAAGGAATGGATTTGAACAAACCTGAACCTAACATGCCCACCCCCCTTCCCCAACCCTGCCCATAGAGAGCCCAAATAATAAGCCAGGGACTCAAACTGAACAAACTTGAATCTGATTCCCCTTGAGATATTACAAATGTATATACCAAATATGAAAGAATTCTGACAGGTGGATCTGAACAAGAAGGTTTTTAAAGAAATGTCCTCACATTGCATTAAGTTAAACTTTGGACTCAAATAGGGAGCCAAAATATTAACCCAGGGACCCGATTTGAACAAACTTGAATCTGACCCACCTGGAGATGTTGTATACCAAACATGAAAGGATTCTGACTGGTGGATCTGAAGAAGAAGAGTTTTAAAGAAATTTCCTCAAATTGTACGAAGTTAAACTTTGGGCTTCAATAGAGAGCCCAAATACTAACTCAGGGACCCGATTTGTATAAACTTGAATCTGTGCCCCCCCCCCCCCCCCTCCCCCTATAGATGTTGTATACCAAATATGAAAGCATTCTGACTGGTGGATCTGAAGAAGGAGATTTTTAAAGAAATTTCCTCATATTTCACTAAGTTAAAATTCGGGCTCCTACAGGGAGCCCAATTATTAACCCAGAGACTTGATTTGAACAAACTTGAATCTGACCCCAATAGAGATGTTATGTACCAAATATCAAAAGATTCTAAATGCTGGTTCTGGAGAAGATTTTTTTAACTTTAAAAAAAAATTTATGGGTGCTATCAGAGTAATGCCCCTTGTGGTGCCCCCTGTGGACGCGGAAAGTTTATTTGTACAAACTTGAATTGACATATGATAAGGAAATGTATCCCAAATTTGGTTCAATTTGGTCCAGTTGTTTGGGAGGAGAAGTCGATAATGTAAAGTTCACGACGGACGACGACGATGGACAACGATGATAACGGACGACAAGTGATACGTTAAACTCCCTTCGGTGAGCTAAAAATACATAGAGGATATCTACGTTGTTTTAGTGAATATCGGGAATTATCTCATGAGTGTGGACCTGAAATACTTTCAGGTCCACACAAATGAGATAATTTCCGATATTCACTAAAACAGCATGGATTTTCTTTTTATTATATGCTACGTGACATTTTACTGCGCAATATTCCGCCCAATTCGACTGCAAACAGTTTCAAGACAATAACAACAAGAGCAATGCGAAGCAAGGCATATGCCCCTTCTGCAATATCATGTATAGAATTACATAAAAAAACAAGATTAGTCTTGCAGAACTTTAATTATAGAGTGGAAACCAATTTCAAGTGTATTTAACATTGGAGGTCACTGTGACCTTGACCTTTGGCACATCATGGTCAAAATAAATAGGCTTCTTCCACTCATCATACCTAACCCACATATAAAGTTTGGTAAAGATCCGGTTGGTAGAACTTTAGTTATAGAGAGGAAACCAATTTCAAGTGTATTTAACACTGGAGGTCACTGTGACCTTGACCTTTGGCACATCATGGTCAAAATAACTAGGCTTCTTCCACTCATCATACCTAACCCACATATAAAGTTTGGTAAAGATCCGGTTGGTAGAACTTTAGTTATAGAGAGGAAACCAATGTCAAGTGTATTTAACATTGGAGGTCACTATGACTTTGACCTTTGGCACACCATGGTCAAAATAAATAGGCTTCTTTCACTCATCATAACTAACCCACATATGAAGTTTGGTAAAGATCCGGTTGGTGGAACTTTAGTTAATTGACGGAATGCCAAAAGTTAATGGATGGACAACGAACATGGAGATAACATAATGCCTCCTCAGGAGGACATAAAAAGCTGCTCATCGTTTCTTCAAGGCAACATTCAAGGCGACGTCATGCGCCAAAGCGTAACGTCATTTTAGGAAGCTACTGAAAAAATTTGTGTGGACCTGAAAATATCATTAGATATTAAAATAAAACTTTCAGGTCCACACTCATGAGATAATTCCTGATATTGACTAAAATAGAGTAGATTTTCTTTTTTATTGTATGCTACAAGACATTATATTGCACAATATTCAGCCCAATTCAAGACCCCAAATGCATACGTTTCAAAACAATAACAAAGATCAGCTGATCGTTCATTCAAGGCGACATGAGCGTAGCATGACATCATTTAGGAAGCTACTGAGGGAAATTCCTGCGATAATTCACAGGCTAGCATATAATAAATTTTGATATCGTTTACATTGGATAAAGAGTTAACTATTTTACACTGACCAATGGACTATTCAATTAACTGTAGACTCCTACTCACATGAGTGATATCCTGAGTTTGAATTTCTATTGCATGTTCTTCATCTATGTTGTCATCTAAGGTGGGTCTGTTTAAATGCTTATCATGTAATGTGGCAAGTTCTCGCACTGAAATATAAAAGTTACATAGTATTTATTTATTTATTGTTGTTTAAGGTCACATACTTATGCACAATGGCTAATCATGACCGTAACAGTTTTATGGGTGGAGGAAGCCGGAGTACCCCGGAGAGAACCACCAAGCAACGATGAGCAGCTGCCAGCTCCCCAACATCATAACTCCACACTGCAGCACATGCTGGGTTAGATTGGTTGAAGACATGCGCACCATCGACATGCAGTACGCCTTAGTACACGGCATCATCCTGCCCCCATATGGACAATCAGGGTTAAGTGCCTTGCCCAAGGACAAAATGCGGGAGTCTGAATCGATCGCTCAGACGTTCACCCATCCAAGGACTAACCGGGCTTAACTTCGGTGATCCGGTTACCGCAACACCACCACACCCCCCTAGTTACATAGTAAAAGCACATATTAGTATTCTTTCACAAATAGGGCACAATTAATTCAAGTTTATACCATGCTCGCCTATGTTACTACCTGTGAAAAGCCTGTATGTTAAATTTTAGCTTTTAACTCTCAACCTGCCGAGTATTTTCTAAATATTTTTCATCAAATCTAGTCATGGCTGCTATGAAGCAGCCATGACTAGATTTGATGAAAAATTTATCTAAATTTAACTCCCAAGAATTATTGGTGAAAAACTCTATACAATTGATAGTGGGAAAATTTGGTTAAATATGACCAAATAATATTTATATCAGCAGCAAGAGAAATCCTGTCCTGGGCAGGAATATCTGCCAGCAGCATGCAAAGAGTTAACTCCACTACCGGTGTAAAGGTTCTACTGCGATTAAAAAAACATTTACACCTATAGTCGGAAGTTCATCCAACTTGGCCTTTGGCATGCAGCAATTTGCCAACTTCGATACATTCACACTTTGCGATGTTTCATTCAAACATACAACATTGTGCGGAACTATCTACTTCGTGCATTGACTTATTAAGTTTAAAATACCAACAAATAAATATTTAAGATAAAATTTAGGAATTGTTAATAATAATTTGACTGAAAAAGCAAGGTAAATTCAATCAACTTTGACGATGTATCTCGCTGTCAATCAAGCATTCACATACAGCCGGTAGTACTGCCCAACTGTGTCTTTGCGATAGACAGTGTCGGTTTTTCTCCATTTTAAGTGACAAAGTCGATTATTTATTAAGAGAATGGTATAAATAAAACAAATAGGTTTTAGGGCCCATAATCAGATTTAAACCAGTCGTAGAATAATAATAATAAATAATAAATAATGTTTAAGCCTATAATCCACATTGTGCTCTACGGCTTTACAATTATTCACACTCACACACGTACACACGATCAATGATTAGTTCGCGAAGGTTTGTTTGTACAAATAGGTTTTAAGACTAGCCTTGAATTTAATGGTTGTTTGTGGAAGTTTTAATTGTGTCGGAATAGAGTTCCAGAGAGCTGGGGCTGCACATTTAAAGGCCCTATCACCTGCTGTGGTAAGTATAGATCTAGGTATCGCAAGGTCATTGGATGTAGAGGAGCGCAAAGACCTAGTGGGAGTGTAGGGTTTGACCAGATCAGATAAATATTCCGGGGCCACGCCATTTATACACTTAAAGGTGAGTAACAATATTTTGTATTTTATCTGTTGCCTGACAGGGAGCCAATGTAGATTCTGAAGGACTGGACTTATATGGCAGAACCTGTGAGTTTGGGTGAGGACTCTTGCAGCGCAGTTCTGAATGTGTTGGAGTTTATCAATCACTGATGTTTTGCACCCGTATAGCAAAGAATTGCAGTAATCGAGGCGGCTGGTGACAAAGGCATGAATAAGTTGTTTAGCAGTCTTCATGTCAATTGTTGGCCTTATCTTGCTGATGTTTCTCAGGTGGTAAAATGACGTGCGACAGATGTAATGCACGTGTCTCTCGCATGTCAAGTTCTCATCCAAGAAAAAGCCAAGATTACGAACTTCCTTGCTGGGATTGATTGTATTGCCTTCAATCAACAGAGATTCCTTCGAAACTTTGGAAAGTTGATGGGGAAGCCCTATGTAAATGACCTCAGTTTTTTCAGCATTCAGCTTTAGGTAGTTATCATGCATCCACTGACTGATATCTGTGATGCACCGCTCCAGCTTACAGCGGGACACCTCTTCATCTGTATATTTGAAGTGAATGTATAGTTGTGTGTCGTCCGCATAAAAGTGATACTCAAGGCCATTTCTGCGAATTATGTCACCCAAGGGGAGGACATATATGACGCAGAGTAACGGCCCTAAGACCGAGCCCTGGGGGACACCAAACTTTAATGTATTTTCAGAGGAGGATGAGTTGTTAATTTTGACACTTTGGGTGCACTCGGTGAGATATGAAGCAAACCACTTGAGAGCAGCGCCTGATATTCCTATTCTGTATTTCAATCTGCCAAGGAGCAGATTGTGGTCTATAGTGTCAAAGGCAGCACTCAGGTCCACTCAGGCAGGAGATGGAGTGACTGTCCATTGACAGCAGAATATCATTATGTACTCTGAGAAGGGCCGTTTCAGTGCTACGGTGGGGTCTATATGCAGACTGAAAGACCTCACTGAGGACGTGTTGAGCAAGATGTTGGTTCAGTTGATGAGCCACGGCTCGTTCTACAACCTTTGAGATAAACGAGAGGTTGGAGACAGGGCGGTAGTTCTTCAGTGTATCAGCGTCGAGTACCAGTTTTTTCAGTAAGGGTGTGACTAGGGCATGCTTCATATTAGATGGAAAAACTCCTGACTGAAGAGAGAGCGGTTAAAACCCTTATCCTACTTGTGGTTTAAATCTGATTACCAGCCCTAGTACCTATTTATTCTATATTTAAACATGGTATAAATACATTACACAATTCAGGCAAAGTACAGGGTCCAGGAATCCTTGTGGCAGTTTTTCCTATATTTCACTCGTGTCTGCAGTGTTTGTGAAACATGTGAAAAAACACCCCTCTTGAGATTTTTATTCCTGTCCTCCCAAACTCCATCCCTGCTGTGTTATGTCTCATTATGATTTTTTGTAAATCATATTTTTCTTCCTTGAAAAATTTGCTAAATAAATTTAAAAAATTTTCAAAAGGTAATTTATCTTTTGCACTTTTCTCAACAAAGGCTTGGCATAGGTTTAAAAGTTGAAAGAATTGTATAAACAGAATTATTGTATTAATTGTATTAACGTTGACAGTGGAAGTACATCTACAGAAGTTCATGCTTTTTCAACACATGCTTGTTTTGGGTAATGTTGGAGTAATAACATTGTTCAGAAAACAAAACGTCACATAATGATATTTACTATTGAACAAAGTTTTACAACTCGCATTACGTAGTGCACATACTGACCAAAAAAATCGCACCATTTTGTGACGTGACACATTTAACATTCAATGAGGTTATTGTTTACAGTTTGTCTAGCTTTTCATTGTGGGTTGCTTAAGTTATGCAGGACTCATGGAACAATCGCATAATAAGAGTACACTTCTTCAGTCATTTGTCTATGACATTTGTGTACAGAAATCTTCAAAAGAAGTCTAGAAATGGCACTTCAACAATCTGTGAATCAATTATTTCTCAGAGATCGGGCAGGTCAGGGTGAATTTTAATATCTTGATTAATGTTTGGAAGGTTCCCTGGTGAGGGAATGCAGCCAGTTGATGGCTGCCGTGCCAGTATAGTGGAAATCCTGCATGTCTTAACCTTGTTACAATTTATGGGCGAGTGCCAAAGGGCACTCTCCCATAAATTGTAACAAGGCAAATCCATATAGAATAAACAGTTTCACTTCAAAGATAATATGAAACACATCCATAGAATATGAAGTCTTTAAGCTGTAGAACCTGCACTTCAGATTAAAGCCAAAATATGGGCTTCCAGCACTCTACCAGTTAAGGGTTAAATGACACTTTTGACCGTAAGGGTCACCGTGTTTAGGGACAGTTTTACAAGTGGAGGAAGCCAGAGTGCCCAGCAGCGATGGGAAATATATCAAAAAACCAAACTGATACCAATATCAGAGGGGATACAAATAAACTGAACTGACCCAATCATTGAATACCAAAACTGTCTGAATTTTCAAATTTTCCTACACTTGCTACTTATAGGGCCTTCTTAAGACTGGGTAGCAGGTGAAGAGTTCATTTTCATGAAAGTAGCGACTGGTATTCTTTTCAGTTTTGTTAACCCTTAAGGACCTGAGCAATTGCCCTGAATTCCCACTATACTTCCCCCTGTACATGTCCAGTTGCTTAAGTGATGTCTAGTTAAAAGTCAGCAAAGACTCGACTAGAAATAACTGCTCAGGTGAGTTGTGTATTGTCAGAAGGACCTCCTAATGATGGTATATTAAGGACACATGTTCTGAGAACAGAAAAGCCTGAAATAGGCCTTTGAAGGTTATGGTGTGTTTTGAAAAAGTCACAAAAGTACTGTAGATATGATTTGTGTTGGTGAAAGAATGCCAGTGTTCATTGGCAGTGACATTTGTGGCGCTATGGTAGAACAAGAGGGGCAACACACAGCGTGTGCCAATTTCCCCAACCCGCCAAAAATTTTCTTAGTTGAGAAAGTGAAAAAGGGCCATGCTCTGGAAAAAATGTGTGGAAGAAACTCATGCTACATAGGTATTGTTCCCCAATGATGCTCTGTCACAACACCAAATATCATTCAAATCGGAGTAGCAGTGGCTGCGATACAAGGGAAAATGTTGGTACGGATGGACAGTCAGACGAACAGATGGACTGAGGTCTCCACTGGATACCCCTTCGACTTTTCATGTCAGGAGCATAACAATGCAAGAATAACTTGTTCTATATTTTCCTCATATGAATTCCCCTTTGGTATTATCAGCAAATCTTGGTCAAGTCAGATACCGAATACTGAATGGATACCATGCTATACACCCCCTAAATATACCGAAACTGGCATCGAACTCAAAATATAAATACTGCCCATCTCTAGTGCCCAGAGAGGACCACTCAGTAGTGGCGAGCAACTGCCAGACTCCATAACATAGTTAAAAAATGTTATCAAATATTTCATTGACTTCTTAACATGTGCTGAACACCTGTTGATGACAAAGATTATCAAAATCGCTTTTTTCAAAATTTAAAGCATGTTTGTACACCCAAATATTATTTCCAATGGATTTCTCATTGCACACAATATGAATTAAAAATATTATTATTTATTGGTGTAAAATTTAAGGTCAGGGCATACTGAAAACCACAATGCCTTGCCGTTGTTAGTATGGCTGAATCCCGCATGGATCAAACGGATCTTCTAAACCATATATTTGCCAGTCAAAACTAACCGGGTCATTTGCTGACTCTGACAACTCTTCTACCTCAAATCCTGCAGAATTTCCAACAGCACCAACATTTTGAACCAAATCTTGGCCTTGAGGGGTTAATACATCCATATCTTGGCCTTAATGGATTAACGTGTCCATATCCCAGACCGTATCACTGAGAGATTCCCCATCTGCAGTTTCAGAACCATATTCGCTATCTGAGTCTTGAAAAAATACGCTCTATACAGTTAAAACTAGAAGTCCTGTCACGAACTGTGCGCTTATCTAGGTTTAATTGTGCGTAGGGATTGCGCGCAATTGCCACATCGAATGGCATCCAAAGCATGGTAGGCTCTTTTGGTTACTCATAGCAAACCCAGGCAATGTTTCTGCCAATGGACCTCCGGGTTACCTGGAGGTCCATTGGCTGAAACATTGCTTGTGCACAGGCAATATGTACAGAATTTGATTGCCTTACTATGGTCATAACACGTAGATTAATGCACAGATCAACGTACTATTTGTGCGCATTTCATGAAGGACTTCTACTGTAACCTCAGTTGTCTTGAAACGTTTCCAAGTAGAATTCCTCGCAGACATTTTGTCTGAAAGATGTGCCGAACATACGTTTTGATCCAAGCTGTATTCCTATCCATGGGTGTTTGTGACACAAAATTGTACTTGATCTTTCATATTGAACATAAATAGAACACCACGATATTGTAAATCACAAAAGATAAGAGAGTTACTTCCCCTAGAACAGTCGTACTACTGTCTAGTTTCAAATTTCGTCTTCAGTCATGATCGGCAGCAATTGGGTAATTCGACTTTAGTCGTGTTCAGCAGCGAAAGAGTTAACCAAATTTCCCCCCTTGTCAATTGAATTTACTTTTTTACCAATAATTTCTTGAGTTAAATTTAGATGAATTATACATCAAATCTAGTCATGGATGCTCTGAACAGCCATGACTAGATTTGATGAAAAATATTTTTAAAATACTCAGTGGGTTAACCTTTTACCCAATGCAGACGATTTCAATATTTATTATTTTAAATATAATTTTTTTAAATTTTTCAAAAAACCATATCATGTGACCCCTCACTGGAACGAGCTCAGTGAGCTCGTTCCAATGAGGGGTCACATGATATGGATGCGGGTGATTCGTTAGGTAAAGGGTTAAGAGATAATGCCAATTATTTATTCCAATGCTGCTCACTTTAAAGAACTACCTACGACGAAGGCAGTTACCAGGTGTTATTTAATGAATAAAATTATTATTATTATTATATTATTTATATTATTATTATTATTAATATTATTATTATTTGTTTTTAAGATCACAAATGTCTGCACAATGGCTAATCATGATCATTACATGGTGATAAAGTCAAGTTTAGTCAATAGTTTATGCCCATGTCACCTGTTTTAGATGACTTCAACCCCAAGCATTGGTGACTGCATCCAGTAAAACACAGCTTATTTACCACATTAAACAAGTACTGCTTAACATCCTGGGGTTTCTTTGGGGGAACCAGTAAGAGAGAATTTGTTTACCAGTTAACAAGCATTGCTCTACTTCCGGGGTAATAGTGGGGAAGTATATTTAATTCCTATATGAACCAAATCTATTGCTTTTTTTCTCTAATGCCAGTGAGATGTTATAGTGTTTTTATGTTCACTGGGGTTTTAGAACACTTTCAACGATCGGTGTCAAGTATGGTCAAAAAGTTTTGCATAAAGGAAGTCAAGGTACATATAAACATGCACCAAGCAGTTTATGTTGGAATTTGCAACTTCAGCAGCAGTGTTAATAATTTTTTTAAAATAAAAAAAAAAGAAGAAAACATTTCACAATTTACATTTCACAGATAACAGCTTCTCATATTGATTTTTCTGGAGTCTCTCTAAAAGAAATTTCTTGTGTATATCTAACAAATCACATGACATGATACTGTAAAATTACAACAGTGGATTCCTCTCAACCTGATGTTAGGTAGAAGTGAGTCCAGTGAATGGCATATTTTTCCCAACAACTATCCATTTACCATATACCCTAAAGCAGGGACTGCTTGGAAAGCTTTTAAGGAGAGTGGTCGCGCTTACTTGCCATCACTCTCTTAAATGTTTCACTTGGGGAGCAATTAATCACTCGTCTTCATGATGTGTGTGGAAATTATGTCTAAATATCAAGTTTTATCATATGACTCGTCCGTTTTGTTCACTTTAAAACATTTGATATTTTGTTTTCATATTAATCAGTGATAAATAAAGCCTTCTGTCAATTTCATTGGTCCATTTAAAAACTAGGCAATTTGATTGGCTGAACAAAATACAACTGGGCCACATTTTCATAATTTGCATAATTAGAGTTAGGAGCTTTCATTGGTCAATTTCAAAACTGGACAATTTGATTGGCTAAACAAAATACAACTGGGTCACATTTGCATAATTTCAGTTGGGAGAATTTACGTTATCTGTCCTATTTAGGGTGGGTTATATTGTATTAATCCTTTACCCAACGTAACGGCAAAAACCGTCTTGCGCAATACAAGAAAAACGCCATTCATTTTTTTTTATATTTTCACTTTTTGCTTCCAAAGCATAGGTTATGACCCTCATTGGAACTAGCGTGTTTCGCTCGTTCCAATGAGGGGTCATAGCCTATGTTTTGGAAGCAAAAAATGAAAATTTTTAGTTATGAGAGGATGTTTTTTCCAAGTGCCGTCTGCAACTCAAGTTAGGTGATGGGTTAAAAAGTCATACTAAATGGCTAATTTGTGTGTGTGTGTGTCATATGATAAATAGAATATGAAATGAGTGTTTTTCTCATATAATATTTATGAAACTTGTCCGAATTTTCCATTTGGGCTCGCCAGAGGCTCGCTCAAACGGAAATTCTTCGACTCGTTTCATAAATATTATATGAGAAAAACACTCATTCCATATCCTCTATATATAGTGCATTTCAATCACCCTTTTCCTGACCCAACTAGGAAACGATACTTGCAAAACACTATCTTTCATAACTAGAATCTTTCATTTTTTTCTTGAGACATATATAGCTTATGACACCTCAATGGAACGAGCGCAATGAGCTCGTTCCAATGATTGGTCAAAAGCTATATTTTTAGAGCAAAAATGAAAACAATTAAAAAAAATGTGCATGGTCATTTTCGTGTATAGTGCTGGCCAGTTTGAGCTGTCACATGATAGGTAAGGGGTTAAAATTACTCTCCTGAAGTCTTCATTCTTGCAAAATCTAATTGAGGAGAGTGAATAATCACTTGCCTGCATTTTCTTCCCCACACTCAATTCTAAAGAATTTTTACCTGTTACTTGTATATGCATTGAAAAGAAATATCTGTCCCTTTGTCAGAGTATTAATGTTGGATTGGCATGTAAAGTTTACCCAAGTGAAGCATTTCCAAAATTCGTTGAATGTGATTCTGACTGGTTTTGTTTTAAAAACTTGCTGTTTTTTCAAAAATCCTCATCTTTAGTTTTTGAAAATGAAAGTGCCAATGACACTGTAGCTTAACTTGTGTGCTGTGTTTGATGAAAAGGATAATGTTCAATGTATATGAAAGGATTATGAAATAAGACAAGAATTGTGATAATTGGGAATATGTTCATTTCTGTTCTCTGTATGCTATGTTTTTGATAAAAATAATATGAGGTGTACAGTACTACACTGTACTAAAGAGCTGAGGGGTGGGTTAATATGACCTCACAGTTAATGTATGTGGCCCTCACAGTTAATGTATGTCAATGAAAGTTACCAAGTTACAGTGAAATTATTCCAAAACGAGTCATTCTATCAAGTTACACTGAAATCCCTTCATAAATATGGCCTGTAGACTGTGCTAAAGGTTTTCGGGCTTCAGGCTTGTGTAGCCATGATGGTAGACCGATTGCAACTAAAAGGGGATGTCCTCATCTCGACATTATACTGAGTCATTCTACTAAGTTACAATGAAATCCCTTCACAAATACGACCTGTAGTCTGTACTAAAGTTTTTTGGGTTTTGGGCTCAGGACGCCATCATGGTTGAATGATCGTGACCAAAAGGGGGCGTTGTCATCTGGACATAATCTGGAGTGATCCTACGAAGTTACAATGAAATCCCTTCATATATATGACCTGCAGACTGTGCTCAAGGTTTTCGGGCTTCGGGCCCCTGAAGCCATCACAGTTGACCAAACACGACCAAAAGGGGATGTAATCATTTAGGCATTTTATGGAGTCAACCTAACAAGTTACAATGAAATCCTTCCATAAATACGACCTATACACTATGCTAAAGGTTTTGGGGTTTTGGGCTCGGGCAGCCATCATGGTTGAATGATCGTGACCAAAAGGGGACGTTCTCATCTAGACATTATTTGGAGTCATCCTACCAAGTTACAATGAAATCCCTTAATAAATATGACCTCTAGACCATGCTAAAGGTTTTTGGGCTTCGGGCCCCTGTAGCCGTCACAGTTGCCCAATTGCATCCAAAAGGAGACGTTTTCATCTAGACATTATATGAAGTCAACTTAACAAGTTACAATGAAATCCTTCCATAAATACGACTTACAGACTATGCTAAAAGTTTTTGGGCTTGGGCAGCCAACAAGGCTGAATGATCGTGACCAAAAGGGGACGTGCTCATCTAGACATTATTTGGAGTCATCCTACCAAGTTACAATGAAATCCCTTCATAAATATGACCTGAAGACTGTGCTAAAGGTTTTTGGGCTTCAGGCTCGGGCAGCCACCATGGCTGAATGATCGCAACCAAAAGGGGACACTCTCATCTGGGCATCATCTGGAATGATCCTACAAAGTTACAATGAAATCCCTTCATAAATATGACCTGTAGACTGTGCTCAAGCTTTTGGGGCTTCAGGCATCTGTAGCCATCATAGTTGACCAATCATGACCAAAAGGGGATGTCATCATCTAGGCATTATATGGAGTCAACCTAACAAGTTACAATGAAATTCTTTCATAAATACGACCAACAGACTATGCTAAAGGTTTTTGGTCTCGGCAGCCATCAAGGCTGAATGATCGCGACCAAAAGGGGATGTTCTCATCTAGACATTATTTGGAGTCATCCTACCAAGCTACAATGAAATCCCTTCATAATTATGACTGTTGACTGTGCTAAAGGTTTTTGGGCTTCGGGCCCCTGTAGCCATCACAGTTGCCCAATCGTGTCCAAAAGGGGACGTTCTCATCTAGACATTATATGAAGTCAACCTACCAAGTTACAATGAAATCCCTTCATAAATATGACCTGTAGATTGTGCTAAAGGTTTTCAGGCTTCAGGCTCAGGCAGCCATCATGGTTGAATGATAGCAACCAAATGGGGACATTCTCATCTGGAGTGATCCTACGAAGTTACAATGAAATCCCTTCATAAATATGACATGTAGACTGTGCTCAAGGTTTTCGGGCTTCAGGCACCTGTAGACATCACAGCTGACCAATCACGACCAAAAGGGGATGTCATCATCTTGGCAATATATGGAGTAACCTAACAAGTTACAATGAAATCCTTCCATAAATATGACCTGTAGACTATATTAAAGGGTTTTGGGCTCGGGCAGCCATCAAGGCTGAATGATCGCGATCAAAAGGGGACATTCTCATCTAGACATTATTTGGAGTCATCCTACCAAGTTACAATGAAATCCTTTCATAAATATGACCTGTAGACTGTGCTAAAGGTTTTCTGGCTTCGGGCCCCTGTAGCCATGATAGTTGATCAATCATGACCAAAAGGGGATGTCATCTCATCATCTAGACATTATATGGAGTCAACCTAACAAGTTACAATGAAATTCTTTCATAAATACGACCTACAGACTATGCTGAAGGTTTTTGGTCTCGGGCAGCCATCAAGACTGAATGATCGCAACCAAAAGGGGACGTTCTCATCTAGACATTATTTGAAGTCATCCTACCAAGCTACAATGAAATCCCTTCATAATTATGACCTGTAGACTGTGCTAAAGGTTTTTGGGCTTCGGGCCCCTGTAGCCATCACAGTTGCCCAATCACGCCCAAAAGGGGACTTTCTCATCTAGACATTATATGAAGTCAACCTACCAAGTTACAATGAAATCCCTTCATAAATGTGACCTGTAGACTGTGCTAAAGGTTTTCGGGTTTTGGGCTCGGGTAGTCGTCACAGCTGACAGATCGCGCCCAAATGGGGAAATTCTCATCTGGACATCGTACGGAGTCATCCTACCAAGTTACAATGAAATCCCTCCATATTAAACATGACCTGCAGACTGTGCTAAAAGTTTTTGGGTTTCGGGCTTGGGCAGCCATCACCAAAAGGGGACATTCTCATCTAGGCATTACACAGAGGCATCCTACCAAGTTACAATGAAATCCCTTCATAAATACGACCTGTAGACTGTGCTAATGGTTTTCGGGTTTTGGGCTCGGGCAGCCATACCGGTTGACCACTCATGACCAAAAGGGGATATTCTCATCTAGACATGACCCCAAAACTGCATATGAAAGTTTGTGACGATCAGAAAAGAACTACAAGGTGTAGGCTGTGCTAAAGGAAAATGTGAACAGACTCACAGACTAACAGACTAACAGACTTCCGCACGCGTGGTGGCAATAGCTTATCTTGATTTTGTCAAGTTAAGCTAAAAACTAGAGATGGTCTGTCACACGGTATACCCCCACCGTGGCATACTGCCTAGTGTGGGTGACAGAAAAGGGGCACTTAATTTTTCTAAGTAAAAAAAAAATCCAATATGACCGTCAGTCGGCAATCTTGAAACCAAGAGGAAAAACAATTATATCACGCACTTCCCCTCATCATGTTGATCATTTTTGTGAAGTTTCATGAAAATGCAGCTAAAACTGTGGAAGTAGTTCGCTCCACAATTTTACATAAAAAAATGCAATATGGCCGCCAGTCGGCCATCTTGAAACCGAAAGGCAAAAAATTATGGCACAGACTTTCCCTCATCATGTTGATCATTTTTTGTGAAGTTTCATGAAAATGTGGCTAAAACTGTGGAATTCGAAGTAGTTTGCCCCACAAGTTTACATGTGCAACAGACGGACCGAAGATGATGACAGACCGACTGACGAACAACTTGACTCCTAAACATCCTCCTAAACTTCGTTTTGTGGGGGTATAATTAAGTGACGATCCTGGGAAGTGCAATGTCCCCCCAATGTCTGAAGGCAGGAATGGCAGTTGTCCCTCCAAACCCCCCACTCTCTGCTCCCGTGCTTCCGGCATTCCTCCATGCAACTACAGATGTCAGCTACTTTGGGGACTGCATGTATTCATGTCCACGAAGACAGGGATGGCAGCTGCCCACTCCCCCCCCCCCCCCCCACCACCCTGCCCCCATGCTTCCGGTGTCCCAGCATGCAACTACAGATGTCCACTTATTAGGGGACTGCATGTATATATCTCCAGAAGCTTACTTGTATTACAAATTCGGATAAACTCATTAAACAATAGGTAACTTCTCTATGTGATAACTGATGACATGAAGTAACTTTCCAGTTTTTTTCCTCACAGGATTATTCAGTTAACCAAAATTTGGTGAATTCCTTCTATTTTACTGAATATTTAGCTGATTAATGCATTATATTATAAGGGATTAAATGTTTAGAACATGGGCTTAACTTCTTCCAAATATCTGAACCAAATTACAAAACTGATTTATTTATTTATTGGACACTTTCGAGAGTCAGGGTCACCACGAGTCGGACAGTTTTGTGGGTGGAGGAAGCCAGAGTACTTGGAGGGAACCACCGAGCAACTGTCAGACTCCCCAAGTACTAACACCACACAAGCAGGTTGAGCACTAGTTGAAGACAAGTGCACCATCGACGTGCAGTACGCCTTAGAACACAACGCCTTAGAACACAACGTAGGGATCTGCGAATCACAAATTTCTTTTCGAATCGAATCTCGAATCAAATCGTGTCTCTGATATCGACATCAAATCGAATCCCGAATCGAATCTTAAAAGACAAGTTATTTCCTATTGCATAAAACGGAAGTTACGGAACACTGTAATGACCCTTACACGACTGAGTGAACACCTTAAACACCAATAACTAAATATTCTCTGTAGCACCGTCGCTGAAACAGCTAGGCCTATTGTCCATAGTTTTAGTTTTTGAAGGCCTAACTTGTTACTATTCACGTTCTTAAGAACGTGAATAGTAACAAGTTAAGCCTTCAAAAACCAAAACTATGGATAATGTTCTGGGCAAAATTCACACCTTACCAAACAATTAAACATTGTCAATTACTCAAATAAATAGGAACTGGGCCTACATGAATGAATTTTCTAATGACAGTTTTATCCTATTTTTGTTAGAAATGTAACAAATTGAAGTTAGTACGAGAGATTCGAAAAAAATCGAATCTGAGACTGATTCGGGATCGATCTCGAATCATACGTATGGTATCGATATCGAATCGAATCGAGAATATTCGCAGGAGCCTAACACAATGCCACCGTGCCCCACATGGGCGATTGGGATTAAGTGCCTTGCTCAAGGACACAATGCGGTTGCCGCAGGTGAGATTCGAATTGAGCATCTCTACCTACTGAGCCACCACACTCCCTACAAAACTGATAAACCGCAAAACCATTTGACAAGATTCTACTGTCCTTGGATTTTTTGTAATACTTTACCTAACATAACTGCTGTATCTGTCCAGAGTTATTCACAATGAAAGTGTCAATGACACTGTAGCTTAACTTGACTGTGTGTTGTGTTTGATGAAAAGGATAATGTTCAATGTTTATGAAAGGATTATGAAATACGACAAGAATTGTGAAAATTGAGAATATGTTAATTTTCTGTTTCCTGTATGCTATGTTTTCGATAAAAAGAATTTGAGATGTAGACAGTACTAAAGAAATGAGGGGTTGGGTTAATGTGTCCCTCAGAGTTAATGTAAGTCAACCAAAGCTACCAAGTTACAGTGAAATTATTCCAAAATGAGTCTTCCTATCAAGTTACAATGAAATCCCTTCATAAATATGGCCTGCAGACTGTGCTAAAGGTTTCCAGGCTTCGGGTCCCTTTACACGTCACAGTTGATCGATCACAACCAAAAGGGGACGTTCTCATCTGGACATTATCTGGAGTCATCCTACCAAGTTACAATGAAATCCCTTCATAAATACGACCTGTAGACTGTGCTAAAGGTTTTCGGGCTTCAGACCCCTGTAGCCATCACAGTTGACAAATCACGACCAAAAGGGGACATTCTCATCTTGACAATATATATGGAGTCATCCAACTAAGTTACAATGAAATCTCTCCATAAATAGGACCTGTAGACTGTGCTAAACATTTTCAGTTTTGGGCTAGGGCAGCCGTCACAGTTGACAGATCGCAACCAAATGGGGAAGTTCTCATCTAGACATCATACGAAGTCATCCTACCAAGTTACAATGAAATCCCTCTATATTAAATATGACCTGTAGACTGTGCTAAAAGTTTTTGGGTTTCGGGCTTGGGCAGCCATCACGGTTGACAGATCATGACCAAAAGGGGACGTTTTCATCTAGACATTATACAGAGTCATCTTACCAAGTTACAAGGAAATCCTTTCATAAATGCGACCTGTAGACTGTGCTAAAGGTTTTCGGGTTCGGGTAGCCATCACGGTTGACTGATCGCGACCAAAAGAGGACGTTCTCATCTAGACATGACCTCAAACATGCATATGAAATTTTGTGACAATCTAGGTATTATACAGCGGCATCCTACCAAGTACACAATGAAATCCCTTCATAAATACGACCTGTAGACTGTGCTAATGGTTTTCGGGTTTTGGGCTTGGGCAGCCATACCGGTTGACCGATCAAAAGGGGACGTTCTCATCTAGACATGACCCCAAAACTGCATATGAAAGTTCGTGACGATCAGACAAGAACTACAGGGTATAGCCTGTGTTAAAAGAAAATGTGAACAGACTCACAGACTAAGAGACTTCCGCACGCATGATGGCAATAGCTTATCTTGACTTTGTCAAGTTCAGCTAAAAATCACTATTCAAATGAGATTATTTTTCCAATTAGTGGGGGTGCGGTGGCTCAGTTGGTAGAGGTGCAGGCTGCAAGCCGAGAGGTCCTCGGTTTGAATCCCAACTGCGGCAATCGCGTTGTGCCCTTGGGCAAGACACTTCACCCCCATTGCCCCACATGGGGGCATGGTGGCGTTGTGTTCTAAGGCATACTGCATGTCGATGGTGCACTTGTCTTCAACCAATGTTAACCCTGCTTGTGTGGAGTTGGTATGTTGGGGAGCTGACAGTTGCTTGCCATTGCTCAGTGGTTCTCTACCTGGACTCCGGCTTCCTCCACCCACAAATCTGTCATGGTCATGATTAGCCATTGTGTAGAAATATGTGATTTTAAACAGCAATAAATAAATAAATAAATTTTTCAATTAGTGCGTTTAAAACATGGTAGAGCTGGGAGGTTTGGAGTTTTCAGATTCGGTTTCGGTTCAGTTTCAGGAAAAATCTCGGTTGCGGTTCGCTTTTTCTATGTGTTCAGAACAGATAGAAAATAACACCTGGGGCTCCTTAACTTGGAAAACAATTTGCAGTATTTTTTTTTTATGTTTTAGGCCTCATAATCAAAAGAATAGCATGAGTGGTGGTGTATTTCGGCCCTTGAGTGTAAGGCTTTGTAATGCTAAAGTATTGCAAAGCCTTCTTGCACTTAAGGGACAAATTTATCAATTTTATTAACTTGGGTAAAATATTTTTACTTTTTCAAGTTTGCATTGGTTATAAAAAGAGAGTATGCAGCCAAAAGGAGCATGCGGGAGGGCCTGAGAAATTTAAATTTTATAATAAATTTCCTTTCTTATTATACCTACCACAATTGTTTAGAACAGGCTTGCATTACAGTGGAAGTCCTAACTCAGAAGTATGCTCTCTGTTTTTTTTTTTTCTCAAGTGATTTGGGAAAGAAAAGTGCTGCAAAAGCACCAAGAAAAAATAGGCCAAAACTGGGTCGAGTGCGACCAGTGCAAACCAGAAGGGGACACTCTTCTCCTAGTACTAATCCACAGCTTACGGTACCAGCGCACAGACGTATAACCAACGTGTCATTCTATTTGAATCCGCCAACATTAGAGTTATGTGATCAGCGGGGAAAGATTCTTACCCGAATAAGAAGACGAGGGGGCCTCCAGGTAAACAATTGTGGTAGGTATAATATGAAAGGAAATTTACTATAAAATTTAAATTTCTGATCAACCTACCTCACAATTGTTTACAAGTGGCTGAATAGACAATAGGTTGAGGGAATCACATAACCAACCCCCACATAACCTGACTGCACTGGAACCGTGGACAGAAGAAGAGTACCCAAGACCTATAAAACCATAGCATCACAAACGTTAGAAAAGACAATGAGAGATGAGTCATATGGCTCTGTGTGATACACAGACAGAAAGGACAGTAACCAAGCACAGAGCTGGAACTGACCTTGAAAAAAGCCTAATGACTAAGGTAGATAACAGCCTGAGCAGAAGAAAGAGGGCCTAAAGAAAAAAGGTCCTCAGACTGCTCCTGCAACTGATGCAGGTAGACGGTGGAGAAAGTAGAAGCATTTCTCCAGTAGGCTGCCTGCATAACATCTGACAACTTGACGGAATTAGCATAAGCCCAGGAGGTAGACTATGTACGCACATCGTGGGCAGAAATGCGATTGGTAATACAATCGTCAGTCGCCAGAGGAGCGTATGACGTGTGAATAGCAAGACAAATCCACCTAGAAATGAATTGAGGAGAGATCTTCTGTCGACCAGGGATAAGAGGATAAAAAGAATCGTTTCCTGTCTTTCCTAATGAACTGCATCCGGTTGAGGTAAATGCGAATTGCACAAATTCTGACAAACCAGACAAGAGTAAACGGCAATTACCCTCAACAGAAGGAAGATCCCTGATACAGATAGGAGGTGGAGTAGAGTCTAGTATCTGATTCTTGGCCAGAAAGGAGCAATCAGTGGTAAAAGTAACACTGTTGGCAGAGCTCCTGAAAAAGGCCAGATCAACTGAGAGGGTGTGAAGCTCACTAACCTTTCTGGCGGCTGAGGTAAAAGCCATCAGAAAAGCTGTCTTGTATGTGAGAAAACACATATCCACCTGAGATAATGGTTTGAACGAATGCCCCCCCCCCCCCCCCCCCCCACCCTCACCCCTCCAAGCAAAGAACCCAAGAAAGATTCTGTCTTGGGGTCAGCTGCAAAACCCTATGCCTTTTCAAAGTAAAGTGCCGAAGAAGCTTGGAGAGGTACAGATTAGTGCCGATATGACGCTTTCCCACATACAAAATGGCTCCAAAAGCATGGACCTGTACCCCTTGATGGTAACAGGGTGGCGACCCTGAGAATCAAACAGATATACCAGAAACTCCGCAATCTGTGTTATCGAAGGATCGGTATAATCAACAGAGTGATAAGCACACCATCGACAAAAGACTTCCATGAAGAACCTCTACAGAGGAGACAGGACCGGACAAAAGACATGCATGAAGGCACAATGAAGTCAGGTCGCGGTGAAACCTCCTCAGGTGACCTTGACAGAGAAGGTCGCAATGTGGAGGGAGACGTACCAGAACTGTTGCCAACAGAGAGTGGAGCTGATTGATCCACACCTGCTGAGTTGACAGGGGAGCGATCAGAATGATTCGACAACTGCAGGTTCGTATCTTGGCTAGAACCTGAGGCAGAATCAGAACCGGCGGGAAGGCATAGCCGACTAGACCATTCCAAGCGAGTGACAGAACGTCCACAGCGAAAGCCAGAGGATCTGGACATGGGGACATGAAAGTGTCCACTTGATGGTTCCAATGGGTTGCAAACAGATCAATGTGGGGATGACCCCAGAGATCGCAAAGCGACTGGAACACTGCTCTGTGAAGCATCCACTCAGTGAAATGACCCTGCCCCATCGTGACAGGGAGTTGGCTAGGACGTTCAGACGACAGGGAACGTGACGAACCACCACCCCGAAATTGACATCCTGAGCGAGGAGTATTAGATCCCGAGCCAATTCGTACATGGGAACCGAGTGCATGCCACCCAGGTTCCAAATTAAGCGACCACTGTTGAATTGTCGGACAACAGATCCTGACGATTCAAAAGGTGGGGGATCCACTGCCGGAAACTCAGAAGAGCAAGAAGTTTCTTCTGGCTGATATGAAGAGCTGCCTGATCCTGGTCCCAAACACCGTGAAGGGAAAGACCTAGAGGATCCAACGTCCCGTCCCATCCAAGATCGCTGGCATCTGCCACCAGAACACGATCGGATGTGGGCAAGTCCAACAGAACTCCCTGCATAATCCACTGAACATCCGTCCAGGGAAGAAGGTGATGACTGAGAGATGCTGGTAACTGAAGCACCAGATCCAGAGAATAGACATTCGGCCTCCAATGACTGAGCAGAAAGTGTTGGAGAGGTTTGACATGCAGCCGACATAAAGGAATGAGATCTGTCACCGAACTGCAGAGACCGAGGAACCCGAGAATACTCCGAGCTGTCACAGACGTGGACTGGTTCAGAGTCAGGGCGAAAGCTGAGAGAATCACTGCTCTTGCCTGGGGAACCACCACCATATTCAGCTGAGTACGGAAGTCCGTCCCCAGATGAGAAAACGACTGAGAAGGAACCAGGTCCGACTTCTCCTCGTTGACTCTGAACCTCAGCGACAAAAGCAAGCTCAACAGTGTGTCGACATCGGACTCTAGACGAGCAGCATTGGAGTGCCTCTGGAGGATATCGTCCAGAAACGCTGAAGTAGTCACCCTGAACGGTGTGCAATGGAAGGCTATCACATGCGACATCAGTCGGGTGAATGCCCAAGGAGACAGGTTGAGGCCGAAAGGCACAGCCTTGAATAGGTAAACTCGCCCCAGAAAAGCAAACCTGAGATATTTTCGCAATGTCCGATGAATCAGAATGTGAAAGTCAGCATTTCGCAGGTCGATGTTGGAAGGGAAATCTCCCTGGTGAGTGGAGCAGAGAACCGACCTGAAAGTCTTCATGCTGAACTTTGGAGCAATGACAGACTGGTTCAGGATACTCAGATCCATAACTGGTTGGAGTCAGCCGTCCTTCGGCACCAAGAACAGGCAGGAATAAAATTGCACTGAATGAATGTTCTTGACGACCTTGATCGCCCCGTTTGACAGGAGATTGTCTATCTCCATGATCAAAAGTTCCCAACGTGAACTTGGGTTGGAAGCGGCACCCTTGACAGAGTGGGGTGCCTCCGAAAGGATATCGGCAGACCAGACCGAACAACATCTAACACCCAAGGATCGGATGTGATCGTGGCCCAACGGTCTGCAAACTCTCATATTTTTCCTCCAACCTGGGATGAATCAAGGTGCAAACCGTCATTTTGAGCCCCGGCAAGGCCCGTGAGAGGAGAAACCACCTCCTCTGCTAGTAGAAGGATCATGAGAGCTCCCTCTGGACTGCTGACCTTACCACGTGAGTAAGAGGAAGAAGCGGAGACAGGAGGATCAGCCCTTGGCTTCGCAGAGGAAGCAAAAGGTGCTTGTTAGGCTTGGAATGGCCCCAGCCTCCAACAGAAGGCAGATCAAGCTGGCGAAGCAGCAGCTGATCTTTGGAACAACGCAGGATGTAATCCCGGACTACTGCCACGGAATCATGGAATAGACCCGGACCCATCAAAGAAGCGGATCGAAGAGCAGTGCGCTGCTCTTCAGGAAGGGAATGGCTAGTGCCAACACAGCATCCTGGCAAACTAATTCCAGATTGTCCGTGTTACAGACATGCATGTAAGATGCATGAGCACCTTAGAAATCACACGCAAAGGAGCCTGTATGTCGTCAAACTTATCTGGAGGCAGATAAGCAGGGAAGGCAGAGACGATGTGATTCCGAGAGAGAAAGCATTCCCAGCATCTCTCTGGATAAGCCCAACAGGGACTCCAAAGGCACCATAGAAATAACGGCCGACTTATGCTTGGAAAGCCCAAGGGAGGAGGAGTCCTGATCCAAGGTATCAGCCCTAGCAAAGAACGAAGTCTTCAGAGCGTTGGAACTCAGCTTAGAGGCCAATGCTGCAAAAGCTTCGACCACCTGTACCGACTGGTACGGTCGAAAGGAGGTTGCTCAACAGGCTGCAGGGTGCGACCAATGATCGCGGCCTGGCTGAAACTTCCGGCTGGGCAAGAGCCGCCCTCCAAGTCAGAAGACTGATGGCACTCGACATCAGGTGTGTCTGACCCATCCCCTGAGTCAGAAGACACATAGCCCATCTCGGGCATACCAGACGATGCCTCCCATGGTGTAGGAACACCAGGGGGATCAGAAAGTGGCCTACTTCCAATCCCGGGAGGTGGCACTGCCGAGGGCACCTGGAAGCCATTAGTAACCTCGCTGGAAGCAACGAGAAGGCTTTTGGAAAGAACCTGCGTGAGCAAGGAGAGGGCATCCCTAAGCTCATGACCCGAATCTGCCAATCCGACATGGGAAGGACCTGGCAAAGTGGCTTTGCATCTGACCCTCTTAACCAGCAAAGGGTCACGGTCCTCGAGAACACCCGATGTGAGGCAACAGGTAGCAGCCGAAACACCAGAACACATATGCTTATAGGGCTATGAAATACCCTGAGGATCCAAAGTGCAGGTACTCAGGAGAGTAGCCACGGACAGAAGTCCAAGGCTGCACAAAATGTGCCGGTCCAGCAAAACTGGGTGAAGGACCAGAGTGTGTGGACGGAAGTGCAACAGAGTCCAAGATGAACCCACCATGGGCATCTGAATCCAAATCAAAACCTGCTGGGCTTGATGGCTGAGAGACCACAGCAGAGGAAGCAGCCGGCAACCCCTTCCGAATTCACAGAGTTGAAGCTAGGGAAGGCTGAGTCCGATATCCCACGTCTAAAGGAGCAGATATCCCTGCAGAACTGAAACAGAGACCGTAGACGCTACAGATGAAGCAGCAGCAGCAGCAGCAGCAAAAGATACGTCGGTAGCTGTTGAAACTGGTGGAAAATCGGAAAGAGCAACCAAGCTCGGCTCCAAAGGAGGAGTCACAACCCTAGTGACAGTCTCAGATATCGACTGGAGAGGGACAACAGTGCCGGAACAGGCATCTCTTCACCAGAACTTTCAACAGCTCCCACAGTATCCACTGCAAAAATAGACTGCAAATCCCCCATGGAGGGGGTAGAACTCTCATCAGACATAGTCGTGTCGGGAGGCCCCGAACGACGGCGTTCCCTTTTCCCCCAGACGTGGGAAGAACAGCCACGAGAACGCACCACACAGTTCACGGAAGCCCAAAAGGTGGGCGACCAAGAAGAACACCAATTACATGTGGAGCATGAAGCATGAGAAACCTCAACATGCTTCGGCAGAAGGCATTGCCCACAAGGAACCATCCTGGGCATAACAGAGGTGAGAGTAGTTGATGATATGGTGAACCCAAAAGAAATAAAAATAAGAACACCCCCAAATAGAGAAAGGTGGCAGGAAATAAAGGCCTGGTGGGAACACAACAGAACCCAAACAGCCAAAAGGGACCCAACAGGAAAAAATTCGACCCTCAACAGAGGGGAGAAATGCTGCCAGAACAGCCCCCCCCCCCCCCCCCCCCACCCACTGACACCTAACTCCAAAAGCAATATCCAAATGGATAGCATATATATGTTAACAAACAATGACTGAAACACATGGTACACGAAAGTCGAGCGCGAACACCGAAAAAATATACAACAAAAAAAATGTGGTGAATGTAACGAGAATATACAAAAAACACAGCCCTGTATTATTCTATGGTCAGCTGATCCATAATTCATCACAGGAACAAAGTGTAAAATGAGTTGAAGTAGCACTGATATTAGAGCAAATGAAAATGCATCTTCCTAAGATGGCGAAGGAAAAAGTGCACTGCCAGGCGGTGGATCAATATACGACCGCCTGTGAAGAAATTGCGCTTGTGAAGAAATTTTTAGTTGAACAAAAGGTCAATAAATCCTTCAAAAATAATTGTACATTCCTGGCTTACGAACCATTAAAGTTAAAATATTGTTTTCAAGTTATTGCATGGAGAATCATAAGTCACCAAAACTCCCAGATGATTGTCATGGCGGCAATATTGGACATGCCAGAATGTTGGTTATCGAAAGGAACCATCCTCTAGTCGTGACTAATCAATCATAAAAAAACAGTATCTGTTGGATGTATTGTTTTCAAGTTATAGCATGGACAAATAAAAGTTAACGGACAGACGGATGGATGGACGGATGGATGGACAGATGGATGGACACTGAGGCCAGGTTATTGAAAGGAACCATCCACTAGTCATGACTAATCAACCATAAAAAAACAGTATCTGTTGGATGTATTGTTTTCAAGTTATCACGTGGGCAAACAAAAGTCAACAGACGGATGGATGGACAGACAGACAAATGGAAGGACAAACGGGAAATGATGCTGGTTATCGAAAGGAATCATCCTCTAGTCATGACTAATCAACCATAAAAAACAGTATCTGTTGGATTATCAAATGGACAATCAAAAGTCCCTAAAAATCCAAGATGGCTGCCATGGCGGCCATCTTGGATATACCAGAATGCTGGTTATCGAAAGGAACCATCCTCTAGTCATGACTAATCAACCATAAAAAAGTAGCATCTGTTGGATCAAAAGTTTTCAAGTTATCACGTGGACAATCAAAAGTCCCTGAAAATCCAAGATGGCTGCCATGTTGGCCATATTGGATATGCCAGAATGCTAGTTATCGAAAGGAACCATCCTCTAGTCATGACTAATCAACCATAAAAAAATTGTATCTGTTGGATCTATAGTTTTCAAGTTATCGCGTGGACAATCAAAAGTCCCTGAAAATCCAAGATGGCTGCCATGGTGGCCATGTTGGATATGCCAGAATGCTGGTTATCGAAAGGAACCATCCTCTAATCATGACTAATCAACCATAAAAAAATAGTATCTGTTGGATGTATTGTTTTCAAGTTAATGGGTGGACAAACGAAAGCTAATGGACAGATGGACGGACGTTCTAACAAATGGCTACTTAGGTGGCTATTTTATGGGCATATTAGGTGGCTAACCTAAAACACATGTCCAACATAATAAAACAAGTTTTGGGGGGAAAATTTGGGGGGGGGGGGGGCAGCTAACCCTACCCTTTACTGACAATAACCCTACCCACCCCTAACCCTAACCCCTGAGCTAACCCTAACCCTAAACTAACCCTAGCCACATAACTCTAACACCCCTTCACTGACCCCCACCCCACCCTGGAATGCCCTAACCCTACTCTACATTTATCCAACCCCCCCCCCCCCCCCCCCCCCCACAATAAGAGATTCTGTTACGTGGCTAGCCACATAACAGACTTTAACCACATAAGTATCCTGTTTTACTAACTCGTAGCCACATAAGTAGTCATTTGTTTGTGCGGACGGACAGACGGACATTGCCATACCATAATACAGCCTGCTCACATGAGTGGCCATATAGAAAGAATGGCACGTAGGTTATACGTCTGCAAACTGGTACCGGAAGCTGTGGATTAGTACTAGAAGAAGAGTGTACCCTTCTAGGTGTGCGGCGGTCGCACTCGACCCAGTTTTGGCTTGCTTTTGCACCACTTTTCTTTCCCAAATTGCTTGTGAAAGAACAAAATAGAGAGCATACTTCTGAGTTAGGGACTTCCACTGTAATGCAAGCCTGTAAACAATTGTGAGGTAGGTTGATAAGAAACAGATTTTTAATTTTTTTAGGCCTTACTCAATCATTCTTTATCTTGCTTATTATTTTTTATAATCCTTCCAGAAGATTATTAGTTGCACGGTGTTTCAGCAGGGTGTACGGGACTGTACTACCCTTCTAAGAACCGTATTTCCTGAGGCTGAAAGCCAAAGGAAAGACAAATTTCAGAATGATAGTACAGTCCTGTACACCCTGCTGAAACACTGTGTGACAAATTTATTACCCTGCCCCTTCAGTGTGTTGAGTTTTTTTTTGTTTTATAATCCACAAACGGCATACCAGTGACGAAACCTTGATAAAAAAAATTGAGAAACTAAAAGAAACACACATCTCTTTATTATTCAACAAGAACGATAAAACTTTGGAAAGGAATATATGAAACCTAAAACAACTTGAAAATGTCAATCGGTAAACTGGAAAGGAATAGTTGAAGCCTGAAACAACTTGAACATGTCAATCGGTAAACTGCAACAGTCTATTTCTGCCGAAAAATGATTTGGACAAGCAGACAAAGAATTTTATTTGATTTGGAGTTATTTCCCGCCGATTGAACTCAAACATTTGGGAGCCTTCTATTCAAGGACATTGGGATAATGACGCGTCATTATTATTGTGGGGCACAAGTTGATTATTAGTGTTTTATTTGATACATACAGTGGTGCATTGTGCATCTTGGAGAATCGGGAACACTATATTCAAACTTGTACAAGTGCTTTAATAAGTTTCACAAGATTGCATGTTTTTAGAATCCGTAACGATCTGTAGTGTAGAAACACCACAACAGGATCCCTCTTCTTGACAGTAAAATCGGACGTTGGGGGCATGTACACATGTTTTATTTCAAGTTTTCAGAATATTTTCAGGGAACAATATTGTTCTCATTTTCTCATTTTGTTTGTGAGTCTGAATGTTTATTATAACTGGCGAAAATGTTTGAGGCGATGGGTGAAAGGGAAATCAGTGAAGTGTTCAATAGAATGTAAGTACACCCCATTTAGATGTCACATGATATTCTCATACACCTCATTGAACTTCATACACCCGTTGGAGTTAAATGTTCTGCACTGGATGCATTGGTTACTGACTAATCAGGAAGCTTGGATAATTTTAAAAGGGTAATAAAATAAATTATTTACTGTTAGTTTATTTGGAGTGAATAAACAGTGAGTAAATACAGATTATCACCACAGTCTGTGTCTCCGGGAATTCAGATCAAGTCGAGTTGCAGGAACAGAATAGTATTTCGACGAGCCCATTAGGTGATGATAAATTTATCTCACAATATTGACCACAAAATGTGTTATAAAACTATTTTAAGAGCAACTTTTTCATTTGCGTTATCTATGGAAAGACACAAATTGAAAAATAGAATAGCGTTCATTGATCTCCATATTGAGGTCAGTGATGACGTTACACTTCAGAGAAAATTACGTCACTGGGATTCACTTTACTGTATACAGTCTTGCGAAGTGGAGCAACTGTGTGTTTCGTCAACGGGAATTTTGTTGTTACCTTTGCAATAATTACTGGTGAATTAAATATCCCTCTTGGTGTAAAGGTTTATTATATTTTAAAATATGCCATTCATCGTTTATTGAGGTGGAGTTTTCCACATTTCATGGAAAAGCTAATCCTTTAACTTCAAGAGAGAAGCCTCGACTCGAGCATTCAGGAAAATCCCAATAATAGGCTACAAACCAGCCCAAGATGCCGAAAAGTGTGCATAATTTAACTATTCGTTGAGTTAACTTCCCAAGTGACATTTTAGCATACCGTGCATAATATATTCATTACAGGGCATTTAGTTGGCAGATACAGTGTCATATATGGCTCAGAGAAAACAATGATATTAATGCCGTTGTTTTGGCGACAGCAGAATCACGCGCTTGTATCAGGGGCTCTTGATACGGATTCGGAACAAGGGCCCAGATACATTAAACTTTAGTTGCGTAACAGTGCAAAAACGCCCGATTGTGAGATACATAATAATCCTGAAATTATTTTGTGAACGTTAATAACAGCTTTTCACTTTTTTATTATCTATTTTTTTATCATTTTGTGGGTTTTTTTAATACTAAGTTAAAATTTTGTACTATGAGTGCAACAAGGCACCATCTGCATGTTTTACCTTGATGCATGCAGAGGACAATACATGGTTAAGTTGTTCTCATTTACAATCAGATTCCTTTTGGCACTAACATCTTCCAGAAAAAAAAATTATTTGGCATCAAGCCTGAAAATAAGCAATCTGTCATTTGCAAAATGAGGTCCCCAGAGGGTGAATTTGCTGATGGTATCCCACACAGGGCGCCAATGTATCCTCTGGGTACCTGTTGCTGTTTAGGCTTGAGACCTTGATTCAGAATGAGGTTCACAGAGGGTAAATTTAGTGATGCTACCCTGCTGTGCAGGGTAGCATCACCAAATTCACCCTCTGGGGTCATCAGTCTGCAGATGACAGTCTGCTTATTTTCAGGCTTGTTTGGCATTGAACAAAAATTCTAATTGGCACCAGTGTGAACACTGGTACCAATATCACAAAAGTGGACAGAGATTTCCAAGCAGATTGGGACTAGTTCAATTTTTCTACTCTCACCACTGTAGAATCTCTACCCCCAGAAAAATGTGACAACATTGAATCTGAGATGCTATATATCCGTTTGTTTTTCATGATTCGGTCTTGAGTTCGGAATATTGTACTGAAGAAATCTTGACAAACTGGTGAATAGATGCATCATGATCCAATTGCAACCCAGTCAAGATTAATACCACTTTTGTGATTCCAGAACCGTAGGTGAGCTGCAATTAAATCACAATTTGATCACGAATAAGATCATTTTTTCTGATCATAATACTGTCAAAAGTTAACCAGCATCCAATTATATACAGAACATATAGAGTGGATTACCACTGATGAACTCGTGGAGTGCAGATTGCAACAAGATAATAATTGTTGATTCAAGTGATAATGCATTGGAAGAGCAAGCACTATTTTTGCCAATGGACCCCTGGTATAAACCCGGAGGTCCATTGACTGAAACTTTGCTCATCGTTCTTATGCTTTTTTAGAGACAAGAGGCTTTGTGCAAGTGGAAACTTCACTACAAGAGTGTTTTACTTGAAATTCACTCTCCACATACTGTAGAACCCATTATTTGGCAATAAGAATAAAATCCTCACCCCATGATTGGACAAGAATTGTTTAGTTTTTTCTATGTTTACAACTCCAATGGCATATGTTACCATCTGACATCACGAAGTGAAATATTTGAAAAGATGATGACAATGGGAGGAGATTCAAAGAGGGACTTGATTTGACATATGATAAGGAACATGCACATCAACTTTGGTTTGATTCAGCCCAGTGGTTTATGAGGAGAGGTTAATAATGTAAAGTTAACGCTGGACGATGGATGGACCAACTGCCGGACAGATTAGTAAAGCTCCCTCTGAGGTTTGCTCATGTCAGCTAAAAAGTGGAGGTTCAGGTTACTCCATCTCAGTTTGAATCATGAACTTGTTCATGATTTGAACTGAGATTGAGTAACCTCAACCTTTAGCCAAGTCATTGATGTTTTGTTGTAAAGTGATGTTGTGTGGTACACAAGAAGTTTATTTATTTAAAGTTGCATTGTTCATTCAAGTGCCTTGTTCATTTCACGATGTGGGTTTTGGGCTAGGGTGGGGTCTATTGGAACATATACGTTATTGTGAAGAACTGACAGTAACATGGTCTAAGGTTTGCGGCTCAGAGCGTATGTTCAACCTCGATGTTTAGAGTCTCGGTTTAACATAAGCTTCAAACCTCAGACCTTGTTACATGTACCATCAATTCATCACAATAACTAATAATATTTGCAAGTCACAATAAAATAAAATTCTTACTTTTTTGTTTGATTTTACAATATTCATACTGTACTTCTTCAACAGCATCAACCCTAAAAAATAAACAAAACAAATCATTCCACATCAGAAGAGAGTGGACTACTGCAAACATTCTGAAACTGTAACAAGCTAAGCTAAATAAGGGAAACATGAGCGAATAAGATGGTGCCAGGGATTTCTGTACGACTGGAAACTTTGGGAAGTTATTATATTTTATATGATAATAATATAACAAGGGTAATGCAAAGAGTGAGCCAATGCCCCCCCCCCCCCCCCCCCCCCCCCCCCCCCCCCCCCCCCCCCCCCGCCTGCCACGAGCGTCAAAAATTCCTAAGTCAAACGAGCAAAAAAGCGGCCATAACTCTGGAAAAAATGGATGGAAGAAACTCATGCTATACAGGTATTGTTCCTCCATGATGATCTACCACAGCACCAAACAGGATTCAAATCGGAGTATCAGTGGCCAAGATACATGGGAAAATGCTGGTATAGAGAGACAGACGAACAGATGGACAGACAGACAGAGGTCTCCACTAGATACCCCTTTGACTTTTCAAGTCGGGGGCATAACAATAATCATAAGAATAAACATGGGGCCCTGAGGAACTCACCTGACAAAGTTGTTTAAAGAAGGATTTAATTTGCATCTATGGCCAGTAAAGATGCTACCACCCAAATAATGTTCAGATTTCCAGTATTGGAAAATAGGGAGCCCAAATATCAACCTAGGGACTTAACTTGAACAAACTTGGACTAACTAAACACACTCACCACTGTCCCCTGCCCCCGAAATCAGAATTCTGACCATTGGATTTGAAGAAGCAGATTTTAAAAAATTATTCCTGGTCCAAGTTAACTGGTCATCTGAATTTGTTATTCAATATTGGTTTTATTACAATTTATTGGGCAGTTGAATAACAATATTTGTAATAAAACAAATTCATAGAAACAAAATATTATTTGCATTTGACTAAATATACTACTCAAAGTTTGTTAAGCACCAAATATTTGACACATCATTGTGAAATTTCCTTGTAGCATATTTGTGATATTTTTAGTGAATATGATTGAGGAATGTATTGAGATGGTCCCCAGTGTTTACATTAACTCTCTTGACAGGCAGACTTTTCGTGACAGTCATGGAAAGCATGTATCCCTTGATTTTCATGATGTTTTCATGTACTGTCTACATGTACATGACATGTGTTGGGTATTCAATCTTCATTTCAACACAAACCCTTGTGATTTAATGATTGAATATGGCAAATGCAAATGTAAGAAGATATTTGTCTGAAACAGAAATGTGGTGGGCTGTAGGGATGGTGTAGCCAGGGGCTACCCATCGTCAGGTTGGGGAAGCCCTTAGTGTGCACCATACGGTGATCACCAGAGACTGGGCAAGATTTCAGCAGTATGGCACACCAGTAAGACAGCATGGTTGTGGCAGAGACAGGGCAACATCTGCAGCTGAAGACCGGTTTTGATCATTCAGGCCCGTAGGAACCCCTTTGCCACAGCAACCCAGCTTCGCAGTGACCTTCAGAATGCATCCGGGATAAATGTTTTGATGCAGACTATCCGGGCACGGTTGCACGAAGGTGGTCTCCGATCGAGAAGACCATGTATTCGCATTCCGCTGTCCCAGAATCACCGCCAGGCACGATATGAATGGGTCATAGACCACGTTGAATGGACCAGAGAAGATTGGTAACCTGTCCTTTTTACAGATGAGTCAAGGCACAGCCTAGACCACACAGATAGGCATTCTAGGGTATGGAGAGGATTAGGAGAGCGATTCCATGCAGCCAACATTGCTGAGCATGACCGTTATGGTGAAGGGTCAATCATGGTCTGGGGCGGCGCGGCATCAGCAGGGATGGACGTACAGAGCTCTGTGTCCTTGAACATGGTGCATTGACTGCAAAGCGGTATATTGATGAGATCCTGGATGTCCATGTCTGATTGTATGCTGGTGCAGTGGGTGATAGATTCATTCTGATGGACGATAATGTCCATCCTGATGTTGTCCATGCTGTCGGGGAGTACTGACAGAGGGAGGAGATTGAGCGTATGGGCTGGCCAGCATGATCCCCTGACCTCAATCCAATTGAATATGTCTGGAATGAGTTGCAGCTTGCAATTTCAGTCTGTCCAGTCCACCCAAGAAATGTCCATGAGCTTGGCACCATGCTGGTCCAAGAATGGAACAACAACCCACAAAGGACCACCAGGAACCTGATTGGGAATATGAGAAGGCATTGTCAAGCAGTAATTAACAGTAATGGGTCTCATACTCGATATTGAACCCATACCAGTTCACTCCATCAACTTTTTGGCAAATTGAAAAATTTTCTCTTTTACCAATAATATCCATTTTGCATGGTTATTGTATTCGAAAGCTAAAAAATAATGTCAAGCATAAATAAAATCTTAATTTCTGTACTTAAATCATTAAAGATATAATTAAATAAAAAATATATACACTTTTCATTACAATATTTCAACTAAAACGTAAAACAGGTAGTTGGATATACTTGGTGGTTAGCAAACTTTGAGTAGTAAATAAAACATGAGCAAGGAAAATGTTAGCTTTTGCTCTGGTACCCTCTTTTTTTTTCTAAAAGTCCTGATAGTGGCTTCTAGCACTCAGGAGTGGAATATTAACCCAGGGACTTGACTTGAACAAACTTACATGTAGGTCTGACCTCCCTAAGGATGTTGTATATGAAACATCAAAAGATTCTGACTGGTGAATTTGAAGAAGAAGACTTTTAAAGATTATTCCCCATATTGCAATTAGTTAAAAATCTAAATTTTATAGTAAATTTCCTTTCTTATTATACCTACCACAATTGTTTACTACAGGCTTGCACTACAGTGGAAGTCCCTAACTCGGATAAAATACTCTCTATTTTTGTCTTTCCCAAGCAAGTTGGGAAAGAAAAGTGGTGCAAAAGCACCAATAAAAATAAGCCAAAACTGGGTCGAGTGCAACCGGCGCAGAACCAGTACGGGACGCTCTCTCCCAAGTACAACTCCACGACTTCCGTTGCCAGTGCGCATATACCGTCTCTAAAGACTCATTCTTTTTGAATGCGTAAACGTTAGAGTTATGTGATCAGCGGGGAGGAAAGATTCTTTACCTGTAAAGAAGACGAGAGGGCCTCCATGTAAACAATTGTGGTAGGTATAATAAGAAAGGAAATTTACTATAAAATTTAGATTTCTTATCAACCTACTCACAATTGTTTACTACAGGCTGAATAGACAAAAGGCTGGAGGGAATCGCATAACCAACCCCCACATAACCCTAGTGCACTGGAACCGTGAAGTAGATGGAAGAGGTCCCGAGGCTTATCAACCATAATGTCGCAATCATTGGTAAAGGACAATGAAAAGAGACATGAGCCTGTGTGACACACAGACAGAAAAAGGGCAGTAACAGCACAAGGCTGAAACTGACCTTCAAGAAGCCTAATGGCTATGGCAGACAACAGCCTGAGCAGAAGAAAGAGGACCCAGGGCAAAAAGGTCCTCCGACTGCTCCTGCAACTGGCGTAAATAAAAGGTGGAGAAAGTAGAAGCATTTCTCCAGTAGGCTGCCTGCATAACATCCGACAACTTGACGGAGTTAGAATAAGCCCAAGAGGTAGACAGTGCCCGCACCTCGTGGGCAGAAATACGATTGGTAATACAATCGCCAGCTGCTAAACGACTATAAGCCGTACGAATAGCAAGACAAATCCATCGAGAAATGGATTGAGGAGAGATCTTCTGTCGACCCGGAATGAGAGACAGAAAAAAAACGTTTTCTGCCTTTCCGTATGAAGCGTGTCCGATCAAGATAAATGCGAATAGCACGGACCGGACAGAGCAAAGGGCGAGTACCCTCAACAGAGGGAAGAGCCCTGATACAGATAGGAGGAGGAGTAGTATCTGGTAACTGATTCTTAGCCAAAAAGGAGCAATCAGTGGTAAAAGTAACACTGTTGGGAGAGCTCCTAAAAAAGGCCGGGTCAACCGAGAGGGCGTGAAGCTCACTAACCCGTCTGGCCGAAGCAAATGCCATCAGAAAAGCCGTCTTATATGTGAGAAATTGCATATCCACCTGGGATAAAGGTTCGAACGGCGCCCCCCCCCCCCCTCCCCCAAGCACCCATGAAAGATTCCATCGTGGAGTAAGCTGCAAAGTCCGAGGCCTTTTCAAAGAAAAGTGCCGAACAAGCTTGGAGAGGTAAGGATTAGTGCCGATATGACGCTTCCCCACATAAGAAAAAGTCTCTGAAAGCATAGACCTGTAACCCTTGATGGTAACAGGCTGGAGACCCCGAGAATCAAACAGATATACCAGAAACTCCACAATCTGTGAAATCGAAGGATTGGCATAATCAACAGAGTGATCAGCACACCATCGACAGAAGACCTTCCATTTAGCTGCATAAGCTAAACCAGTGGAGTGCCTCCTTGAAGAAGAAATGCACTCCACTGCTCGTCTCGAAAAACCTCTACGGAGGAGACAGGACCTGACAAAAGATGTGCGTGAAGGCACAATGAAGTCGGGTCGACGTGAAACCTCCTTGGGCGACCTTGACAAAGAAGGTCACGACGTAGCGGGAGACGTGCCGGAACCGCCGCCATCAGCGAGCGGAGCTGATTGATCCACACCCGCTGAGGCGACAGGGGAGCGATAAGAATGAAATCGACAACTGCAGGTTCGAATTTTGGCGAGAACCTGAGGAAGAATCGGAACCGGCAGGAAGGCGTAGGCGACTAGACCGTTCCAGTCGAGTGACCGAGAGTCCACGGCAAAAGCCAGAGGATCTGGACACGGGGACACGAAAGTGTCCACCTGATGGTTCCAACGAGTCGCAAAGAGGTCGATGTGGGGACGTCCCCAGAGATCGCAAAGCGACTGGAACACTGCCCTGTGAAGCATCCACTCGGTGGAAATAACCCTGCCCTGTCGGGACAGGGAGTCGGCTAGGACGTTCAGAAGACCGGGAATGTGATGAACAACCACTCCGGCGTGAACATCCTGAGCGAGCAGTAAAAGATCCAGAGCTAACTCGTACATCGGAAGCGAGTGCGTGCCGCCCTGGTTCCGAATGTAAGCAACCACTGTCGAATTGTCGGATAGTAGAAGGACCTGGCGATTCGACAGGTGAGGGATCCACTGCCTGAAACTCAGAAGAAGAGCAAGAAGCTCCTTCTGGTTGATGTGTAGAGCTGCTTGATCCTGGTCCCACATCCCGTGTAGGGAAAGACCGAGAGGATCCAACGTCGCACCCCATCCGAGATCGCTGGCATCTGCCGTCAGAACACGATCGGACGTGGGTAAGTCCAGCGGAACACCCTGCGTAATCCACTGAACATCTGTCCAGGGAAGAAGGTGAGGATACAGAGAGTCCGGAAACGGAAGCACCTGATCCAGAGAATCTACATTCGGTCTCCAACGACTGAGCAGAAAGTGTTGGAGAGGTCTGACACGCAGCCGACCTAAAGGAATGAGATCCGTCACCGAACCGCAGAGACCGATCAGCCAGAGAAAACTCCGAGCGGTCGCGGACCTGGACTGGGACAGAGTCAGAGCAAAAGCTGAGAGAATCACAGCCTTGGCCTGGGGAACAGCCACCAAATTGAATTTGGTTTGGAAAGACATCCCCAGATGACAAAACGACTGAGAAGGGACCAGGTCCGACTTCTCCTCGTTGACTCTGAATCCTAGTGACGTGAGCAAGCTCAACAGAGTGGCGACATCCGATTCCAGTAAGGCAGCATTGGAATGCCTCTGGAGGATATCGTCCAGATATGCCGAAGTAGTCACCCTGGACTGTGTGCGATGGAACGCTATCACATGCGACATCAGTCTGGTGAACGCCCAAGGAGCCAGGTTGAGGCCGAAAGGCATGGCCTTGAACTGGTAAACTCGCCCCAGAAAAGCGAACCTGAGATACTTCCGTGACGCCCGATGCATCGGAACGTGGAAGTAAGCGTCTCGCAGGTCGATGCTGGCTGCGAAATCTCCCTGGTGAATGGATTGGCGGACCGACCTGAAAGTCTCCATGCTGAACTTGGGAGCAATGATAGACTGGTTCAGGATACTCAGATCGATAACCGGTCGGAGTCGGCCGTCCTTCTTCGGCACCAAGAACAGGCGGGAATAGAAACCCACTGACTGAACGTTCTTGACGACCTCGATCGCCCCCTTTGCCAGGAGATTGGCAATCTCCATGGACAAAAGTTCCCGACGTAAAACGTCTGAAGGAACTGTGGTTGGAAGAGGCACCCTTGACAGAGTGGGGTGCCGTCGGAAGGATATGCGCAGCCCAAACCGAACAACATCTAACACCCATGGATCGGATGTGATGGTGGTCCAATGGTCTGCGAACTCTGCTATCCTTCCTCCAACCTGGGACGAGTCGAGGTGAGGACCTTCATTTCGAGCCCCGACGAGGCCCGCGAGAGGAGAAACCACCTCCTCTGCTAAATGAAGAATCCTGAGACTTCCCTCGATTCTGCCGACCCCTACCTTTACCCCGTGAGTAAGAAGTAGAGGCGGCGGCAGAAGGACCAGCCTTTTGCTTCACAGAGGAAGCAGAAGGGTACTTGTTAGGCTTGGAACGGCCCTTGCCTCCCCGAGAAGGCTGATCAAGCTGACGAAACAGCAGCTGATCTTTGGAATGACGTAGGACGTCATCCCGGACCGTCGACACGGAACCATGGAAAAGTTGCGGACCTGCCAAAGAAGCAGATCGAAGAGTAGCACGCTGCTCCTCGGGAAGGGATCGTCCTGTGTCCAGCACAGCGTCCCTTCGAACTAATTCCAAATTGGCCGTGTTACAGGCATGCATGTGAGTAAGGTGCATAAGCGCCTTGGACAGCACATGCAAAGGAGCCTGTACCTCGTCAAACTTATCTGGAGGCAGATAAGCAGCCAAAGCTGAGACGACGTGATCTGAGAGAAAAAGCATGCCAAGCATCTCTCTAGATAAGCCCAACGTGGACTCCAGAGTCGTCACTGGAATGACGGCAGACTTGGGCTTGGAAAGCCCAAGGGAAGTGGAGTCCTGTTCCAGAACCGTCAAAGCCTGGCAGACTGACGGATTGGCGGAATCGTAGGAACGATAACGCACAGGAGGCAAAAAGGTGTCAACCCTGGTGAAGAACGAAGTCTTCAAAGCCTTGGAATTCAGCTTGGCATCCAATGCTGAAAAAGCCTCAACCACCTGTACCGACTGGCACGGTCGAAGGCGCCCAGAAGCAGGTTGCTCCATAGGCTGTTGGCGCGCGACCGATGATCGCGGCCAGGCTGACACTGTCGGCTGGTTAGCAGGTTTGAGCTCAGGCAGAAACCCAAACACAAAGTCAAGAGCCGCCCCCAAGTCCGAAGACTGCTGGCTCTCGACCTCAAGCATGTCGGACTCCTCCCCAGAGTCGGAAGACACATAGCCCATCGTGGGCAAACCAGCCGACGCCTCCCATGGTGCCGGGACACCAGAGGAATCGGAAACCGGCCTGTTTCCAATCCCGGGAGGTGGCGCCAAAGGAGGCGCCTGGAAACCACCCATAGCCTCGCTGGAAGCAACAGGAAGGCTCTTAGAAAGAACCTGAGTGAGTAAGGAGAGGGCCTCCCTAAGCTCACTGCCTGTACCGACCGGTTCGACAGGGGAGCGAACCGGCAAAGTGGCTTCACCTCTGACCCTCTAAACCAGCGAAGGGTCACGATCCTCCAAAACACCCGACGCGGGACGACGGGCGGCAGCCGAAACATCTGAAGGCAGACGTGTATAGGGGTACGATGCACCCCGAGGATCAATATTGCGAGAATTCATGAGAGTCACCGCGGACCTCTGCGGGGCAGAAGGTCCAGGCTGCACAAAAGGCGTTGGTCCCCCAAAACTGGTCGTGTGACCAGAGTGAGTAGACGGAAACGCCACGGAGTTTATAGTGTTTCCACTACGAACATCCGAATCCAAAGACACAACTGTGGTGCTCGACGGCGAAGAGACCACAGCGATGGGCTCGGCCGGCAGCCCCTTCCGACTTCGCCGAGTTGAAGTCAGGGAAGGCTGAGGCCGATATCCCACGTCTACAGTATCGGACAGTCCTGCAGTCCCCTGCAGCGAAAAGCCGAGGCCGGCTGAAACAGATAACGAAGCAGACGGGCCAGCAGCAGTAGTAGATACGTCGAGAGTCGTTGAGGCTGGTGAAATAGTGGAGAGAGCACACCGGCTCGGCTCCGAAGGAGGAGTCACAACCCTAGTGACAGCCTCAGATGTCAACTGGAGGGAGACCGTAGTCCCGGAACCAGGCATCTCTACACCAGAACACTCAACGGCTCCCGCAGTATCCACTACAGGAAAAGACTGCACATCCCCCACGGAGGAGGAATAACTCTCACCAGACAAAGTCGACTCGGGAGGCCCCGAACGACCACGTTCTCCTTTCCTGCGGGAGCGGGAGGCACGGCCACGAGAACGAACGACACGGTTTACTGACGCCCAGAAGGTGGAAGACCATGTTCCACAGACACCACACATCCGCTCGGCCGAACACCCATTACAGGAGGAACAAGACAAATGTACATCGTCCACATGCTTTGGCAGCAGACATTGCCCACAGGGAATTGTCCTGGGCATGAGTGAGAGGAGCAGAGAAGCGGAGATGAGAAAACAGAACACCCCCAAAGAAGAGAGAAAGGTGACAGAAACAAAGACCCCAGAAGGTCGACCGGGAACCACCCAACAGGAAGACTACTCTCAAAAGAAAGAAGAGACACGGCAGGAGTGGTACCCCCGCTGACACCTAACTCTAACACAATTAGAAAATTTTGCAAAAAAAGCATTAACAATAATTGTGAAAAAATCTAAGTCCGAACCGCGTGGCACGCGAAATTCGCGAGCGACTCAAGAGAGAGCAAATAAAAATACATTATGGACATATAATAGAAAAGGGAATATATAACACACTGTTCCTGAGAATACAAAGGATACACTGTGGTATAATGAATCAGGAATCATCAAACATCGAGCTGGTGGAACACTGATAAGCGTGCAAAAACATCTCGACACGAAGCGGATTTTAAAAAGAATGAGTCTTTAGAGACGGTATATGCACACTGGCAACGGAAGTCGTGGAGTTGTACTTGGGAGAGAGCGTCCCGTACTGGGTCTGCGCCGGTTGCACTCGACCCAGTTTTGGCTTATTTTTATTGGTGCTTTTGCACCACTTTTCTTTCCCAACTTGCATGGGAAAGACAAAAATAGAGAGTATTTTATCCGAGTTAGGGACTTCCACTGTAGTGCAAGCCTGTAGTAAACAATTGTGAGTAGGTTGATAAGAATTTAGGCTCCCATAGAGAGCTCAATGATTAGCCGACGGACTTGATTTGAACAAACTTGAATCTGACCCAAATAAGGATTCTGTATACCTTATATCAAAAGATTCTAACTAGTGGTTCTGAAGAAAACGAGTTTTAAAGATTATTCATCATATTGAATTAAGTTAAACTTTGGGCTCCAATAGGGAGCCCATATATCAACACAGAGATGTAGTTTGAACAAACTTAGATCTGACCTCCCAAAGGATGCTGCATACCAACTATCAAAAGATTTTAAGTGGAGGATCAAAAGAAGAATACTTTATAAAAATTATTCCCCGTATAGCACAAAGTCAAAATTTGGGGGCAACACAGGGAGTCCAAATATTAACGGAGGACTTAATTTATGCAGATGTGAATCTGATCATGCAAAGATGTTATATACCAAATATTAAAAGATTGTAACTGAAGAAGATTCATTACAGAGTACTTTTCATATATCAAATATAGAAAGATTCTGATTGGTGGTTCTGAAGAAGAAAAATTTTTTATATTTGCAAATATGCTGACTCAGGATTTCTTCAATTACCTCTACAGTACACTATGACACAACCGATGGCCATTTATTTTACCACCCCATTCTATTTGTTCTAAGGATTCTTCATACCAAATAACATATCTCTGTTGCATGCAAATATTTCTATTTTCAGCTCCTGGGGTTCCCACGGGGATGGGGGAATTTTTTTTTTTGCATGAATCATTACTTATGACTCACTAATACCACTAACATATTTGGTTCAATCTGACTCAAAGGTTTGGAAAATAGGAATTTTGGGTGGGGCCAAAAATCTTGCCCCTCCAAAAACAAAGGTGAAATGTGCTTAAACAAACTTGATTCGACACCTCAAAAGGAAGCTCAGTACTAGATATCAAGTCATTCTACCCACTGGTTTATGAGAAGATTTTGTTAATATTTGGAAGCATCCCCTCCTCCCCCCCCCCCCCCCCCCCCCCCCCCCCCCACCAAATTTAACTGAAATCAGTCCAACAGTTTTGGAAGGGAAGTTGCAAACACAATGTTCACAGACAGAGGATGAAGGACAGATGATGGACAGACAATGGATGCTGAGTGATCACAATAGCTCACCCTGACTTTCAGTCAGTTGAGCCAATAATAATAATAAATCCCTGGCCAGCTGCTGATTTGTCGAAATTCTCGTATGAAAAGGCTTTGATTACTCCTGTGCTTCCAAATACTGCTCCTTCCCCTGACCCTTTCTCCTTCCAACATCCAAAAATGAAATTCTTTCTCCCCAATTTCACAGCGTAGAATGTATGTACTATTACCCTCTCCTTCATATCATCTAATAACCACCTGTCTTTCATTCCCCTATCCAATTTCCTCATTATTATGTCTCAAAGTTAGTTTGTCCAATCAAAATGCTGGAATACCTTCTAAAGATTCCACCGTATCGGGTTACTCACCTGATATTAATTAATATCAGGTGAGTAGCCGCCATTACTATTTTGATGCAATTCCCCTCACTTCGAATTTTCAAAATCTGAATTAAAACAAAATAAGAGAATTTAAGTTCCGAAAATATTTTCAAGATACCGTATTTTGTGATTTAAAACATTAAATATGTAAAAAGATGGGCAGAAGATAATATTTGTAGTCTGAAAAGTTCTTTGTTTTACGACTCCTTCAGTCACTGTTTGTCTAGAGCAACTTTTTGAGTCCTTTGATGATGAAAACAAACATTTGTCCAGCTCATCAATGCCAAAGGGTGCTCCTATTTTCAGAAATTGCAAAATCGGCAACATCAACATCACTATAAATAATAAATGAACAAACTTGTTTTTGAAACATTCCAATCAAACAGAATTAACAGAAAGTCGGTGTGCGTTTCAGATTCAACTTCAAAGTTCAAGTTGCGTTATTGTTATTGTTTGCTCTACAGTAAAAAAGTGATTTTTAATGTTCAAAACTGCTTTATTAGTCCTTTTTAGGTAGTAACAACAGTAAATGTACGCAAGGGGCCTCCAGATTATGCCGAGTTGGCAAGCAGCACTGATCTCAGTGGCAAGCAGCGATTCGTTTCATTTGTAAACAAGTACGGCAATCGCCCTTCGCAAAGTGATGATTTGTTTACAATTACCATGGTTACACGTACCGGTGCCTGTTACTGTTCATGATTCTGCGCGGTGCTATCAATAGTGGTTCCTGAAAAATAAATTCCGGGCCGTTGTTTGTTTATGGAGAAAATTATTAATCGCTTGATTTACAAGGACTTTCGACATAATAAATATGTTACATGGCGTGTAGCTGGCTGATACATTTCCATACAAGGCTCTGAGTGTTCATATCAGGTTCGGCTTCGCCTCACCTGATATGAACACTCATCGCCTTGTATGGAAACGTATCAGCCAGCTACACGCCATGTAACTTATATTATACTCCTAGTGAATGCTGTTCTGCAAGCCTGACAATAAGCAATCTGTCATTTGCAGAATGAGATTCCTAGAGGGTGAATTTGGGGATGCAATTAATCCTCTGGGTACCGCTTTCTGTTTAGGCCTGAGACCTTGTGCAGGGTAGCATCACTAAATTTGCCCTCAGGGGCCCTTATTCTGCAGGTGACTGTCTGCTTATTTTCAGGCTTGATGTTCTGACAAACTTTAATTTTGAACATTTCACGAGAAAGTGCTCCAGGTTATCCGTTACTCCCTTGTCAGTGATCTCCAGTGAACTTCAACTCAGTTTGAACAGAAGGGACACCCCCTTACCCAACTCCAAAGAGGTTGTATAATCAGAAATTAAATAGCACTTCATTTCTATCAAACCTGTAATAAATTGGAAATTTAAAATCCTTTCTATATTTATTATACCTACCACTGGCCCAGAGTAGCTAGCTAAGTCTATTTATTATAAACATCAGGACAATTATTTTTGAACCCTAGAAAGTGCCTCCCAAATCTGCTAATGACCAATCTTTTGTAGTGTCTGCTAAGTGTTTATAACTGTATGTGGGCAGAAGTGAGTGAACAACTCACGGGAGGGTACTTCCTATCTGGGCCAGTGGTAGGTGTAATAAATATAGAAATTATTATCAATTTCCAATATTTATAACTAATAAATCTGTCCTAGACTAGCTGAATAAATAAGAAGGCCACACTGTTGTCCACATCATGAGTTGAGAAACAATATTCACCCTGCTATCTAGATCAGATAGGTTGTCATCTGCATCAAGTTGAGCTAAAAACACTGGCAATTTTCTACATCGATAAAGGGCAAAAATTTTGCTAAAAAATATTTTCTCTGCAAACTTAATAGATGTTGCATGTGGTATCTTCAAGGCGTGTGTAACCACATCCTAAAGTTTCAACCCTCAACATTAGGCCTTAAAATAAAAGATGTTTGTTTCCGCTAACAGATTGGGGGCCTTAGGCGCTCACCGAATGTTCCATACTGTTAAGACACAAATTTTATCAAAAGCTATTCTTAAGGTTCTACAGGGTAAATCTATACTCTCTGTGGAGCTAAAACATCAACAGGACTGAATGGGACAATATTGCTGATCAAATAACAAAAGATTCTGTATGATGGTTCTGAAGAAGATTTTTAAAGAATTTTCCTTGAATTGCACAAAGTAAACATTCACGCTCCCATAGTGAGCCCCAATATTGATCAAAAGACTCAATTTGAACAAATGTGAATTCAACCCATACCAAGATGCTTCATACTAAATATCTAAAGATTTTGCCCACTGGTTCTGGTGAAGATTGTTAAAGATTTTTTCTTAAATTGCACTAAGTAAAAATTCACACCCCCATAGTGATCCCCATTACTGAACGGGGGATTCAATTTGAACAAACTTGAATCAGACCCATACCAAGATGCTGTATACCAAATATCAAAAGATTCTGCCCATCGGTTCCGGAAAAGAAGATTTTTAAAGAAATTTTCTTAAATTGCACTAAGTAAATATTCACACCCCTTTAGTGACCACAATATTGATCGAGGGACTCAATTTGAACAAACGTGAATCAGACCCATACCAAGATGCCGTATACCAAATATAAAAAAATCCTGCCCATTGGTTCTGGAGAAGAAGATTTTTAAATTTTTTTTCTTAAATTGCACTAAGTAAAAATTCAGGTCCCCATAGTGAGCCCCAAAATTGATCAAGTGACTCCATTTGAACAAACTTGAATCAGACCCATACCAAGATGCCGTATACCAAATATCAAAAGATTCTGCACACTGGTTCTGGAGAAGAAGATTTTTCCTTAAATTGCACTAAGGAAAAATTCATGCCCCTATAGGGAGCCCCAATATTGATCAAGGGACTCCAATTTGAAGAAACTTGAATCAGTCCCATACCAAGATGCTGCATACCAAATATCAAAAGATTCTGCCCATTGGTTCTGGAGAAGAAGATTTTTAAAGAATTTTTCTTAAATTGCACTAAGTAAAAATTCACGCCCCCATAGTGAGCCCCAATATTGGTTAAGGGACTCGATTTGAACAAACTTGAATCAGACCCATACCAAGATGCTGCATACCAAGTATCAAAAGTTTCTGCCCACTGGTTCTACAGAAGAAGATTTTTTAATAATTTTTCTATAATTCATATGGTGCTATCAGAGTTATGCCCCATACAGAGCCCCCAAGGGACGTGGCCATTTCATTTGAACAAACATGAATTGCCATATAGTAATGAACATCCACATGAAGTTTCATGAAAATCGGTCTAGAGGTTTCAGAGGAGAAGTCGTTTGAAAAATGTTCACGATGGCGGACGACGGATGGCAAGTGATAAGTTGAGCTCCCTTGGGTGAGCTAAAAATTCCTCATATTGACTAAGTTATAATTCGAGCTCCCAAAATATGGACCCAGGGACTTGGCTTTAACAAACTTGAATCTCAGCCCCCCCCCCCTAAGGATGCTACACCCCACATATCAAAACATTCCGACTGCTGGAGATCTGAAGAAGAAGATTTTTTAAGAAAATTCCTCAGTTCAAACTAAGTTACAATTCAAGCTCCCACAGTGAGCTCAAATATGGATCTAGGGACATGGCTTGAACAAACTTGAATCTCGCCCCCCTAAGGATGCTGCATACCAAATACCAAAACAATCTAACTGCTGGATCTGAAGAAGAAGATTTTTAAAGAAAATTCCTCATTTTGAACTAAGTTATAATTTGGGCTACCACAGTGAGCCCAAATATGAACCCAGGGATTTGGCTTGAACAAACTTGAATCTATAATAATTATAATTATAATTGGGCTACCACAGTGAGCTATAATTTGGGCTACCACAGTGAGCCCAAATATGAACCCAGGGATTTGGCTTGAACAAACTTGAATCTCTCCCCCCCCCCCCCCCCCCCCCCCCCCCCCCCCAAGTATGCTGCATACCCAATATTATCAAATGATTCTGCCTGCTGGATCTTGAGAAGAAGATTTTTAAAGAAATTTGCCTGAAATGCACCAAGTTCAAATTGGGCTCCTATACTGAGCCCAAATATGAATCCAGGGGGTCGATTTGAACAAACTTGAATCAGATCCACCCCACAATGTTGCATACCAAATATCAAAAGATTCTGCCTGCTGGATCTGGAGAAGAAGATTTTTTAAGAAATTTGCCTGAAATGCACAAAGTTCAAATTCGAGCTTTTATAGTGAGCCCAAATATGAATCCAGGGGGCTGATTTGAACAAACTTGAATCAGATCCACCCCACAATGTTGCATACCAAATATCAAAAGATTCTGCCTGCTGGATCTTGAGAAGAAGATTTTTTAAGAAATTTGCCTGAAATGCACTAAGTTCGAATACAGGCTTCTATACTGGGCCAAAATATGAATCCAGGGGGCTGATTTGAACAAACTTGAATCAGATCCACCCCACAATGTTGCATACCAAATATCAAAAGATTCTGCCTGCTGGATCTGGAGAAGAAGATTTTTTAAGAAATTTGCCTGAAATGCACTAAGTTCGAATTCAGGCTTCTATACTGAGCCCAAATGTGAATCCAGGGGGGCTGATTTGAACAAACTTGAATCAGATCCACCCCACAATGTTGCATACCAAATATCAAAAGATTCTGCCTGCTGGTTCTGGAGAAGAAGATTTTTTAAGAAATTTGCCTGAAATGCACTAAGTTCGAATTTGGGCTTCTATAGTGAGCCCAAATATGAATCCAGGGGGCCGATTTGAACAAATTTGAATCAGACCCATACCAAGATGCTGCATACCAAGTATCAAAAGATTCTGCCCACTGGTTCTGGAGAAGAAGATTTTTTAATAATTTTTCAATAATTCATACGATGCTATCAGAGTTATGCCCCATACAGAGCCCCCAAGGGACGTGGCCATTTCATTTGAACAAACATGAATTGCCATATAGTAATGAACATCCACATGAAGTTTCATGAAAATCGGACCAGTGGTTTCAGAGGAGAACTCGTTTGAAAAATGTTCACGACGACGGATGGCAAGTGATAAGTTGAGCTCCCTTCGGTGAGCTAAAAATAGGGTCTGTAGGTAGGAAAAACTTTTTCTTTTTTTCCACAATAAGTTCCCTTCACTCAGTTTATGACCTTTTCAACATAAAATAGGCCTATCAGTATGCAATAAAGAAACATTAAACTCAAATACAAAGCTACAATGTCTTTATTGTGTTTATCTCTTTCCATATGGCCTTGTTACCACAGGAGTAAACCCAGCTTTGGGACACATTGATTGATTGAACAAATGGGCTGCACTGTTTTATATCGTTCATGCAAAGACAGTTTTAATTCTCTGCCTACATTACCAGACTGAACACAGCTACTTGCATCTTAAAGACCACTTCCATACTATTGAATATCCAGTGGGTCAGCATAGCCACTTCGTGGTTGGGAGACGACCCGGTTGTGGAATGGATGGTCAGATGAGCAAAACTGTGCTCCACATGTGAAGTTGTAGGATGACAGTATTTGAGCAACTATCACCAGTTGTCTTTCGGCTTGCACAGTCTCATGTCCTTCTGGACGCCGGACAAATCTAAATCAGCACTTGTTCGACATTTAACAGTCAAGGAATCTGACTTATCTTTGTGAAACAAAAAGAAAATTTCTTCCATCAGCATAGAAACTTCAAGCTTTGTATGACTTTAATTTTTTTGCTGTGAAGGCATTTTTCAAAAGTTATCGCAATTAGCACATTGTGAGTCACCATTGTTTTGTTTCAGGCAAGAATTACAGAACCATAGTAACCCATAATGCGCTAGGTCATCCTTATGGTGCCTACAAATGACACTTGGATACAACTTGCCAAGTTCTGTAGCTTGATGGACTTTTATATAAAATAGTTTTTTTTTTAATAAAATCTTAATTTTTTGGATGATCAATGTATGTGGCGTGATTCAGAAAGCAGCAAAAATGCCGCCATTTTTTTTTACTTTTCTGTGATTTCAATATAATGCTTAGACTTAGCGGTTTAAAATAGGGTCGGTCAGATTAGCAGAAACAAACCTAATTTTTTTAGGCCTTAGAAACTGAGGGAAGAGTTGATTACGTCCTGAAGGTACCCTCAATTTAAAAACACAGGAAAGTCCATAAGCAAAATAATCTTCAGAAAAATTTTTTTTCTGGCAAACTTTATAGATGTTGCGTATCTTCAAGGCATGTGTTACCATATCCTAAACTTTCAACTCTCTACATCAGTAACTGTGGGAGGACTTGATTACACCATGAAGGTATCCACAATTAAAAAACTCTCAGTTGATAAAGGGCAATAACTGTGACAAAAACATACACAGTCATCTGACCTGCTAACATGGTAATATGATGAAAGCAGTTTGCATTGTACAACATTTCAGATGGTTAACTTGAAAGATGTGAGTGTAGTGAATTATACTACTTAAGGATGGACGGATTGTCGGACTTACTGACAAACACAAGGAATACTACATACCCCTACTAGGTAGGTGGGGATATAAAAATTAAAAAGCCGTGGGAGGTAAAGGGTTAACATGTGTTATCAGTGCACAACAGGTGTTCAGTCATGGTGGCTCATGGGATCCTGGGACACCCATTGCAGGTATGGATTCTCCTGTCACATGCACAACGACAATTGATGATCAACATGGATGCAAAGTTTGAACAATAAAGCAAGTAAAATGTTGAAGGAGTAGGCGACACAATAGTGTAATGTTTCAAGTACTAAAAGGGGGCATAATTCTGGAAGTACGAAACAGAGTTACCTGCTCTTGTCACATGCACAACGACAATTGGTGATCAACATGTGTGCAAAGTTTGAACAATATAGCATGTAAAATGTTGAAGGAGAAAGCAACACAATACTGTGATGTTTTAAGTACTAAAAGGGGCATAACTCTGGAAATACAAAATAGAGTTACCTGCTCTTGTCACATAGACAACGTCAAATGGTGATCACCATGTGTGCAAAGTTTGAACAATATAGCATGTAAAATGTTGAAGGAGTAGGCGACGCAATACTGTGATGTTTCAAGTACTAAAAGGGGGCATAACTCTGGAAATACAAATGGAGTTACCTGCTCTTGACACATGCACAACGACAATTGGTGATCAACATGTGTGCAAAGTTTGAATAATACAGCATGTAAAATGGTGAAGGAGTAGGCGACACAATATTGTAATGTTTTAAGTACTAAAAGGGGGGACATAACTCTGAAAAGGCTCTGAAGATTACTGCCCAAGTGTGCGCGACTGGTAATTTTACTGGACCTGAGTCAACTGAGTTTAACACTGTGAAATATGTTCAATTTAATGTAGTTCTTTCGAGTCTCGACTTATCCAGGAGTGAACAGACTGTAAACCCGTAAAAATACTATTGATCTTATGTCTGAGCCTTCATAACTTTGAAATTTTTAAGAGGAGGTGTAACCGACAAACTATCAACAGAGAGGCCAAACAAAGGAATGGTTATTGGCAGAACTGGCCGGAACTTTCCTGGAATTCTATGCATGCAGAGTGGTCAATTTATGGAGTGCCATACAGGACTCTTGTTTATTTGGCTTAATTTGGGGAGCTTGGGGGTGCAAAATTAAGTGTTTGGCCTGATTCTTGGAGAATTGATTGAAAAATGTTATCAAATATATATTTTTTAACTTGTCTTGTACCGATCCCCTGTGATTATGGAAGTGGGTATGTACTTCTTTGAAACAACACCATTTTCATAAATAACATAGATTATCAATACATGTTTTCAACTTTAAAGTGCATTTTGAATGCCATAAAAATATTTTTCTTTTTGCCTAAACTTTGCATTTTAAATTGAAGGGTAAGATAATTCTATGTTACATGTACATCCGATTTGGAACTTTGATTTTTTGGTTTTTATTGGGATTTAATGACACTTTCAACAGCCAGGGTCACCTCATGTCAGACGGTTTTAAGGGTGGAGGAAGCATGAGTACCCAGTGAGAACCACTGTGCAGTTGAGAGTAACTGTCAGATTCCCTAATGTACTAATTTTACAAAATGAGGGTTAGCAATGGTTGAAGACAAGTCTACCATCCACTTGTCTTCAACCAATATAGTTTACCTTAGTACACTGCACCACCGTGCCCCCAAAGAATTACTGAAGCAATCAAATACTTAGATATTATTTCTTTATTTATTGGAATTTAATGATACTTTCGACAGCCAGGTTCACCTCATGTCGGATAGTTTTACAGGTGGAGGAAGCCGGAGTACCCAGAGAGAACTGCTGAGCAATGACGAGCAACTGTCAGACTCCCCAACGTACTAACTGCTCACAAGCAGGGTTAACAATGGTTGAAGACAAGTGCCCACCGACGTGCAGTACACCTTAGTACACAGTTCTCACATGGGCAATCAGGATTAAGTGCGACGCTCAAGGACACAACACTGTTACCCGACAGGGATCGAACCATGTACCTTTCAGTTTGAAGTCTTATGCCGTAACCACTGAGCTACTTCACTCCCAATTTGGAAGTGGAAATCCATACCATCGAGTGCAACAAGGTACCATCTGGTGCCTTCTTGTACTCCATGGACAATATGAACTTTCAAACTAACATGTATGACAATATGCAGGGATGTACATGTAAGCAAGTACACAGGAAACTAAAGTCCAAAAAACTTAAATCCCTGTGTAATTGTGAAGAGCATTTTTTCCTGATGATCCATAACTAACCCAAATCTAAGAAGGTTCTAGAGCTCAAACGGTTAGGTTTTTTTGATCGATTAATCACATGGATTAATCTTGGTTAGCCAATTAATCACTTGTCCAAATAGATATCTGAATAATTGCCATACTGTTGATGATTTACAGCATGAACCCTTTACCCAACATAACAAACAAAACCGTTATGTTTTCAATTTCTGTCTCAAAAACATAGCTTATGACCCCTCATTGGAACGAGGGTCATAAGCTATGTTTTTGAGACAAAAATTGAATTTTTTTTAGTAATTCATGAATTTATTTTGCAAGTATCGTCTGCTACCCGCAATGGGTAAATAGTTAAGAATTACCATTTCCAGCAACTGATACAGTATGATGATCATGCAAGTAAACAAGTATGTCAGCAAGTAACTTGCATGCTTTACTCTGTCTCATATAATTGATGTGAGTCAGTGTGACAATGTTTGCCTGTTTTGGAGCAAGTTTCTTCCTTTGTTGACCCATATAATACAGTAGTTCAAAAGTAACGGTTAATCGAACAATTACTTTTTGCATCGATCAAGATGTTGATCATTGATTAATCAGTTAACCGTTTCAGCTCTAGAAGGTTCAGATCTCAAGTGAAGAATTGAATCACTCATTGTCTGAATCATCCAGGACCCAAATTGTATAACAAGAGTATGAATCGACCAAAGTCCAAACCATCTGCAAAACTAATCACCATCAAGAAGTACGAAAAACGTTCCCAGTAATATTTATTTTTTATTATCTCTGGAATGAGAACCAATGTTCGCATCCTTCTCCTTCCACCAATACTGGAGAAAAAGATTTTTTAAGAAATTTGCCTGAAATGCACTAAGTTCGAATTCGAGCTTCTATAGTGAGCCCAAATATGAATCTAGGAAGCCAATTTGAACAACCTTGAATCAGATCCACCCCACAATGTTGCATACCAAATATCAAAAGATTCTGCCTGCTGGATCTCGAGAAGAAGATTTTTTAATAAATTTGCCTGAAATGCACTAAGTTCGAATTCGGGCTTCTATAGTAAGCCTAAATATGAATCCAGGGGGCTAATTTGAACATACTTGAATCAGATCCACCCCACAATGTTGCATACCAAATATGAAAAGATTCCGCCTGCTGGATCTGGAGAAGAAGATTTTTGAAGAAATTTGCCTGAAATGCACTAAGTTCGAATTCGAGCTTCTATAGTGAGCCCAAATATGAATCTAGGGAGCCAATTTGAACAAACTTGAATCAGATCCACCCCACAATGTTCCATACCAAATATCAAAAGATTCTGCCTGCTGGATCTAGAGAAGAAGATTTTTTAAGAAATTTGCCTGAAATGCACTAAGTTCGAAATCGGGCTCCTATACTGAGCCCAAATATGAACCCAGGGGGCCGATTTGAACAAACTTGAATCAGATCCACCCTACAATGTTGGATACCAAATATCAAAAGATTCTTCCTGCTGGATCTGGAGAAGAAGATTTTTTAATGTTTTTCCCATTGCCTACAGTGTTAAAAAGTGCTGACTCAGCACTTTTTCAAAGTCCTGAAAAAAGTACCTTGTGATCAAACCGATAGGTATTTTTTTCAACCATTCTATTCTACTGGATAAAAGTAAGCTTTATACAAAATAAGAATTCTCTGTGCCGTGTAGTTTTGGAGATATGGCAGTTTTAAGGTTTTTCCTATTTTTAGCTCCCGAGGTTCCCACGGGGCAATGAGAAAATTTTTTTTTACATCAATCAACTACTTATGACCCATTATCATCTCATATCAAATTTGGTTCAAATTGACCTCACGGTTCAGAAAATAGAAATTTTAGGAGTGGCCAAAATTTTTGCCCTTCCCATAACGAAGGCAAATAATGCCTGACAAACTTCTCTTGAATAAACTTAATTCTACACCTCAAAAGGAAGCTGCATACCAACTATCAAGTCTCTGCTACTGCTGGTTCATGAGAAGAAGATTTTCAAAGATTTTGGTGCCCCTTGGGGGCGTGGCCCCACCCAGGAGGAGGGACAACTTCATTTGAACAAATCTGAATTGACATTAGGTAATAAACATTTACCCAACATTTGAAAAATATTGGGCCAGTGGTTTCTTTGGAGAAGTTGGTTTTGTAAAGTTTACGCCGGACGATGACGGACGACGGACGGACGACGGACAGAAAGCGATTAGTAAAGCTCACCTTGAGCGTTGCTCAGGTGAGCTAAAAACAAACTTCATATTTAAATATTTACTAGTGTTTAACCCTCAAGGGCCAAGTTCAAATTTTTGTGAGATTCTTGCCTTGCCTGTACATGTAGAATATGTGTTCCAACATACACGCTTATGCAGGTTTGCTGTTTTCAATGTTTTGGGTAACCCATTTATCGTTCACCTGGTCTGAGCTTTGGTAACTTATTGTTCGTTCCCCTGTACTTTGATCCAGGTAACCCATTAGGTAACCTAAATAATATATATGTATCGCAATTATGATGATATATGAACTGTTGTATCATAGCCAAGTTCTTGCTCCTATGGGCAATATCCTGATGAATAAAGATGAATCTTTAGAAACAATAATGAGGCTGTGTCGCAGAAATTCAGATACAAATTAGTTGCAATTATAGCCTAACCTTGACAAAGGCTAGCATGCTGCAAAAGAGTATGTCATCAATACTTATTTATTTATTGGTGTTTAAGGTCACATATTTCTGCACAATGGCTAATCATGACCACAACAGTTTTATGGATGGAGGAAGCCAGAGTACCCGGAGAGAACCACTGAGCAACTGTCAGCTCTCCAACATACTAACTCCACACAAGTAGGGTTAGCACTGGTTGAAGACAGGTGTACCATCGACATGCAGTACACCTTAGTACACAATGACACTGTGCCCCCATGTGGGCATTGAGGGTGAAGTGTATTTCATCCATAATCACTATTTGTAGCAGAGACATGAATTATTTCCATTTCCTGATTTTGTACCTGTGCTACATCTAAAGATGAACAAGAATTTAAAATGATGTTGAGCATCAACAAATCATCAGAATATGTGTTTGCATCTGTCTGAAGTATAGCTTCTCTGTTGGTCAATAATTGCCCAACAGAGCATCTATACTTCAGGCAGATGCAAACAGCTGTTCAGATGATGATTGGTTGATGCTCAACAATATTCCAACATTCATTTGTACTAGATCCTTCAGCCTGGCGAAAATTTTGCGTAACCCAGGGATAATTTGGCACAACTCGTTTTTTGTTCATGTATTTTTAATTTTGGGTAACCTGCAAGTGACCCAATCAGCCGTTCGCCTCAAATCGAAAGGCCTGCTTGTGGTGATCTTGGTGATGGAAGTTAACAGTACCCTAGCAGTGGTTTGTAGTGAAGTCTTGGCTGCCTGTAATAAATCATTTGCAAGAATTTATTCGGATTCTTGCATGAATTTTAAGCCCTGTTCAAGTAATGACATGATAAAATTGGAGAAGGCTCAAAATATGAAACACATGGAGAAAGAAAAAGCTGGAAATCTGGCGAAAGCTGAAAAATGTTCATTCCTGAATATACAGTATGACCACTGTAGATTGGTCACTTTCCACACATGGGCAACATTTCTATGGACGCAGTAATATTAGATTCCCAACGTTAATTATAAGAATAATCATCAAAAAATTAATTAATAAAGCACTGGGTACAACCCGGTGCTTCATTAATTAAAATTTTGCTGATGATATTAAATTTTATTAACTGGTAAATGCATGTGTGGACATCACTGCTTACATATGGGTTATGACCAGTCCTCGGCAACTGTACTCTAGTAGTCATACATTTGATTTGCAATTATCAGTCATTGGGAACTTGCCAATGTAAACTAAAATAAGAAATGACTTACCAGTCAGGAGGCAGTTTGGATGCCTTTGTTGATGCAATACCTAGTTCTGGATCAATGTGAGTGTTTGAAACCAATGCCATCCTGTCATCGGCCATCTGAAAAAAAAAATTAATGTACATGTAATAATCCATACAAAACAACACTTCTATTTATTTGTTTATTTATTCGGTTTTAATGACACTTTTGACAGTTAGGGTCACCTCGTGTCGAACAGTTTTACAAGTGGAAGAAGCCAGATTACCAGAAGAGAACCACCAAGCAAAGTCAGACTCCCCAATGTACTAACTCCACAGAGGTAGGGTTAGCATTGGTTGAAGACAAATGCACCATCGACGTGCAGTACACCTTAGCACACAATGCCACCATGCTCCCACATGGGCAACTGGGATTAAGTATCTTGCCCAAGGACACAATGTGTTTGCCACAGGTGGGATTCGCACCGAGGACCTCTCAGCTTGCAGCCTGCATCTCAACCTACTGAGCCACTGCCCTCCTTAAACAGCACTTCTACATGCACATGTAAATCAACTGAGGGATTTGCAATGATATATGAGAACTTTCGCACCAATGCAGTCTTTTGATTTAGAGGTGAGCTGTCACGCTTGTGAACTATCACACCTGCAGTTTTCACATTTTGTGAGTAGACAACAGCGTGCCTCGGCTCCATCTACAGTTAAAACAAGAAGTCCTGTCACGAAATGTGCGCTTATCTAGGCTTAACTGCACGTAGAAATTGAGCGCAATTGCCATATGGACTGGCATCCAAAGCGTGGCAGGTTCTCCTGGTTACTCATAGCAAACACAGGCACTGTTTCTGCCAATGCACCTCCAGGTTACCCGGAGGTCCATTGGCTGAAACACTGCTTGTGCACAGGCCATATGTACAGAATTTGATAGCCTTACTATGGTCATAACGAGTAGATTAACGTGCAGATTGACGTGCTATTTGTGCGCATTTCATGACAGGACTTCTAGTTTTAACTGTAGCGATTGATTAACCCTCACTGAATGAATTGGCTGCATCCATTGCATAATATACTGGAGCTGCCACGATTATTTCTTTTTATAATCGATAATAAGTCAGCAATAATCGATAGTCAATCGACTAATCATATCATATACCGGATGGGGATTTTTCTTGAAACTACCTACAAAATATTCACTTACCGTTAGTTAGTTACTACATATTTAGAGATAGACGAATATCGTTTCTAAGGTACCAGATTGATTTATATTATACAATGCCTATCAACACACTCCCTTTAAAAAGCCTGCATAGCCATCACGGTTGACTGATCGCAACCAAAAGGGGATGTCCTCATCTAGACATTATACTGAGTCATCCTACAAAGTTACAATGAACTCCCTTCATAAATCTGACCTGTAGTCTGTGCTGAAGTTTTTCAGGTTTTGGGCTAGGGCAGCCGTCATGTTTAAATGATCGCGACCAAAAGGAGACATTCTCATCTAGGCATTATCTGGAGTCAGACTTACAAATTACAATGAAATCCCTTCATAAATATGACCTGTAGACAGTTGACCAATCGCTACCAAAAGGGGACGTTCTCATCTAGATATTATATATGGAGTCATCCTACCATGATGCAATGAAATCCCTCCATAAATACGACCTGTAGACTGTGCTGAATGTTTTTGGGTTTTGGGCTTGGGCAGTCCTCACAGTTGACAGATTGCGACCAAATGGGGAAGTTCTCATCTAGACATCATACGGAGTCATCCTACCAAGTTAGGATGAAATCCCTCCATAGTAAATATTACCTGTAGACTGTGCTAAGAAATTTTGGGTTTCAGGCTTGGGCAGCAGTCATGGTTGACAGATCATGACCAAAATGGGACATTCTCATCTAGATATTATACAGAAGCATCCTACCAAGTTACAATGAAATCCCTTCATAAATACAACCTATAGACTGTGCAAAAGGTTTTGGGGGTTTGGGCTCGGGTAGCCATCACGTTTGACCGATCGTGACCAAAAGGGAACGTTCTCATCTAGACATGACCTCAAACCTGGACATGAAATTTTGTGATGATCGGACAGGAACTACAGGGTGTAGCCTGTGCTAAAAGATAATGTGAACAGACTAACAAACTCACAGACTAACCGACTTCCGCATGAGTGATGGTAATAGCGCATCTTGACTTTGTCAAGTTAAGCTAAAAATTGGGTAATGTTTGGAAATCCCAGCTTACTGTGCACCAGTGGAGTGAATGGTGTGCAGATGTTCGTTGATGTTTTTGTTGAAATTATTTTCCCGATGCCGGGACTCAATAATGCTTCAAATTAAATGGTAGCAAGCAGTGTGCAGCGTGCCTCCCAATTTTAAAATTGAAAACTTCGAAAGACAGCGAAAGGTTACCTTTTTCAGCTTATAGCAACATGTGTCATGAGTCATAAATATCTTATTAGTTAGATTTTTTTTTAGAACACTGTTAATTCTTTGCCCAACACATTCAATATTAAAATTTAATATTTAAACACTATTTTTTCAAAAGATTTGATCGTTTCAACAAAACCATATCACGTGACTCCTCACTGCAATGAACACATCAAGCTTGTTCCACTGAGGGGGGTCAGATTTTTAGGTTTTGTTGAATTTTTATTAACAATAATATTTTTCAATTGCTCAAATTGTATATTACATGCTTCTTAAATAAAATACTGTGAAATGAAAGACCGTGTTAAGGAAAACAAACAAAAATAGCATCTCAGATTCAATGTTCTTGTAATTCTCTTTTTGATTGATGAGTGGTATTCTACAGTGTTGTGGGGAGGAATGCAGACAGAGAATTTTGACTGAATCGCGACCCAATTGAAATTCTCGGTCCACTTTTTTTAGCACAGTACTGTATATTGTGTAGTGATTGAGGTATGAAGGTCATTTACCAAGCAGCCTGGTTGCTCAGAATCTGTTAGTCTTGTGATAAATCAATCGCTCTCTTTGCTAGTGGTCGATGGTTCGAACCCTGGCTCCCGCACTTATCTCTCCTCCTGTTACATTTGGGGGCCCGTCCGATCCTCAGCAGTTGGTGGCATTGTGGTGACTGTGGAGAAGCGGGATGTTTTGACCACTCTGAGGTGGAATCTGGGGTGAGATTCATGGTGGGTGAATCTCAAAAGAAGGGGAGAGAAGTGTAGCAATCAAGGTATAAAGGCCATTTACCAACCAACCTGAACCTAGTTGGTCCAGATCTCTTAGTCCCATGGTAAATCAGTGGCTCTGTGTGCTAGTGGTCGACATTTCGAAACCCGGATCCTGCACTTATCTCTCCTCCTGTTACAATTGTAGCATTTTTCACTGTGTTGTAATAACAGTTGAAATTAGAAGTCCTGCCACTATACTGTGCACTATTTTGAAGTTATAGCACACTGAGTAAGGGCACTTTTTGTACCTATCACTCAAACTGCCCCATTAGCGTAACTCAATTCCTGTAGAAAAACAGTGTGCCCACAACAATTCTATACTCATAAATAGAGATCATTAACATCATTCCTAACCTCTACAGGGAGACATGTATACATGTATGTAATGATGTAACTGGGTATTAAAATTAGACTGCCTGTACAGAATGTACAGAATGAAGAGAGTGGATTACTACTTAACTGCAGTGTCATATACTGTACGTGGAGAGTGGATTGTAACTAAATCACCCGTGGAGTGGAGTTAACAGCCAAAGTATCACTTTCAAATTCTGAATATATGGACAAAAAGCACAAGCAATGTTTTAACCAATGGACTCCGGGTTTAACCTGAAGGTCCATTGGCTGGAACTTTGCTTATGCTTGTTACGCTTTGCAACAAATTTGTAATTATTGTTGGGTGGAATCTCCACTCTGCAGGTGATTTAATAATAATACACTCTCCACATACTGTATTCTCCACTTGAAAAGTGTTTATAATTGTTCATAACAGCACAATAAACATTGCAAACTTTCATCACATGGACCACCATGGGTGCAAGCCAGTGGTCCATGTGATGAAAGTTTGCAAATGTTTCTTGTGTTTTCTCTTCAGAAATTGTAAATAATTTCTGAGGGAAAAATCTATCCCAAAGTGATTTAGTAGTAATCCACCTTCCACGTACTATAGTCTCAATATTTTCTTTCTGTTTGATCACTTCAGTTCGTGATTTCACTACCAACCTAGCTCATAGCGCATTATATTTTGCATTGCACAGTGCAAACATTCTTGTGTATTTCAGACTACTTCATTCTTCTGCAGTAAGGGGCGCATTAACTAGCGAGCATTACTGCTCTAACTGTGGCAGAACTTCTAGTTTCAACTGTAGGCCTGGCATGATTAATCGAGAAGTTGATTGATCATCGTAACTGCCAATAATCGACTAGAATTTCAAAATCAACGATTATGAGTTTTCCTCACTCCTTTACTGATTAAGTATTGCTTATTAGATTCTTGACCCCCCTCAGGTCCAAACCTAAGCCTAGGCTCAGGTTTGGGCCTGAGATGGTCAGGAGTTCAGGCCTGGCATTCTTAATGAAAGTATCAATGACACTGTAGCTTAACTTGTGTGTTACGTTTGATTAAAAGGATAATGTTCAATGTTTATGAAAGGATTATGAAATAAGACAAGACTTGTGATAATTGGGAATATGTTCATTTCTGTTCCCTGTATGCTATGTTTTTGATAAAAATAATTAGAGGTGCACACTGTACTAAAGAGCTGAGGGGAGGGTTAATATGACCTCACAGTTAATGTATGTGGCCCTCACAGTTAATGTATATCAACGAAAGTTACCAAGTTACAGTGAAATTATTCCAAAACAAGTCATCCTATCAAGTTACATTGAAATCCCTTCATAAATATGGTCTGTAGACTGTGCTGAACGTTTTCAGGCTTCGGGCCACTGTAGCCGTCAGTTTCCCAATTGCATCCAAAGGGGACGTTCTCATCTAGACATTATATGAAGTCAACCTACCAAGTTACATTGAAATCCCTTCATAAATATGAACTGAAGACTGTGCTGAAGGTTTTTGGGCTTTGGGCTTAGGCAGCCATCATGGTTGAATGATCGCATCCAAAAGGGGACATTCTCATTTGGGCATCCTACGAAGTTACAATGAAATCCCTTCATAAATATGACCTGTAGACTGTGCTCAAGATTTTTTGGCTTCGGGTACCTGTAGCAATCACAGCTGACCAATCACGATCAAAAGGGGTGTCATCATCTAGGCATTATATGCAGTCAACCTAACAAGTTACAATGAAATCCTTCCATAAATACGACCTATAGACTATGCTAAAGGTTTTTAGGCTCGGGCAGCCATCTAGGCTGAATGATTGTGACCAAAAGGGGACGTTCTTATCTAGACATTATTTGGAGTCATCCTACCAAGCTACAATGAAATCCCTTCATAATTATGACCTGTAGACTGTTCTAAAGGTTTTCGGGCTTCGAGCCCCTGTTGCTGTCACAGTTGCCCAATCGTGTCCAAAAGGGGACGTTCTCATCTAGACATTATATGAAGTCAAACCTACCAAGTTACAATGAAATCCCTTCATAAATATGACCTGTAGACTGTGCTAAAGGTATTCGGGCTTTGGGCTCAGGCAGCCATAATGGTTGAATGATCACAACCAAAGGGGACATTCTCATCTGGGCATCATCTGGAGTGATCCTACGAAGTTACACTGAAATCCCTTTATAAATATGACCTGTAGACTGTGCTCAAGGTTTTCAGGCTTCGGGCACCTGTAGCCATAACAGTTGACCAATCACGACCAAAAGGGGGTGTCATCATCTAGGCATTATATGCAGTCAACCTAACAGGTTACAATGAAATCCTTCCATAAATATGACCTTTTGCCTGAGCTAAAGGTTTTTGGGCTTGGGCACCCATCAAGGCAGAATGATCGCGATCAAAATGGGACGTTCTCATCTAGACATTATTTGGAGTCATCCTACCAAGTTACAATGAAATCCCTTCATAAATATGACCTGTAGACTGTGCTAAAGGTTTTCAGGCTTCGGGCCCCTGTAGCCGTCACAGTTGCCCAATCAGGACCAAAAGGGGACTTTCTCATCTAGACATTATATGAAGTTAACCCACCAAGTTACAATGAAATTCCTCAATAAATATGACCTGTAGACTATGCTAAGGTTTTCAGGTTTTGGGCTTGGGCAGTGGTCACAGTTGGCAGATCAAGCCCAAATGGGGAAATTCTCATCTGGACATCATAAGGAGTCATCCTACCAAGTTACAATGAAATCCCTCCATATCAAACATGACCTGCAGATTGTGCAAAAAGTTTTTGGGTTTCGGGCTTCGGCAGCCATCACGGTTGACAGATCATGCCCAAAAGGGGACGCTCTCATCTAGGCATTATACAGAGGCATCCTACCAAGTTACAATGAAATCCCTTCATAAATACTACCTGTAGACTATGCTAATGGTTTTCGGGTTTTGGGCTCGGGCAGTCATACCAGTTGCCCGATCGCGACCAAAAGGGGACGTTCTCATCTAGACATGACCCCAAACCCGCATACGAAATTTTGTGATGATCAGACAAGAACTGCGGGGTGTAGCCTGTGCTAAAGGAAAATGTGAACAGACTCACAGATTCACAGACTTCCGGATGCGTGATGGCAATAGCTTATCTTGACTATGTCAAGTTAAGCTAAAAATGCCGGAGGGCTAAAAATCGCTCTCATCACATAGCCTTGGGGAGCGATTAGCTCTCCTCAAGCCTACAAAAGCTAAAAGTGGCAAAATGAAGTTGTACTAACAATGAATTCTGCCCAGTGGGCTTTCTACATTTTACAAGGTGCTGCTAACAAGGTAGTCTCTGTGAGACGGCTAACAGCCCCTCCCACACCCCTGGGCCTTGAAGGCCCAGAGGTGTGGGAGGGGCAGTGTGGCCATTTTGCAGAGACCACTAACATAGCAGAGATCTGAAAACCCATGGGTTTTAGGAACAGACTGTTGTGATAATCATTATTTTCTAAGGCTAGGAGGGATATTTTTCGCCCTCCTCAATTTCTTTAAGGCGAGCAGTAGGCGAGCGAATACATCGCTCTCCTGAAAATGCCAGGCCTGGGAGTTTGAATTTTCCTCAGAGAGCAGTAGGCGTGCAGCATGCCTGCATGCCTAAAGAAAGTCCAGCCTGAGGAAGTAATGACCAAAAATATTGTTTTCAATATAAGAGTTGTTTCCAGAGATCACAGAGTGTGATTTAAGTCGACTTCAATCAATTCTTCTTCTTCAAAAGTCGATCGTTAAATTTTATAAACGTGCCAGCTCTTGATGTAATTTGACTGGATGAAATCTATGAAACTGATGTTTATTTCATTGTCTTAGATATTTAGAAGAAAATTTATTTATTTATTGGTGTTTAAGGTCACATATTTCCGTACAATGGCTAACCATGACAGTGACAGTTTTACGGGTGGAGGAAGCCGGAGTACCCAGAGAAAACAACCGAGCAACGGCGAGCAACTGTCAGCTCCCCAACATACCAACTCCACACAAGCAGGGTTAGCATTGGTTGAAGACAGGTGCACCATCAACGTGCAGTACGCCTTAGTACACAACGTCACCGTGCCCCCACGTGGGCAATAGGGGTGAAGAGTCTTGCCCAAGGACACAACGCGGTTGCCGTAGGTGGGATTCGAACCGAGAACCTCTCGGCTTGCAGCCAGCACCTCTACCAAGTGTGCCACTGCGCCCCCATTTAGAAGGAAATCACTAGTTCAAAGCAAGCCTGAAAATAAGCAGACTGTCATCTGCAGAATGAGGCTCGCTGAGGAGCAGGGTAGCATCACCAAATTCACCCTCTGGGAACCTCAAACTGAATCAAGGCCTCAGATCTAAACAGAAAGAGGTACCCAGAGGATAAATTGGGGATTCTAGCCCACTGTATGGGATAGCATCAGCAAATTCACCTTTTGGGCACCTCATTCTACTAATGACTGATTGCTTATTTTCAGGCTTGGTTCAAAGATGCTACTGCAAGAAGCCAGTATGGATCACCAGGAAACCTGGAAATAAGCTGACTGTCATCAGCTAAATGAGGTCCCCAGAGGGTGAATTTGGTGATCCTACCCAGCTCAATAATCTATGCAAGGTCACAGGTCGCGAGGTGTAAACAAAGCGATTGCCACGTTCATCGTGTTGAGTTCTGTGTCAGCCAAGGCAACTTATTTTGTGAATTATCAAGTTTAAATTCGTAGAACTGATGTTATCATTCAAATTAACTCGAGACGATTTTAAACAATGGGATACCGCAGGTTTAAAGACCTTTTTTTACAGAGGAGAGGACTTGTTTTGAGTGGAAACATGGAAACACTTGTTGCATGGAATTTCTCGGCTTGGGGAATTCCCGAAGTTGTCGAAACAGTGCCCATGGCCACAAGTCATGACACAGCGTGCATTCAAACACCATTTAAGTCGATAGGAACTCAATTCGAAATAATGAAAGTTCTCATACAACATTACCATTGTCTTAAACAAATGGTAACCTTGGCTAAATGTTTTTTTAAATTCACGCTAATAAATGTAATGGGGTCCGAAGCACTTCACCCGCTCTCTTCTCCCATTGCTTACAATGTGTTTTCTTGAAATGTTTACACCTCGCGACTTGTGACCTTGCATAGATTAAAAGGCAAGATGGCAGTTTCGAAAAAGGCTTATCTGAATTAAGGTCTTAAGCCTAAACAGAAAGATTTACACAGAGGATAAATTGACTCACTGTTTGGGAGAGCATCAGCAAATTCCCCCTTTGGGAGCCTCATTTTGCAAAAGACAGATCACTCATTTCCAGACTTGATCATCCTACTGATAACAGAATCAAATTCATGAATTTGACCATGATTTTTCAAGGACTATTGGAGCTGTACAACTTTAGCACACAATAATTTGGGGCATCTGCAGTTTGCCTAAAAAGAAATAAGGTGACCAATTTTTCATTCACCTACATGTATATTACTAGAAATTTGACATATATGTTTACTCAGGCCTAATATTTCATGTAATATTCCCATAAAATGAAACTGGGGGAGGGGAATCCAAGTGGATTCCCGTTGTACAAATGTAAACTGTATTTTTGTTCGGTTTCGCATTGCTGTTTTCTGGGCCTGTTGAGTTACCCCTTTACTTAACATGAAAAGCAGACAACACTTACAAACAAAATTCTTAACTAATTTTTTTCATTTTTTGTCTCAAAAACATAGGTTATGACCCCCTCATTGTAACGAGCTCGATGAGCTCGTTCCAAAGAGGGGGTCATAACTTATGTTTTTGAAACAAAAAATGAAAAAATAATGAAAATTAATTGGTGATTTTTGTGAATAGCGCTGGCCGGTTTTGGCCGTTACGTTGGGTAAAGAGTTAACTTAAGTTTACAAAGTCTCCAAAATAGTTTCAAATTTCACATTTCAGAATTTCATCTGGTAAATATTTCATTGATAAATTGCATATATTATTCCTACTAATACTATGGTGTTGTAATTGGCTGAACTGGATTGGAGTTGGACTAATCAAACTCCATGGTGTAGTTGTGTCAAACAGAATGTGACTCTAATTCCCAATAGAGTATTCAGGCTACCTGATCAGACACACGGTGATGTGATTATTTTGTCATGTGGCACCAACACTTAATATCAACATTAGACCAACAATAAAGCAAAATAAATGTCATATTGATTTTTAAAATGTTGCAAATCGCAAATGGAATTTGCCTGAGCGAAAATGGATTTTCAATTATATACCAACAATAACTTGATCCAATACAGGTTTGAGGTATGACAATTTTTATCTAACTAGATAATATGTGAGTTACGGGTTACATATTACCTAAGTTCGTAATATGATCATTGAGAAAGTAGAGTTTGAAGAATTGTAGCTGAATTTCTCGACCATCAGTACTGAATTTCAGAGCTGGAGGATGGTTGGAGTATATATACATGACCAGGGCAAATACATGTAAAGAAAACAGGTCAGTTGCCTTTGGGTGAACTTGTTATGGGTCAAGTCATTAAAATTGACAAAATGTTTCATAGTTTTGTTTCCGATCACATATTTTTAATTCCAATTTTGGCTTAGAGTTTTTCGATTCTTTTTTGGTATCCGTTTTAATCTGATTGACAACTTAATCACATGGTTGCTATCCAACTCCCGTTTATCCTCCTCATCAATCTCCATGTCTATTACCTCTTACCTCTTTGCCCCCCAGACCACATATCTGTGTGCACTGATATGCCATGGAAGGCATTAACGCCCAACTGTTACAACCCATTCCCTCTCCAATCATGACCTACCATCCCATTAACAGGTTAATGTTCAAACTTTTGGGCTGAACCATGATCAGGCCAATGTGTTTGGGTCCACTCAAACTATTGGATTCTGGTGGATTGTTCATAACAGCATGAGAAACACTTGCAAACTTTCATCACATGGACCACCAGAAAATGTAAATAATTACTGAGTGAGAAATCTATCCCACAGCGATTTGGTAGTAATCCAGCCTCCGCATACTGTAGACTTGCATATCACAAAGAAAAGATGCCCGCTGAAAGAACCGTATTTCATACATGGTCAACAGTTTGAAGAGGCTGAATCAGCAAAATACCTAGGGCTGACTATCCATCACCAGCTGAATTGGAACAACCACATCCAACAAGTGACTAAAAAAGCTAACTCCACCAGAGCCTTTCTACAGAGGAATATGTATGCATGCCCGAAGAAAACTAAGGAGCTGTGCTATTCTACACTTGTTCGTCCCATTATGGAATATGGAAGTGTGATTTGGGATCCTCATACCGTACAAAACATCAGACTCATTGAGATGATACAAAGAAGATCAGCCAGATTTGTCCTTGGTGACTTCAGGACAACTAGCAGTGTTACAACCATGCTTAGAAGTCTGAACTGGACAACGCTACAGGAGTGTAGAGCACAAGCCAAGGCCGTAATGATGTACAGGATTGTCAACAACCTAGTTGATATCCCAGTCACATACCTGACCCCAGCAGCAGTGAATGTCAGAGGCCACAGCCAAAAATTCTTGGTGCCCTTTGCCAGATCCTCCGCTTACCAGCAGTCGTTCTTCCCGGATTCCGTCAGAATATGGAACCAACTCTCTCAGAATACCATCGCCTGCAACTCCCTGGACTCTTTCAAGAGTGAGCAGCAGTCCATCACTCTGAGATGAACCAACATGATCTGATTTTAACTGCACTGTAAATATGAATTTTGACCTGCACTTTGGAACCTCCCGTCACCGATCATGTAAATACATGTAGTCACTTGCAGTACGAGGATACACCAGAGGTGGTTTTGTACTAAAATGGAAGAAGAAGAAGACTTAATATTTTCTTTGTTTTATTGGTTCAGTTCGTGATTTCACTACCAACCTCACTAATAGCACATTACATTTTGCTTTGAACATTGCAAAAGTTCTTGTGTATTTCAACTTCATTCTTCTGCAGTTAGGGGCGCATTAACTATCAAGCATTTCCTGACAGGACTTCTAGTTTCAACTTTACTCTCCAATTCCAAATAAATGTTCATGTATGTTTGTTAATTCCCACAAGCAAATCTGCCCTGCATGTTCCATATTTGGGTCTGCATGTTTATTTTTACATCAACTTTCTAGCCTACCAATGTTCAACTTCAACTTGAGAGAGAGAATGACCAACCAGAGAATATTTGTTGCAGAAATGGAGAATTGATTTTTCAACTTTTTTTTATTATTATTTTATCTTAATTCAGTTTTAATACAGTAGAATCCTCTTAATTGAATATCCATTTTGCCAGTGAAAATTATTCAATTAACAGAAGTATACAATTAACAGGGATTTGGTCAGTTTCCTGTGTTCTGGAGGTAAACTGAGCATTTATTCTATTATATCGTGTTTGACAGCGCTCATAGAGCTCTGTCAAACCAGATATAATAGAATATATGCCTGTATTGGATGTAGTGAGGCCAAAAAGGTTGATAAATAAGGGGAATTTGGTGCGTGTCACAGTAATTTTTTTGACATATTACAGATATTTACATACAATTAACAGGAGTTTACTCTACAACCCATATGCAATTAACAGATCAAATTTGTACTGAAGGTATGGTAAATGGTCTTGTGTTTGAAAATTATATTCGATTAACAGGGATATACAAATAAGAGATATCCAATTAAGTGGGCTCCACTGTACAGGTACAGAGGCATTGTTTGAGAAATTACAGTTAAAAGTACATAAATTGAAAAACTGTTTGAGATAATGATGTGAAGGGGCTGGTCCATCCAAAATAGTAATTTCTTACTTTATTCAAACAAAGTGTTCTCTTTCTATCAATATTTTTGAATGAGTTATAAATGAAATGGTTTGGCACGCCAAAGGAATGCAGGAACGCTGTGGGGCAAGCCCCTTTCAACCCTCATTGGCTGTGTAATATTTGCGTTATCTCTCAGCGTGGTAAGGGAGGGAAGGAGTTAAGGTATTCAGCAGCGTCTGTGCCTCTTGCGCTTCTTCTTGGAGGGAGGAGGATGCATCGGAGAGATAGGTGTTGGTGATGTTGTCGGTTCAGGAGGAAGAGTAGGTTTTTCTTTGGTGACGAACGGCCTGATCTTTGCTGCTGTCTCTTGAGATTTTTTAGATTTTTTTAAGGTCGATTTCGAGGATTGTCCTGATTGCGAGAGGTGTAGCTCCTGTTTCAGCATAGAAGTTGAATGTCTCCTGGCACTTAGCTTGGACAGTATCGTCCTGGATCTCCTCCCCGAGGAATGCCTCCCCGGAGTCCGGGATGCTCTCCTCCTGGTCAGATTGTTGGTCCGAAGAAGCCAGGGAAGCAAGAGCTGGAGAGGTGGAAGGTGCATCATCTGGGACAACTTCCTGCACCATAGACAGATCTTCCTCCTCCATCTCCTCTTCAGATGAAGAGTCTGATGGGTTGGAGATTGATCTGTCACCTGACGACCCAAAGTCCTCCCGACCCTCCTGTGAGGGGGGTGCCGGGCTGGACAAGGGTTGGTCAGGGTTGACAGGTGTAGACACTATGACGCCCTCAATTGCATTCTTTCTTCCTTCTCCTTCTTCTTCTCCAGAAACTCCGTCATTCGGCGGGCATCTCGTCGTCTGGCGGAGGGTCCCTTCTTGCTCTTCCTCTTCTTCTTGGTGATGGCTGTATTGCTCTGGCTGTCTTCATCCAGCTTGTCCAAGTCACTAGGAGGGTGGCCAGTGTGGGAGGAAATCCCCCCACAAAATGTGCTACACCTCTCCAAGGTTGTTGGTTCTGTCTTAGTATCAAAATCCACTGTCAAGTGAATTGTTCCCTTGCACACCTGGATACTCCAGGTGGTAGCAAGGGCGGCCTTCACTGATCAGTGTCTCTTGTATAACTAATGGTAGCTCCATTGTTTTCAGTTGTTTACACCTCGGAGTCCAAGGTGCGAATGAACCAGGAATGAGTTATTTTTATAATAACTTACATTTATACCTTGAAAAGTCTGTTTTTGTGTCTGTCAGGTTTTGTTTTAATAGAAAATAATTTCAGTCACACTTTAAGTAAAAATGAAAGTGTCAATGACACTGTAGCTTAACTTGTGTGTTGTGTTTGATGAAAAGGATAATGTTCAATGTTTATGAAAGGATTATGAAATAAGACAAGAATTGTGATAATTGGGAAAATGTTCATTTCTGTTCCCTGTATGCTATGTTTATGATAAAAATAATATGAGGTGTACACTGTACTAAAGAGCTGAGGGGTGGGTTAATATGACCTCACAGTTAATGTATGTGGCCCTCACAGTTAACGTATATCAACAAAAGTTACCAAGTTAGAGTTAAACTATTCCAAAACCAGTCATCCTATCAAGTTACATTAAAATCCCTTCATAAATATGGCCTGTAGACTGTGCTAAAGGTTTTCAGGCTTCAGGCCCCTGTAGCCGTCAGTTTCCCAATTGCGTCCAAAGGGGACGTTCTCATCTAGACATTATATGAAGTCAACCTACCAAGTTACAATGAAATCCCTTAATAAATATGACCTGTAGACTGTGCTAAAGGTTCTCGGGCTTTAGGCTTGGGCAGCCATCATGGTTGAATGATCGCAACCAAAAGGAGACATTCTCATCTGGGCATCATCTGGAGTGATCCTATGAAGTTACAATGAAATCCCTTCATAAATATGACCTGTAGACTGTGCTCAAGATTTTCGGGCTTCAGACACCTGTAGCCATCACAGTTGACCAACCACGACCAAAAGGGGATGTCATCATTTAGGCATTATATGGAGTCAACCAAACAAGTTACAATGAAATCCTTCCATAAATACGACCTACAGACATGCTCAAGGTTTTTGGGCTCGGGCAGCCATCAAGGCTGAATGATCGTGACCAAAAGGGGACGTTCTCATCTGGACACTATTTTGAGTCATCCTATCAAGCTACAATGAAATCCCTTCATAATTATGACCTGTAGACTGTTCTAAAGGTTTTCGGGCTTTGGGCCCCTGAAGCCGTCACAGTTGCCCAATCGTGTCCAAAAGGGGACGTTCTCATCTAGACATTATATGAAGTCAACCTACCAAGTTAAAATGAAATCCTTTCATAAATATGACCTGTAGACTGTGCTAAAGGTTTTCGGGCTCGGGCAGCCATCATGGTTGAATGATCGCAACCAAAGGGGACAATCTCATCTGGGCATCATCTGGAGTGATCCTACGAAGTTACACTGAAATCCCTTTATAAATATGACCTGTACACTGTGCTCAAGGTTTTCAGGCTTCGAGCACCTGTAGCCATCACAGTTGACCAATCATGACCAAAAGAGGATGTCATCATCTAGGCATTATATGGAGTCAACACATCAGGTTACAATGAAATCCTTCTATAAATATAACCTTTTGCCTATGTTAAAAGTTTTTGGGCTCGGGCACCCATCAAGGCTCAATGATCATGGCCAAATGGGACGTTCTCATCTAGACATTATTTGGAGTCATCCTACCAAGTTACAATGAAATCCCCTCATAAATATGACCTGTAGACAGTGCTAAAGTTTTTCGGGCTTCGGGCACCTTTAGCCGTTAAAGTTACCCAATCATGTCCAAAAGGGGATGTTCTCATCTAGACATTATATGAAGTCAACCTACCAAGTTACAATGAAATCCTTTCATAAATATAACCTGTAGACTGTGCTTAAGGTTTTTGGGCTTCGGGCTCGGGCAGCCATCATGGTTGAATGATCGCAACCAAAGGGGACAATCTCATCTGGGCATCATCTGGAGTGATCCTACGAAGTTACAATGAAATCCCTTCATAAATTTGACCTGTAGACTGTGCTCAAGGTTTTTGGGCTTCGGGCACTTGTAGCCAACACAGCTGACCAATCACGACCAAAAGGGGATGTCATCAGCTAGGCATTATATGGAGTCAACCTAATAGGTTAAAATGAAATCCTTCCATAAATATGACCTTTTACCTATGCTAAAGGTTTTTGGGCTCGGGAACCCATCAAGGCTGAATGATCGCGATCAAAATGGGACGTTCTCATCTAGACATTATTTGGAGTCATCCTACCAAGTTACAATGAAATCCCCTCATAAATATGACCTGTAGACTGTGCTAAAGGTTTTAGGGCTTCGGGCGCCTTTAGCCGTCACAGTTGCCCAATCATGTCCAAAAGGGGACGTTCTCATCTAGACATTACATGAAGTTAACCTACCAAGTTACAATGAAATCCCTTCATAAATATGACCTGTAGACTGTGCTAAAGGTTTTCGGGCTTCGGGCTCGGGCAGCCATCAATGATCATGGCTGAATGATCGCAACCATAGGGGACAATCTCATCTGGGCATCATCTGGAGTGATCCTGCGAAGTTACACTGAAATCCCTTTATAAATATGACCTGTACACTGTGCTCAAGGTTTTCAGGCTTCGGGCACCTGTAGCCATAACAGTTGACCAATCATGACCAAAAGGGGATGTCATCATCTAGGCATTATATGGAGTCAACCTAACAGGTTACAACGAAATCCTTCCATAAATATGCCCTTTTGCCTATGCTAAAGGTTTTTGGGCTCGGGCACCCATAAGGGCTGCATGATCGCGATCAAAATGGAACGTTCTCATCTAGACATCATTTGGAGTCATTCTACCAAGTTACAATGAAATCCCTTCATAAATGTAACCTCTAGACTGTGCTAAAGGTTTTCGGGCTTCGGGCCCCTGTAGCCGTCATAGTAGCCCAATCAAGTTCAAAAGGGGACTTTCTCATCTAGACATTGTATGAAGTCAACCCACCAAGTTACAATGAAATTCCTCAATAAATATGACCTGTAGACTGTGCTAAAGGTTTTCGGGTTTTGGGCTCGGGCAGTCGTCACGGTTGGCAGATCATGCCCAAATGGGGAAATTCTCATCTAGACATCATAAGGAGTCATCCTACCAAGTTACAATGAAATCCCTCCACATTAAACATGACCTGCAGATTTGCTAAAAGTTTTTGGGTTTCGGGCTTGGGCAGCCATCACGGTTGATAGATCATGCCCAAAAGGGGACGTTCTCATATAGGCATTATACAGAGGCATCGTACCAAGTTACAATGAAATCCCTTCATAAATACGACCTGTAGACTGTGCTAATGGTTTTCGGGTTTTGGGCTTGGGCAGCCATATCGGTTGCCCGATCGCAACCAAAAGGGGACGTTCTCATCTAGACATGACCCCAAACCTGCATATGAAATTTCGTGACGATCAGACAAGAACTGCGGGGTGTAGCCCGTGCTAAAGGAAAATGTGAACAGACGTCACAGACTCACAGACTAACAGACTTCCGCACACGTGATGGCAATAGCTTATCTTGACTATGTCAAGTTAAGCTAATAAGATTACCAGGATGTTTTAGTTTGCATAATCATCTTTGATTATGTCACACTTGAGCTAATAATGGACATAAACTAAGTTTGTTTTTTAACAATAATCTTTATATTTTCAAAGGGATCTTGATAAAAATTTCTCGGACTTGAAGAGTTATACAGATGAATAACAATGTAATTGAAAGCCAATTAATATAGTTTTCAGACAATCTACAGTGAAAGATATGTGTATGATTTCAGATATTAAGGTTTCAGGGAACAATTGTCCTGACAATTTTACTGTTGGGCAGATGTCCTGGTTACATTTTTTAACTATTTAAAACTATTGATTTCTGTACACGTTGCACTGATCTTAACCCTTTACCCAATGAATCTACTTACGACATTACATAGACATGTATCCCAGAAGAGGTTAGGAATGATGTTAATGATCTCTATTTACTATTATAGAATTGTTGATTACACTGTTTTCCAACAGGAATTAAGTTACGGTAATGGGGCAGTTTGAGCCCGATAGGGACAAAATGTGCACTTACTCTGCATGCTATTCGGGGCTTAAAAATCATGCGCAAATCCAAATTGATTTGCACAAATGATCCTCGCAAGGAAAACAATGAGAATCAATTTTGATTCATGCAAAATTTCATTCGATTTTTATCGTAGATTCTAAAAATGGCTTTAAAAAACCATGAGAATGCTCTGTCTTTGCCCCCCTCATAAGGTAACAAAACTTCACTTAGCACTGGTGTCTAGTGAAGACTTGGCTGTCTGTATAGGCAGCCAAGCTCATCAAGATCGTTCCAATGAGGGGTGACATGATATGGTTTTGTTGAAATTTTTTGAAACATTTTATAAAATGATATTTAAAATAATAAATTTTGATATCGTCTACATTCAGTGCATTGGGCAAAGGGTTAATTGCTTTTAATACCCTGAAATTGCAAAAATTGATTTTCCGGTCTCTCAAAACAGGTGAAAAACTGAGTTTTTGCCATAGTTTTGCGGTCTCTCAAGACAGGTGGTCTCTCATGACAGGTCCATTATAGAGTGAAACTAATCGGTGCATGCCACAGTGGTCTCTCAAGACAGGTGGTCTCTCAAGACAGTGGTCTCTCAAGACAAGTTTTACAGTACAAGTAATCGTGAACTAAATACAAGATTAATTACTTCAACCAAGACATAGAGAGGCGAAGTAATATTTCAGACACTTGTGGATGTGTTTGTCTTTGACATCGCAAAACACAGTTAAAAAAAAAGATGTGATGCATCTCAACAGTAGCAATATCCGCCATCAATAGAAATATTCTTATATATCTTACAGGCCTGTCAATCTGAGGAAGAAAATCGCCTTCACCCACTATCGCCAGCCAGAACGGAAAATTCTGCAGGCGGTAATCGTCCGCCTCACCATATATTGCACAGGCAACCGAATAGTCGTGCTATTGTTTCGGCAGAGAGAAAACAAGGTTATAATGCACAAACAGAGAGAGAAATACTGTTTAGCAGAGTAAATGTGCGCTTATTTGACACAGACTAAAAGATATATTACTTAATTACGTCAGCCGATTTCTGTGTACTGGTAGACCACATGTTATACAGTTAAAACTAGAAGTCCTGTCACTATATTGTGCAGTATTTTCAATAACAGCAGGCCTTGAAATTTGTCTCAATTCACAAGAATCAGTTTCGATTCTCGCGTGCTCCCGTTGCGAGAATCAATTTTCAATTCTTAAATATTATGAATTTGAGAGTACTGTTTTACCCTGGTGAGTGAAACATGTACATATGCCACAGAAAAGAGCAAATGTCATATTTTTTTAGAGAGTTTACACATTGTGGAAACAGTATTCATTTTGTCGAGTTTTTCATACATGCATGAAGAATACATGCTCCATCATATAGGCTTTTGGGTGTCTTGATGATGGAAATTTCAGTATCGAGGCAGTAGCATCTAGTGAAGTCTTGGCTGCCTACACAGACAGCCAAGACTTCACTAGACACCACTGCTAAGTGAAGTTTTGTTACCTTATGTGGGGGCAAAGTCAGAGCATTCTCGTGGTTTTTTAAAGCCACTTTTAGAATCTACGACAAGAATCAAATGAACATTTTGTGCGAATCAAAGTTGATTCTCATTGTTTTCCTTGCAAGGATCATTTGTGCAAATCATTTTGGGTTCGCGCATGAATTTTAAGCCCCGAATAGCATGCAGAATAAGTGCATGTTTTGTCCCTATCAGGCTCAAACTGCCCCATTGGCGTTCGCAGCGCCATGGATATTCTTCACTCAAAAAGTATTTATAATTGTTGATAACAGCACAAGAAACTCTTGCCAACTTTCATCACATGGACACTACTGGGTGAAAAATCTATCCCACAGCGATGTGTGATGAAAGTTTGCAAGTGCTTCTTAATAAAATGCGGTTTATGAATTATCACAAAATGCTTGGCAACAATTGGCTGAACCAATGTTCCAGGAGCCGTTGCCATTGTCATCCGATTGCCCACAATCGGCCGATTGTGGTGGCCGGTTCCGATCATCGGTTGAACACTAATTATCAATCAGATGAAACTGTGCATAGATTCCCACAACATTCCCAATCTTTAATTATTTATTTATTTTAAAAGTAATGGATGGGGTGTTGGAGGAAAATTACAGTTTTTGTCTTCTATCGAGAAAACAAGCATCGCCGCATAAAAATCTCACTATTTTGAGTTTTTCAAACTTAACATGTTGTTGATCATCCTGGCTCCAACTTTTATATATTTCTCGGATGGGTAGAATAAATAAAACAAACATTTCCGAGATGATTTCCCCAAATGATTTTGTGAGTAATTTTATTTTATACACCCAAAAACCCGAGATTATATACACAAATGTTCATTCCCTACATGCTCTCGTAGTTTTCAAGTTTCAAAATGATTGTATGGGAAAACTTGTGCAACTGGAAATATCCCTCTTGTAATTATGTCTCTCAGACAACTCTTGTGTCACGCAAATACATGCTTTCACTCATGGCCCCCATAAACCAAAAATGTCCCTCGTAAACAAAAAATGGCCCATCTGAGGTCATCTGAGGCAAACCAAAAATGGCCCTCCTGAAGTCATCTAAGGAGAACCATAATGGCCCTCCTGGAATTTTGAAATTGACCGGCCTGGCACACTTGTATTGAGGGGGAACGGGTGAATTCGGCCTTGAGTTGATTCGGCCTCGAGTCCATTCGGCCATGAGTTGATTTGGCCTGACTACTGGGTTTAATGCAGATCATAATAATAATAATAAATCGTCAGCCTTCCGCTGATTTGTCATGGTCCTGTAACAAGGAGGACTACATTAACACAGTGCCCTGCTGGGGTATCCCCTCCCCCCCCCCCCCCCACTCTCCCTCCTAATCTCCCAGGATGCAATCACAAACTGTTTCAAAATTCCACACATTGGCGCCTTCTTGATCTCTCCCATTATAAAGTTTATCCTTTTCCTCATGTCAATCCTCAAGCACCCTTTCCCTTATGAAGCTCCTCCACTGCTGCAGTCCCCAGGCTAGATCTTCAGTCTAGAGAGTGAGATACAGTTAACAAATTTTCAAGCTTTATTACTTTCCAAAGTGTGATTTACTGGGATTTCCGGGTTTGATTATAAAAGATAACTTCACAAGTGAATTATGCAATCAACAATTGTGTCATGTAACCGTGCGCGCAAATGAAGATGCTTTGCCGTGGGTGTAATGGGGACTTCATTGTTCATTCCAATGAGGGGTCATAACCCATCTTTTAGAGACAAAAAATGAAAAAATAATGAAAATTAATTGGCGATTTTTTAGAACAGAGCTGTCCGTTTTTTTGGCTGTTACATTAGGTAAAGGGTTAAAAAATATAATTATCGTTAATAATGAAAAGTAATAAACAGAGTAATTGCTTGACTGGACTGGTTACATAATAATTCATTCGAGGCGAGGGACTATATTGTAAAACACTCGTGCGCATTCGCACACTTGTGTTTGTGCAATGTCCCTCACATCTCATGAATTATTTCACATAACCAGTCCAGTCAAGTGATTACTCTCTATTTATTGCATGAATATTTTATTTTATGATTTTTGTCATTTCAGTAAATTACTCTTGAAACGAAAAAAAATTTACAATTAAAATGAAAAAGAACAATGATGCAAATGAAATTAAAGTATGCACATGAAGTGTACTTGTGTGGAAAATAATCATGACTTCTGGGGACTTCTTTTGGCATATTTGGGGTGACTTCAATAGTATTTTGGTTTGAAAACATTCTCCAAAGTGAGTACCCAATGAATGTACTTGCATTGTTGTTGTCCTCAATACAGCCACCTCCTCCAAAAAAACAGACGAAAACACAGACGCCACTGAGAACCTTAACACTTTCATCCTTTACAATGGCCAGACAATACAAAATCACATACAGTTGAAGAGGGTCGAAAGGGGCTTGTCCCACAGCATCCCTGCACGCCTTCGGCACATGAAACCATTTCATTTTGGAAATGCAACATAATGAACATTATCACTAGGACTTTGGACTGGTCTAATTTGGAGACACCAGGAGTTCAAGTACAAAATGGCCCCAAAACATGATAAACTACATGATTAGTCAATTTACATACAAATAGAATATAATACAGGGTTTTCTAAGACCTATTTTACATGGTGCAAGAGTATTTCTTCACAAATATCTTCATTTCAGAATGTTACAACAGGCTGTTGGTAGCCATCTCCTATGGGGACACCCTTTACCGGCATGAATGTGGTGTAATATAAAGGCCTGGTTATCACTTTAAAAACAGTGTTATCTGTGTTAAAAATTTACAATGATACAAATAAACAGACACTAATCCCAGTGCTTCATTATTGTGAAAACTGTTGTGGAATTTGATGTATGGGAAATAACTCCATCTGTGATTGAGGAACACAGAGAAGCGTGACGTCAGAGGTTATGATATAGATTTGCAGACATTCGCCAGAAGACACATTTATATTCTTTCATCATTCATCGTTCATCATTCACCATTGTTCATTATTGAGAATTATGGTGAGTATCTATAATGTATCTTTATGATAATATGTCATTGATGTAGATAACAAGGAAAAATACATTACTGACGTCGCCGACATTGTAAAACAAGAGGCCCCACGGGGCCTGAAGCACTCATCTTGTACAGAACACAATTTGAATAGAGTCCAAAAATGAGTCTACATTAAGTAAGCCATCTCCATAGGCTACACTGTCAATCCTTGAGTCCCTCAGGAGTGACAAAAATAATCTGGGCATCATGCCTTTTCTTCAGTTGATCATAAGTAAAATGTAGAGCTCCCCTATGAAGCCCCTTGATACAACCTATGTGGATTAATCTTAGTACCTCTAGAGGGTACTGAATACAAAATTTTTAATTCTTCAGCAAAATGGCCAATTCCGGCTCCCATAGAGAGCCCAAATATTAACCCAGGCTCTTGATTTGAACACAGTTAAATCTGACTTCCCTAGAGATGTTGTGTACCGAATATGAAAGCATTCTGACTGTTGGATCTGAAGAAGAGAAATTGTAAAGAAATTTCTTTGAATTGCACTAAGTTCAAATTTGGGCTACCATAGCGAGCCCAAATATTGACCTATGGATCCGATTTGAACAAACTTGAATCTGACCCCCCTAGAGATGTTGTATACCAAATGTGAAAGCATTCTGACAAGTGAATCTGAAGAAGAAGATTTTTGAAGAAATTCCCTCATATTGTACTAAGTTAAATTTCATGTTCCCATATGGAGGCCAAATATTAACCTAGGCACTCAAATTGAACAACCTGGAATCTGACCCTCCTAGAGATGTTGTATACCAAATATAAAAGCATTCCGACTGGTGGATCTGAAGAAGAAGATTTTTAAAGAAATTTTCTCATATTGCACTAAGTAAAAATTTAGGCTACCATAGTGAGCCCAAATATATACCTAGGAATTTGATTTGAACAAACTTGAATCTGACTCCCATAGAGATGTTGCATACCAAATATCAAAGCATTCTGACTGATGGATCTGAAGAAGAAGATTTTTTTAAATTACCCTCCATATTGAACAAAGATCAAATTTGGGCTTCCGTAGGAAGCCCAAATATTAACCTAGGGACTTGGTTTGAACAATCTAGAATCTGACCCTCATAACAATGATGTATACCAAATATTAAAAGATTCTGACTGGTGGTTCTAAAGAAGAAGATTTTTAAAGAATATTCCCCATATTACCCTATGTTAAAACTTCGGGATCCTGTAGAGAGCCCAAATATGAACCAATGAGCTTTATTTCTACAAACTTTTATCTGACCCCCCTATGAATGCTGTATACCAAATATCAAAAGATTCTGATGATTGGTTCTGGAGAAAAGATTTTTTAAAATTTTTGCAAATATGCTGACTCAGCATTTTTTCGATGCCCATTACAGAACACCCTAACATAACTGATGGCAATTTTTTTTTACCATTCAATTCTACTGGTCGTAAGGATACTTCATACCAAACAAAAGCTCTCTGTTCCGTGGGGTTTGGGAAATATGGGCGTTTGAAAATATTTCTATTTTTAGCTCCCAGGGTTCCCATGGGGATGCAGGAATTTTTTTTTTTGCATGGGTCAAGTACTTATGACCCAATACTACCACAAACCAAATTTGGTTCATACCAGACCATCGGTTCAGAAAATACAAATTTTGGGCGGGGCCAAAAATCTTACCCCTCCTATTACAAAGCCAAATATTACTTTACGAACTTCGTTTGAACAAACTTGATTCTACACCTCATATGGAAGCTCCATAGCAAATATCAAGTCATTGTACACACTGGTTCTTGAGAAGAATATTTTTAAAATATTTTGGAGCATTTTCCCCCACTCCCTCCCTATGGGGCTGGGCATGCTGAGTTGAACAAAAATGAAATGCCCCTTTGGGACCATCACTCACACAAACTTTCACTTGAATTGGCCCAGTGGCTTTGGAGGAGAAGAACAAAACATGGTGTTGACGGACGACGGACGCCGGATGCGGGACGACGGACGGGAAGCGATTAGATTAGCTCAGCTTGACTTTGTCAAGATGAGCTAAAAAACTTTGGATTTTTCAAGGTGTCGCCGCTCCATGTGCCATCGGTGATGCCATTGCTATTTTTCGCCGAGGAGAAAAATATAATCCGTTGTCATCGATGTTATAGGAGGCCATACTGACACTCCAAACTGGACATCGGTATAATATGATATCAGGTTTTTTGTATTTTCTGGATAGTTTTTAGAAAATACGAATTTTAGAAAATATTAAATAGTAAAATAAGATTCTCACTAACAATTGTGGGAATTTCAGATTTTCGCTGGAGGCTGAAATTCAGACTATTGTCGATATTACATTCTTTCCGAGTAAATACTTGGACAGAATAGTCATATAAACACAAGAGGCCCCAGGGGGCCTGAGGGCGCTCACCTGACATGGTAGCCTAAATAGCAACCCAGAGAATTGATTTCCACAAGTTGCTTCTGCTCCTCCTAAGAAAAGCTGAAACCAAATATCCAAATATTCTGACCAGTGGATCTAAAAAAAGATTTTTAAAGAATATTCCTCATAGTGAACTAAGTCATAATTCGGGCTCCCACAGGAAGCCCATATATGAACCCAGGGACTTGGCTTTAACAAACCTGAATCTCACACCCCTAAGGATTCTGCACACCAAATATCAAAATATTCCGACTGCTGGATCTGAAGAAGAAGATTTTTAAAGAAAATTCCTCATTTTGAACCAAGTTACAATTCGAGCTCCCACAATCAGCCCAAATATGGACCTAGGGACATGGCTTGAACAAACTTGAATCTTACCCCCCTAAGGATGCTGCATAAAAAATATCAAAAGCATTCATCTGCTGGATCTGAAGATTTTTAAATAAAATTCCTCATTTTGAACTAAGTTGTCATTCAGGCTCCCATAGTGAGCCTAAATATGAACCAAGGGACTTGGCTTGAACAAACTTGAATCTCAGCCCCCTAAGGTTGCTCCATGCCAAATATCAAAACATTCCAACTGCTGAATCTGAAGAAGAAGATTTTTAAAGAAAAATTCCTCATATTGACTAAGTTATAATTTGGGCTCCCACAGGGAGCCCAAATATGGACCCATGGACTTGGCTTTAACACACTTGAATCCCCCCTCCCCCCCAAGGATGCTACTCACCACATATCAAACCATTCCGACTGCTGGATCTGAAGAAGAAGATTTTTTAAGAAAATTCCTCATTTCGAACAAAGTTACAATTCAAGCTCCCACATTGAGCCCAAATATGGACCTAGGGACATGGCTTGAACAAACTTGAATCTCACCCCCCTAAGGATGCTGCATACCAAATATCACAAGATTCTGCCTGCTGGATCTTGAGAAGAAGATTTTCAAAGAAATTTGCCTGAAATGCACTAAGTTCGAATTTGGGCTTCTATAGTGAGCCCAAATATGAATCCAGGCGGCCGATTTGAACAAACTGGAATCAGATCTACTCCACAATGTTGCATACCAAATATCAAAAGATTCTGCCTGCAGGATCTGGAGAAGAAGATTTTTGAAGAAATTTGCCTGAAATGCACTAAGTTCAAATTTTGGCTCCTACACTGAGCCCAAATATAAACCCAAGGGGCCGATTTGAACAAACTTGAATCAGATCCACCCCACAATGTTGCATACCCAATATCAAAAGATTCTGCCTGCTGGATCTTGAGAAGAAGATTTTCAAAGAAATTTGCCTGAAATGCACTAAGTTCAAATTTGGGCTCCTATACAGAGCCCAAATATAAACCCAAGGGGCCGATTTGAACAAACTTGAATCAGATCCACCCCACAATGTTGCATACCAAATATCAAAAGATTCTGCCTGCTGGATCTGGAGAAGAAGATTTTCAAAGAAATTTGCCTGAAATGCAGTAAGTTCAAATTTGGGCTCCTATACTGAGCCCAAATATAAACCCAGGGGGCCGATTTGAACAAACTTGAATCAGATCCACCCCACAATGTTGCATACCAAATATCAAAAGATTCTGCCTGCTGGATCTGGAGAAGAAGATTTTTTAAGAAATTTGCCTGAAATGCACTAAGTTCGAATTTGGGCTCCTATACAGAGCCCAAATATAAACCCAAGGGGCCGATTTGAACAAACTTGAATCAGATCCACCCCACAATGTTGCATACCAAATATCAAAAGATTCTGCCTGCTGGATCTGGAGAAGAAGATTTTCAAAGAAATTTGCCTGAAATGCAGTAAGTTCAAATTTGGGCTCCTATACTGAGCCCAAATATGAGCCCAGGGGGCCGATTTGAACAAACCTGAATCAGATCCACCCTCCAATGTTGCATACCAAATATCAAAAGATTCTGCCTGCTGGATCTGGAGAAGAAGATTTTTTAATGTTTTTCCCATTGCCTACAGTGTTAAAAAGTGCTGACTCAGCACTTTTTCAATGTCCCGAAACTGTACCCTATGATAAAACCGATGGCAATTTTTTTTTACCAATTCTTTCTGTTGGTCCTAAGGAAGCTTCACACCAAATAAAAATTCTCGGTGCCGTGCAGTTTTGGAGATATGGGCGTTTTAATTTTTTTCTATTTTTAGCTCCTGCGGTTCCCATGGGGCTACGGGAAAAAAAAAATCAGCATAAATTAGTTACTTATGACCCAATAAGCCCTCACATAAAATTTGGTTCAAATCAGCCTCTCGGTTTGGAAAATAGAAATTTTGGGCGGGGCCAAAAATTTTGCCCCTCCCATAACGACGCCAAGTATAGCCCCACAAACTTCTCTTGAACAAATCTGAGTCTACACCTCAAAAGGAAGCTGCACACCAAATATCAAGTCTCTGCTACTGCTGGTTCATGAGAAGAAGATTTTTTAAGATTTCAGCACACTTTTTGGGTGTGGCCCTACCCACGGGCGGGGCAACTTGATTTGAACAAAATCAAATTGCGATGTCATAACAAACTATTATCTCAAATATCAATTAAATTGGTTCAGCGGTTTGGGAGGAGAAGACGCAAACACCATGTTCACGGACGACGGACGACGGACGCAGGACGACGGACGACGGACGACGGACGGTGAGTGATCACTATAGCTCTCCTGACTGAAAGTCAGGTGAGCTAATAAAACCAATTGCATACAACGCAAGCATTTCGGGATGGAAAAACATGTACCAGTATATTTGGCCCCATTCCAGGAATTACTGCATATTCCATACGTAGGGCCCAAAATAGCTGCGGAAATCATTTCTGAACGCAAGCAGCTAAATTACATTAGCAGGGAGGACCTGCTAGAGATTAGCCAGTTTCGGGGAGGGAAGAATCAGTGGGCAGCAATTGACCTTTCCATTCCCCAGGTGCAAACTGCTATTGACAACACCATACCACTTGGTGTTGTCAGTGAGATGGAGCAGGGCGCAGATGCTGTAGGGCACCAACCATGGGAAATTGGGGAAAAGGTCCCACGGGGCAACCAACCGCAACCGGGGGATGCCTTGTCAGAAGGGATGCAGGATAGGTACTGTGCAAAACATTCCGTGCTGCAGAGTCAATTTCCTCAGCCAACTTCTCCCACAGGTAACAATAACCCTTTACCTATGGGACCCATACAGTACACACCACAGGGTCCTAGCCAGAGAGAGGAAACAGTCAGTGACCTGACTCCCAAACTGATGGCGGATTGGCGAAATGCTGACCAGCAATCAAATGGGGATGAAAGGTCCACGTGGCTTGACCATATAAGGGAGGCGTGCAGGCTGGGGCTCACGCTGGGAGGGGCCAAGCATGACTCGACCAGAGCCAAGGACCTAGACGATGCCTCAAATATCGGAGTTTTGAGTTGCCAGGTTGGCCAAATGGACAAGCATCAGCAATTCACAACTGGGTCAGACCGAAGGGTGCTGAATCAGGCTGATCAATATAATGGGGCCAGCAGTTGGGTCCGGTCAGGGAATTTTTATGGGCATAGCACACCGGAAGATCCAAACTATGAGTTGGGGCCACCCAAGACCGGTCCGAGCAGGGAAGGGGAGCAGGGTCCCCAAAGGGTGGGACCACCCGAAAGGAAAAACCTGGATCAGGGCAATGAGGGGTTCGGGCAGGGAACAGGGGACCTTCGTACCCTGTTACTGGATTTGCTTGATACCAGAAATGCACTGGGTCAACAGAACCAAACACCGCAGGAGACCTGAGTAGGCCAGATCTCTCTTCCTACAATCCCGGGAGGCTATCCAATTCCAGGCCAAACACACTACCAACCTGGGTGGCAAATGGGACCTCCCCTGCCGGGGCAGTTTCCAGGACCAGGACCGTTAGCTCCTATACCTCAATTTGTCCCACAACAGTTTTTTCCAGCACCAATGGTAAATGCGCAGGGGCCAGTCATCACATCACCACCTTCGGTATGGCCCACCCCAGGTGGCCAAATGCCAGCCCCAAATCCAGCTCCAAATCCAGTTCCAAATGCTGTGTCTCAGGGGGCCTTAAGTACCGGACCCCAGAGCCAGATACGGGGAACAGACTCTACGCGAAACTGTAGAGCCGCCTGGACATGAGATGACTACTGTCGAAGCCATGATGGTGTTGGCGAGGGTCGTGGTGGACAGGCGACTTGGCACAGGCAAGCAAGAGTACCAAAAGGTGTCAGGTTTGACGGAACTGAGGCTTGGCTACGGTTCAAGACGAAGTTTCTCAAATGTGCAGAATCCGAGAACTGGAGTGAGGAGGAGAGTATGCAGGTTTTGTGCTGGTGTTTGCAGGGCAAAGCCAGCGAATACTTCACTTTGTTGACCACCCGCCAACCGAACGCAACCATGGTCACGGTGATACAGGACCTGGAACATAGGTTTGGAATTAAGGAGTTGCCAGAAACGTCACAGCTGCGCTTCCAGCAAAGTAAGCAACAGTCTGACCAGTCCTTGGAGGAATGGGCAGAAGAGGTTTTAACCTTGGCAACACAAGCTTTTCCGGACTGCTCGATGGAGTTTACCTTCAAGCAGGCCATCACTCATTTTTATCATGGTTGTGTTGACACACACGCAGTGGAAATGGTGTCTTCTAAACGCCCCGCCACAATGGAGGAGGCAAATGAAATGAGGAGGCACCAGCACAAGTATAACGCGATTCATGGGAAAGCGCGACGTGAGGTGAGAAGGCTCACTTCGGATACAGAAGACGAAGGTGAACCACCAGATGTACGGGTTGTACGCTCTCCAGGTCGTGGGCAAACCTGGTCCCGAAATCAACCGGGGGAACACACAAGTGATCCCTCTGTTGGGTACCGGCCACAGGGGCGCCCAGGATCACCAGGAGCAGGGAGAACTGGCCAAGGTCGAAGTGATATTGACCAGCTGAGGGCAACAACATTTGCACTACAGACTAATTTTTCCAGCCTGTCTGGAAAAGTACATAAGTTAGCGGCTGTGGTTGAGAAACTTTCCGTCCAAATGGAATCGATACCGCAGTCGCCTAAGAAGGAGACGGCGCATGAATTTAGGACACGGTCGCAATCACCGGCATCACATTCAATGCGATGTTTTGCCTGCAACGGCCTGGGGCATTTCCAGAAGGACTGCCCCACTAAGGATGCGAATAACCAACCAAACAAGGAGATGCGCATAAAGTTTTCAGAACGATCAAACTTCCAGGGGACGGAGCCTGAGGTCTAGCTCCGGCCCCACCAACAGCAAAAGACCTTGAAGCATCGGCGGATGGTGAGGTAGAATTTGCCATTCAAAGGGTGAAGTCTCTTTCGGCGATTGAAATATCGGTTTCGATAGCGGGTACTAAAATGTGGGCTGTAGTGGACATCGCAGCGAACATTACTATAATATCCGACACGCTGTACCACCATCTCGGGGAGACTCTGCCTTTAATCAAAATCATCCAGTTCGAAACTGCAGCCAGGGATGGCAGAATGAGTGGAAGCCTAGTGGGTCCAGTGGAAATACAGCTTGGGGAGCTTAGGTGCCAGGAAAATATTTTTGTGGCACCAATCAAGGACCCTATGTTGTTGGGCATGGACCTGCTGTGGAAACATGGAGCCCAGATAAACATTAGGAAAAATTCAATCTCAATTGGTGGATGCAGGATTCCGACACTGGAAGCCAAATCTGAGTCGGGCACAATTGCGCGAGTAATTGTGGGGAGCCACACGGTTATCCCTCCCAGTTCTCTGGTAGCCCTCTACTGTGAAGTAGAGGCAGGTGTTGATTGGCCATCAGCAGAATTTATCGTGGAGCCAGCAGGAGACCATAGCAGACTCCTAAAGCCAACGATGAATGGAAAACGTGCCGATCCAAGGATATGTGTTATCAATATGAATAATCACCTCTTGTTCCCTTGCAGGGAAACATGTCGGGAATGCGTCGAGTGAAGAGGCTGTGGTTGCTCAAGTGGAAGAGACCACGACCAGGGAATGCGACTCGCTGGGTAAACCATTTGATCCGGGTGGGTGGGTGGGGTGGGGGGGAGGGGGGGGGGGGCATCAGCATCATGTCAGTAGCCTCTGATCAATTACGGGACGAAAACACAGAAGCATTTGGGCGAGATGGCCGTACCACAATCTCCTTTGCCATCCGAAGTGGAAGGCACGAGATACAGGAGCCCATCGGAGCTGCCACCCCATCTACAGGACCTATTCGAGAGATCAATAGTCCACTTGTCAAACTCTGAAACAGACCAGCTGACGTCGCTGCTCACAGAGTTTCAAGATGTGTTTGCGCAGGATGAATTTGATCTAGGAACATTTTTAGAGATCGAACATTGCATCGATACAAGGGATGTACGCCCGGTGAAACAGGCCATGCTGCGAACCCCATTGTGTTTCGTGAATGAAGAGCAGGACAACCTGAAAAACTAACTGTCGCCAAAGTCATAGAACCATCCTTGTCAGAGTGGATCTCGACACCAGTCCTGGTTCGATAAAGAGACTCAACAGTGTGCTGGTGTGTAGACTACCGAAGAGTCAACGCGGCAACCAAAAAAGAAGTGTATCCGCTCCCTCGGGTGGACGAATGCCTGGACGCACTTAGCCAGAATTCTTGGTTCGGGAAAGCGGACTGTATGTCAGCTTACCATCAGGTATGGGTACGAGAGGAGGACCGAGGGAAGACTGCATTTATAACCAAGCATTGGACATTTCAATTCATTAAAATGCCTTTTGGCCTGGTGGGATCGCCCTACTTGGTGTAGAGTGATAAATCTGGTGCTGGAAGGTTTAAATTGGTCTAGGTGTTTAGGTTATATTGACGATATTGTTCTCAAGGGGAGTTCAGTCACAGACCATCCAGAAAACATCAGACTGGTTCTCCTGAGATTTCGGAAATATCGTCTGAAACTTGAACCCCAAAAGTGTGAGTTCTTCCAGAAAAGTATTGAGTTTCTTGGTAGGATTGTGGGAAGGGATGGAATAAGTATGAGTGACCCGTCCGTTGATGCAATCCAAACATGGCCGGTACCGAAATGTACCAAAGAAGTGGAAGCATTTTGTGGTTTAATAAACTACCACCGAATGTTTATAGAGGGACATGCTGACCTGGCACGGCCACTATATGCAGTGACAGGTAAGAATGAGTTCAAGTGGGGACCAGAGCAACAGGAAGCATTTGACCAATTGAAACAGGCCCTAGTGTCACCCCCACTTCTTGCACTTCCAATTCAAACAGACATATTCATCCTGGACATCAATGTGAGCAACTTTGCAGTGGGTGCCAAGCTGTCGCAGCTACAAAATGGGGTTGAACGGACTATAGGCTATGGGAGTTTTGCACTTACCCCCCAGCAAACTAGGTATTGTACCACACGCAAGCCACAAGGAGCTGTTGGCAGTGGTGTGGTTTACCCGACAGTTCAGGCCATACTTGTTAGGGAGGCCCTTTCTACTTCGGACAGATCACAGTTCCCTCCGTTGGTTAATAAGTTTCAAAGAGCCCCAGGGGCAGCTGGCCAGGTGGTTAGAAGAGTTGGGAATGTATGACATGGTGGTCCAGCACCGCCCAGGGAATAAACATGTGAATGCAGAAGCCCTCTCAAGAAAGCCAGGGAAGGGAACGTGTCCCCATTACAGGGATGGGTGCGTGTTGGGAGTCCGTGCCATGTGGGGGCTGCAAGTATTGTTCAAGGATCCAGAAAAGTTGGGCCCGGTTTGAAGAGGAGGTGGACTTTGTGGTTCCAATGGCTCAAGGATAGTGCAAGTTCCTCGGGGATGATGGGGCAACCAAGAGTGTGGGTGAAGTAAGGGCATTAGTGCCAGAGGAACCAGAATAAAGATTAGATCCCCTACCCCAGGATGGTTACCCGGGGGGATGGGTTGACACCAGAAGTTGTGTAGGATCAGTATGCCCCCAGACCGGATGGACACACACCCAGAGGTCGATTTAATTTTTAAAAATTGAATAGCAGTTTACTAACTTGGATAAATTTTGATTAGCATTTCCTATTATTTATATGTTTTTGTCATGTGAAATTGATTAGCTGTAGTTGAAAGTTGATTCGAAAATCGCTATGCGAATCCAGTTAAATCAAGCCCTGCACACACCCAAGTGGATCTAGGGTTCTCTCAGGATAGGGACCCGAAGCTGACAGTCAGAAACACTTCTATGATGGGAAATCCGTCGTTGCTGGCCAATCTGTGCACTCTCGAGGAGCTGGCAAATGCTCAGAAACTCGACCCAGATTTAAAATGTGTCATGGAGTGGTTGGTGACGAGAAGAGTTCCCGGCAAGGGTGAATTGTTTCTGAGTAGTGCAGCGACTAAGTACATTTGAATCAACAGGAAGAGGTTTTTGATTAAGAACGACCTCTTGTACAAAGTCAGAAAAGGGGGTTCACGGGTCCTGGTAATTCCAAGTCAGTATTCCGATGAAATTTTGGCTTTGACCCATGACATCCCAGCATCAGGTCACCAAGGGATGGAGCGGACAAGGTCGAGAGTTTGTAGGGAATATTACTGGTACGGAATGTCCAAGGATATCAGAAATTTTGTTGAAGCCTGTCCGCAGTACAACAAAGCAAAAAAACCAACGAGGCATGCTCGTGGGGAGCAGGTCCAGTACCATTCAGGGGTGCCAATGGAACAAGTACATCTGGACTTTCTTGGGCCACTCCCACTCAGTAGTAATGGAAACCGGTATATCCTCATGATGGTAGATCAGTTCACAAAATGGGTGGAATGTATCCCTTTGGCTGACCAGACCGCAGAAAGCGCAGCGTGTGCAGTGGTGAATGAGTTTTTCGCTCGTTTTGGATGTCCGTTACAAATTTTTACTGATCAGGGAGTCTGTTTCGAGAGTCGCCTATTTTCGACAGTGTGTGAGTTACTGCAAATTCATAAGGCAAGAACAACGCCATATCGCTCCGTCGGCCAATGGAGCAGTCGTGCGGCAAAATAGAACCCTTATGAGTGCAGTACGTTGCTATGTGGACACAAATCAGAGGGATTGGGATAGGTATTTGCCACAACTAGCCGGGACAATGAGATCTTCAGTGCACCATCTTACAGGGCAAACGCCTAACAAAATGATGCTTGGTCGAGAGGTGAACCACCCGTCAGACCTTGTGTTCGAGTTTAAGCCCAAGCCGGCACCTGCAGAAAACATACCAGGGTAGGTTATGGAACTGGAGAGTGAAATCAAGAAATGTCACGAGACAGTTCAGAAGTCCCTCAAAACAGCTTGTGAAAAGATGAAGAGAGACTATGATACAAAGCTCTGTAGACGTGAATACAAGGCAGGGGATACAGTGTACCTGTTAGATACGGCAACCAAAAAGGGAAAAAATCGGAAGCTCTCACCGTATTGGAAGGGACCAGGTATTATAGGGGAAGTTTACTCCCCTTACCTATACAAGGACATTCTTCGCAATTCGATGAGCGCGATGAACCATGACCGTTTGAAACTCACAAGGAGAACCTACCCCCATGGGTCACAAAGTTCCTGGAAAGGTTTAAGGAAACAGGTGAAGTATCAGTATTCGCTTGCTCAAAGGTGTTCTGTTTGTGTCGTAAAGGGCGTGGAAGAGGATTCATGATTCAGTGCGATTTCTGTCAGGAATGGTACCATGGGTCGTGTGTGAACCTGACAGAGGGGGAGGGTACCAATCTTGATGTGTGTCATTGTTAGAATTGCTAATCTTAATCATGATCATTTCAGAACTCTGCAGATAAACACCCAAGACCTAGGACTTCAGAGATGTCAGGGGCAGGCATTCAGCATGCAGTGGATGAAGCAGAGAGTTCCGAGGCAGGCCAAGTGTGTTACATGAACCGGGATGAGTTTAGAGGTGAGGAGTTGTTGTCTCTTCCTAGTATTTTTTCAGGGAAAAATCTAGAGGTCAGCGTTACGGCTAATTCTGACGTGGATACACTGAGTCTGGAAGCTGATTATGATACCTATGACCTGTTGAAGTCTTCTCCAGAGAACGGTATGATGGCGAAAAGTCCTGTCCGGCAAAATTTTGACGGGCAGAAGCCAGATACTGGACTTTGTTTGGAGTCATCTTCGGAGGTGGTTAAGATGGGCTAAGTTCTGACGGGCAGAACATGAGGATGGAGGATCAGTTACAGTCCCCGTGGGAGAGTAGAGTAGCCGGTTCTGCCCGGCTAAATCTTGATGAGCAGGAGGCGGCTACAGGAGGCTGTGAACCCGTAGGACTTACAATTACAACCTCAAGTGGACCAGGTAGTCTTGCCGGGCAACATACCGCAGAGCAGGTATCGATTTGGCCAAAGCAGGTTGTACCCCGGCCATTTAACCCATGGGAAAGAGCACCCCAGCAGTTAATGAAGCGGAACAAGGAGAATATCATCCAGTGCATAGAGACAAACAACCAAGAGAAGACCCCAAGCATATTCATGGCTATGTTAGTCACTACTACCTGGGGTTTAGAGAAAAGGCAAGAAGTCCTCAAGAGGAAGGTGGCCCAGGTGAGACAGGGGTGTCGCTGTCGCTTGGATGAGTTCCCTACGAGGTCTTGCCAAAAGTGAACTGGGATGCAGCCAAGCATGGGTAAGAGCGTAACTTGGGAGAGGCCAAGAAGGAGAAGAAATCAGGGAAGAAGCAGTCAAGGTGCTCAAAAGAGACCCTTGACACCAGGCAAGCTTCCTTGATTTCACAGCCTCAAGCTACGCTCTCGGCGGCCTAGACGGATGCTGGGGGTAAAGGGAAAGGCGAGAAGAGTTGTCGGTCAGGGGGCACTAGTGGGACCCAGCAGAAAGTTCCAGCCAAATCATGGGTGTTGGACACTAGTGACCGTACCAAAGGAAAGGGGTACCCGGAGAAGACAGGGTCGGTGGCCAAAGTGGACGCTAAACCTGAGATGAAAAGTCCGGAAGCCATAACTAAAAGTGTTTCTTTCGTTTCAGGGATGTACGTACCGGACAAGTGTCCGTTGCGGACATGTGGTGAAAAGGTTAAGAGAAAGATGAGGCTGCATGTTTTCAATGAACATGTCCCGAAGTGCTGGTGGCAGCCACAGGACGACCGGGGAGTGATGACAAAGCACTTTTGGGTCCAAATCATCCAAGACCTTTTGGGATTTGCGTCAACACTATGCTCATCTCATAACAGGGATAAGAGACAGAGCCTGGAAGAGTTGAGGACATTCGTCAACAGCCATTGGGATGACCATGCTAACTCAGTGGCAGCAACTATTGGCCCTGAGCTATTGAAAACCATGCAGCTAGTCTGTGAAGAAGTGGGGGCAGAGGTCCCGGAAAGAGGATTCTGGTTGGGGCCAACCTTGAATTCAGTTGGCTGTCTTATCCATTGGTGAGTCCTGATAGTCCTGCTAAACCAACTATCCAGACAGGAGCAGGTGATTTTCGCGAAAGCTAGAGTACCGGCATACAGAGCACTTATGGCAAGGAATTTCATCATCAAAGGAAAATACACTTTTGAGGAGGTGGAAGCTGCCAGGGGGAAGTTGCCACCAAATGCCCTACCTGAGTCCTGCAATGATGAAATTGTGACAGGACTGGCTATGACTGAGGCTTAAGGCCGGACTCCAGCCAAATATGGAAGAACGTCTAGGGAGAGAACCATCATTCATGAGGAGGATGGTCGCAGGCGGAAGAGAGATAGACCTGAGTCGACCGGTAGATCATCAAAGTTCGCTAAAATAACTGAGGTCAGATCAGAGGCTCCACTCAGGGTTGAACGACTGTATGGATTTGACTCACACTTCCACATCAATCAACTAGACCGCGAACTGAAGATGTCAGCCAATTCAATTGATGACATCGTTCAGGCAACCAGGCATATGAAGCTGTCCAGTGTACCAGTGGAAGTGGCGGGAGGGGTCGCTGTCATGTGTGATCCCGAAGACTACAGGCAGAGACGTCCCACATCAGGAGGACTGTTCCACGCAGTTGGATGCCACCCCAAGAAATACTCTCAACTCAACGAGGAGAGGTTTAGGCAACTCGAAAAGGTTGTCAAGTCCGAGGAAGTGGTATCAATCGGGGAGTTTGGTTTGGACCGGTCACTGTCGTGGGCATCAAAGGAAGTAGCCCAACAGGACGACTGGTGCTCAAACTTGGTGGACCTTGCAAGGAAGGTGGACAAGCCGATGGTACTCCACTTGCGGGGGCCAAGATCGGAGCCGATGGGCATAGATGTCAATTACAACGCTCTAATGAAGGTGAAGATGGGTACGACTATGGCCCATCCAATCCAGCTGCACAGTTTCTGCAGCACAAGAACTGTGGTGAAGGCATGGAGTCAAAACATGCCCAACACATACGTTAGTGTTTAGGGGGCATGCTTCTCATTTAATGAAGAACAGCTGGATGGGTTGAGTTCAGTGCCAGAGGACCGACTGCTGATCGAAACTGATGCTCCTTATTTCAACCAGAAACCAGCTACCATATCAACTCCAGAATGCATTGGCATGGTCGCGAAACGAGTGGCAGAAGTTAGGAACACCACGCTCCAAAAGGTACTCCAGCTCTCTTTCGACAATGCTCAGAGACTGTTCGACATCTGCATCCACCAGTAAACGAACCTACTGGGGGGTCAAACATGGGAAGCGACAGGAGACTGATCCAACAGTTCACTGAACACACGGGAGGATCAAAAGACATTGATATAACAATCTTCAGCATCAACAGCAGTAGAGTTAGCAATTCTATAGTCTACTGAGGGACAACCAATCGTGTTGCGGTAGTTGACAAAAATGGATTTTAGCAAATTGAGATCCAATAGTACACTGGCCTACTAGGGGATCTTGTATGAATTGAACAACGACAAAGGAAGTTGAATTGGGGATCCAACAGTGCATTCACCCAATGTGGGATCATCAAGTTTAAACTCAACGTCCTGCCAACTAGGAGATCAACCATACATATGACACTTAACCAATTGAAAGATGGCAGACAGTCTTGACAGGGCTCTTTTAAAAGGTGGAAGAGTGTTATGGAACTTGATGTATGAGAAATAACTCCATCTGTGATTGAGGAACACAGGGAAGCGTGATGTCAGAGGTTATGATATAGATTTGCAGACATTCGCCAGACGACACATTTATATTCTTTCATCATTCATTGTTCATCATTCACCATTGTTCATTATTGAGAATTATGGTGAGTATCTATAATCTATCTTTATAATAATATGTCATTGATGTAGATAACAAGGAAAAATACATTAAAACAGTTGTTCAGAAACTAAAAATCAAAGCCTGAATTATCTGTACCGCTATCTTTTCACAACAAAAAAAAATCAGAATTTCTGTGGTATTTACCTAAAATATACTTTAATCAATTTTTTTTTTATCTGAAAGTGGGTCATTTAAGCCTAAAAAGTGAGTCAATTCAGCATGAAATTAGGCCGAAATGACTCAGGCCGAATCGACTCAAGGCCAAATTGACCCCAAACCATATTGAGGTGGTTAGACCTGTCACCCATAAGCCAACAGAATGACAAAAAAAGTATACATTGTAATAAACTTTGGCCAAGGTAGATCCAAATTTTGACTCACCACTTGGCCATTTGTTGAATTTTAAATATCAAATATGCCATATGATACAGTACAGTTGTTACAGCGGTATCAGATCACCTTTCAAAAATTGGCCGCCGCCAATTCAATCTATGTATTTTCCAATAAAATATATACGTGTGTGTGAAGACAATTGTCTCTTTGAAAAATTCAAACAAGTTTCAAACCGATATTGTACATGAAAGTGACAATTAATGCACGCCTTTAGGTGACCTTAATGCGACGGTATCGGATCAATTTTGGCTATATTGGATCACGCATCACATTGTACACTTGCGCTTGAGATATCGTATCCAGATGGGGGACATGCCTTGTCTGCAATCTGGGGGTATTTATTATTATTTATTTACTGGTGTTTAAGGTCACATATTTCTGCACAATGGCTAATCATGACCACGACAGTTTTACAGGTGGAGGAAGATGGAGCACCCGCAGAGAACCACTGAGCAACGGCGAGCAACTGTCAGCTCCCCAACATACCAACTCCACACAAGCAGGGTTAGCATTGGTTGAAGACAGGTGCACCATCGACGTGCAGTATGCCTTAGTGCACAGCATCACCGTGCCCCCACATTGGCAATGGGGGGTGAAGTGCCATGCCCAAGGACACAACGCGGTTGACGCAGGTGGGATTTGATCCCAATCTGGGGGTAATAATGAAAGTAGTCCCATTGGAATCATTCAAAGGAACTGCGTATTTCTTTCTTGGGTAACTCTAAATCTCAGCCAAAAACATGTAATAAAAATAAAAGTGATATAAATTTTAATGGCTACAACAAAAAACGGTTTCTCGAAGAAATTACAATAAATCACATAAAAATCATTTTCAAAATATCCCAGGATTGTTAAGTGAACTGGCTTATATCTTTGTTGTATAATAAAAGAAGCATTTTTGTTTTCCCTCCCCCCCCCCCCCCTTCCCCCTGCAAACGCCAAATTAGTTTACAGGTACATGTAGCTGTCGATTTTACTTGCTTACTGTGGTCTGTGTAGAAATTGTCAGGGTATTTGTACATGAAAGTGACAATTAATGCACGCCTTTAGGTGACCTTAATGCGACGGTACCGGATCAATTTTGGCTATATCGGATCACGCATCCCATTGTACACTTGCGCTTGAGATATCGTACCCAGATGGGGGACACGCCTTGTCTGCAATCTGGGGGTATTTATTATTTATTTATTTATTGGTGTTTTAAGGTCACATATTTCTGCACAATGGCTAATCATGACCATAATTGTCAGGGTACAACCCTTTACATAACATTAGTAGCAGACGACACTTGTAAAAAAAAAAAAATTATCGGGAAACTAAAAATGTTAATTTTTTGCTTCCAAAACATAGGTTATGACTCCTCATTGGAACGGGGCGCAACGCCCTCCTTCCAATGAGGGCGTCAGAACCTATGTTTTGGAAGCAAAAAATGAAAATATAAAACAGATTGAATAGCGATTTTGTGTATAGCGCTGGCCGATTTTGGCCATTATGTTGGGTAAAGGGTTAAAACTTGTTTACTGATATTTATCTGTTTATTGGTTTTGGGATTTAGTGGCTTTTTTGACAGCCAGGGCCATATTGTGTCGGAGACAGTTTTATTTGTGGAGAAAGTCAGAGTCATCGATGAGAACTACCAAGCAGAGACGAGTAATTGTCAACTCCTCAATGTTCATACTCCAGTCCATCCATCACCCATTCTCGTATCAGTTGGTGTTTGATGGTTCATTGGTGAATTGTAACCGTGAAAGCCTACATGTACAGTGTATGTATGGAATTTAGAGTACTGGGAGAAAATAAATCAACAAAGATGAACAACTAGGCAGCTCAACAACATGCTAGTAGTATAGGTCGTATGGATCAGGCTCTATTTTGGGAGATTTTTCAGGGAGCAATTCAAGGGAGCCAGAGTTAAATCCCCATAGAAGGAAGGGGACTACTTTTGGGGGTGCCACCTTTCGTGTGAAAACCATGAAGTTGGGTTTTCGGCCTGCCTGTCCGCCCGCCTGCCTTCCAGAATGCCCCCCCCCCCCACACGGGTCCTGCCTGCAGGGCCCTGCCTGCTTGCCTGCCTGGCCCTCTGGCCAGGCTTAACCTTCCTGTCTGCCCCAGGGGTCCTGCCTACAGGGCCCACCTGCCTGACTGCCTGCCTGGCCAGGCCTGCCTGCCTAACCTGAAATGAGTCGAAGAGTCGTTCAGGCAGGGAGGCAAACAGGTAGGACCTGCAGGGGTAGGCATGCACTGCATGCCCACAGAGGCAGTCGTTCGAGTCATATGTGGAGTCACTCGATCGAACTAGTGACTCCTCGAACGACTCAAATTTGGAGTCGTTCGAGTTGTACGTCATATCTGATGCACATTTTCAAGTGGGGAACTTTGGTTTCATGGATTTACTTCAGTGATAGCTATAAATGTTATGTATACATAAACATAGAGGAGTTTGTGTGTTATACTATGTGTGTGTGTGTTGGGGGGGGAGGTAGAAAGTAGTTACATCACAACCAACCCTGCATGGGCAGATATTTCCCCAAAACGTGTCTGTGTGTGTGTGTGGGGGGGGGGGGCAAAATTTAAACTTCAGGTGTGGCGCGGCCTGTTCTATTCGATGGTCTACACATATCAATGCCCAAGTGCTATACTTTTCTGTGTCCTTGACAATTAGAACACAACAGTACTTGGGCAGCGACTTGACAGGGGCGCAGACCCGCCCATAGTGGCTTTTACAGTAATCTCCCGCTGAAAAAAATGCATGGTCGTAGGAAATGTCAACAGGGTGCGGGTGGGAGTCTCAAGTCCCCCTCCCCCCATTTTTGCTTACAAATGTTCCAGAGATATGCCATTCCACAGGATCCCTAAAAGTACTTCAAAATCGAAGAAAAGACATGTCCAGAGGGCAAATCCACAAATCACTCACCAATAGTCCTGGTTATCAACTCCTCCCTCCCCTACAAAAGACCCCGAGAATCTAGGAAAATGCTTCTTCTGTACAACAAACTTCCGAATTTTGTTTTAACCACGCACCCCCCCCCCCCCCCCCCCCCCCCCCCACAGTTTCATCCTGCTTCACACGACTCTGTAATGCCTTTAATAATCAGACGCATACGCACTGGAGTTGAGAAACTACACCTATCCGCTATAAAGGTAACACTGGCAAATTAACAGTTGTCTATATATGGACTCTCAATGTGTTTAATTGACGTTGTTGTATCGAGATATCCATACTTCTTGTGTGACTAAAGTGTTATGAACATCAAAAGATGCAGTCGACGAAGAGAATCTACGGCAGGGCCTACGCGTGCTGTGGGATTGATGCGACTTGCTTTTTTTCATGACATGTGGGCAGTATTTAAACCCATTTGCATCGGTTTAGAAACTCAAGAACAGTTTTCTAGCGGGTGGGGGGGGGGGGGGGGGGGGGCAGTGTGTAACAAAAATTCTCATAATGTTTTCACATTTTTACTTTACTGAAAAGGCTAGTTAGGCTAGAAATGTTTTACAAGGGTTATCGGTTTACAACTTTATTATAGTTTCTTCTTTGCCCACTGGCACAGATAACTGTGGTGAACTATGCAGGGGGTGGGGCAGTTTTGTGTCCTTGCTGTTCTCAAATACACCATTCTCTCTCTGCATATGGGAGACAGCCACTTTGCACCCCCACCCGTTGGGTTGGGATAGTACGCCATGGCAGAATCAACTTCACCAATGGCACAGTTGATTCTGTCAGCGCCTGTTCTGAAACCTCGCTAAATTTGCTCAACCAGAGATCCAATGCAGCACCTCTGCCATAATAGACCAGCGCACCGATTTTCGAAAGGGGAGGGGGCTACTCTGGCGCCGACGGGGGCTACGCTTCGACATGTTGAATCTGTGATCTAACACGTCAAAGCGTAGCCCACTCTCCATGCCAGCGTGGCCTAGAGCCCCCTCCCTTTGTGTTTGCCAGCATTGCCCCCTGTCAACCCTCTGTCTGGGTGTTAGTCCAGTCAAGGCCCGAAAGAACCCAGTGACATTTTCAATACATTTGAATGCGAAGGTTCAGAATGCGCATTTCCCATTTGTCGAATGTGCCTACAAGATGAGTCAAGATGAGTCAAGCCATCCGTCGAAAATGCCAGAGTTCTCCGACGTGGGGGGTGGGGAGGGGGGGGCATAGCCCACCCCGCACCCCCATTAGCGTCATTTCTGCAATCCATCAGTTTCCCGAATTTCGTTAATTTTTGCTTGAAATGGCCAAGATTTGACAGTTTTCAACCTCCCCAACCCCTTCCCGGTCCGCACAGCTGTAGTGCTATTTTAAGGGCAATACCGATGGGGTAACACCCTGCTTCTGGATTTAGTATGACATAGCAGCATCCCTGCCATATTTGCAGTTAATATCGTTTGTGGGGTGGGAAGTGGTTTATTCTCGCTAACATTTTGTGCGACCGCGTGTGTCCATATCGATGAACAGCGCGGAAATGGGTGACCCGCTACACAAGGAAAAGGGAGCTTTAAGACAAGTTACTGTTATATATAACTTAAAATGGAAACACAGCATTTTTTCTGATTTAGGAAATCACACGTGTATTCATATGAAGTAACTCATAATAGAAATTTATTCCTTCTATATGTCATTACCAGAAAACAAACAACTTTTTGGCGTCCTTGTATTTTCGCGTTTTTTGCAACTTAGGAGCTCACGGCACATGCACAAAAGTTATTTATTGTTTACGAGTACCCCTATATTGAGTGAGAAGCTAATATTTGGTATTTGGTGCAAGAAATAAATTGCCTTCAAAAGTATGGCCTCCTAGTTCACAGAAAAACGATAACTTTATTTACATTGGCATGGCGGGGTTCGAACCCACGCCGAGAGAGTTTCCTTTGGCACCAACCATCTAGCGAAACTATACTGAACCACGCACACCACTTGGCCACCGACAGACCCCAAAAAGGGAATGCTACTTAACCATGTATATTCGGAGGCCAGTACAGAACACACGGAATACTCAATTATTCATCAGATAGTTGCATCTAAGCACTTAATTCTACGAACTGCAACTCAGAAGAAATCAGTGACAGTACTTGTCTTTTTCAAATTTCTCGGATGCCATAGAATTAAGAAAGGATGCTGGTTTTGTTTACATTGGCATGGCGGGGGTTCATACCCACGCTGAGAGAGTTTCCTTCGGCACCAACCGCCTAGCGAAACTATACTGAACCACGCACACCACTCGGCCACTGACAGATACCAAAAAAGGGAATGCTAGTTAACCAAGTATATACGAGGCCAGTACAGAACACACAGAATACTCAATTATTCATCAGATAGTTGCATCTAAGCACTTAATTCTACGAACTGCACCTCAGAAGAAATCAGCAACAGTACTTGTCTTTTTCAAATATCTCAGATGCCATAGAATGAAGAAAGGACAAGGTTTTGTTTACATTGGCATGGCGGGGGTTCGAACCCACGCCGAGAGAGTTTCCTTCGGCACCAACCGCCTAGCGAAACTATACTGAACCACGCACACCACTCGGCCACCGACAGACCCCAAAAAGGGAATGCTAGTTAACCAAGTATATACGAGGCCAGTACAGAACACCCGGAATACTCAATTAGCATTCCCTTTTTGGGGTCTGTCAGTGGCCGAGTGGTGTGTGTGATTCAGTATAGTTTCGCTTGGCAATTGGTGCCGAAGGAAACTCTCTCAGCGAGGGTTCGAACCCCCGCCATGCCAATATAAACAAAACCAGCATCCTTTCTTAATTCTATGGCATCCGAGAAATTTGAAAAAGACAAGTACTGTCGCTGATTTCTTCTGAGGTGCAGTTCGTAGAATTAAGTGCTTAGATGCAACTATCTGATGAATAATTGAGTATTCCGTGTGTTCTGTACTGGCCTCGTATATACTTGGTTAACTAGCATTCCCTTTTTGGGGTCTGTCGGTGGCCGAGTGGTGTGCGTGGTTCAGTATAGTTTCGCTAGATGGTTGGTGCCGAAAGAAACTCTCTCGGGGTGGGTTTGGATCCCCGCCATGCCAATGTAAACAAAACCAGCGTCCTTTCTTAATTCTATGGCATCTGAGAAATTTGAAAAAGACAAGTACTGTCGCTGATTTCTTCTGAGGTGCAGTTCGTAGACTTAAGTGCTTAGATGAAACTATCTGATGAATAACTTTATTGTTATTCAAAATAAAATTTCAAAGTGATCCGTTTACGGTTACCGCCAATGATCCGATACCGGGTACCGCCGCATCAACTGTATACTCAGATTCATTATCATTGCTGAAGATGTAAATTACTGTATGCTGATCACACAAACATGAGGGATTAGAATAATCAGCTCCAACACTAGCCCAGTACAGATACATCATACATGTACATGTACTTTCTAATTTCTATAGCAGTCAACGCAAAAAGGACTAAAGAGAGGAGCCGATTTGTTTACAACGAAATTAGGATATAAAGACGAAATACTACAAATGAAAGGGTGACGAGAGGAGAAACCAATACCTGCTCCGAAAATATATGCCTGCTTTGCAGAGCATTGTTTCTCATCAATATAAAAACTTCTGTCAGGCTTCGCGATGCCATCTTTACGTTATTATTTTTTCCCAAATCTGGTCAGCACATCTCTCTTTTCATGTTGACGTCATCGGCCGGTACTCGGGGACACACTAAAAAGTGTAGTCCGTGTCCGTGTCGGAGAAAAAGTGTAGTCGGGAATTAAATTATCATTTTCTCCTGTGTGTGTTGGTTGTTTTCTATGAAATTTGGAAAGTATACTCAGGGGACGATATGAAATATATATGCCAAAAGAGAAGCTTGTAGGATGTTATTTTACGATGTTAGAAGACATTTTCTCTTTCAAAAACACTAAAAAGTGTAGCTGACTCGGTGCCGTGTTAGCTAATTAATTGGTTTACGCTGTGTTGACACATGATTATGAGGAGATTAGTGGGGTGTTGATTGGATTGATAGATTTTCTTTCATTACTTTTTTCCATTTACATGGAGTTAAGTACAAGAGTAAGAGTATAATAAGATTATTTCATATTAGATTATGTTAAATGCTGGTGGTGGGTAGTTACACGTTCACGCCCTCTCTCTCTCTCTCCTCTCTCTCTCTCTCTCTCTCTCTCTCTCCGTGCGCCCTCCCAGTCTCACTCTCTGTTTCACATTCACAAATCGGTTGCGATGAATGAATGAATGAAACTGGGACTGACAGAGAAGAAAACAAAACCAAACAGCAACGCCGGTATTGGTGGCGGCCCCGGTATATTGACCATAGCGGTTACAAGAAAAGGAGTGGAGAAAGCTCCGCCAGTATAGTTTTGAATAACCGGGAGTCATCCATCAAGCCTTCATGGAGATAGGAAGCCGTGTGTGATATCTGGTTATCCTTCTGGAATTTCAAATACCCGCGCCCCGGCAAAAAAAATAAAATGAAATACAGCCCTTAAAGGGGCTGTTTGTTGGCAGGATTGTTTCATTCGGTTTCAAATCGGTTGCAATAATAAACAGCAATATAAATTGGGCATTGATTGCGTGTTTTGATTAACAAAATCTCAATATAAATTGTATCAGGGGGTCGGATACAATCACGTTCCTTTTGCGCGAGTTCCATTTTTTCTTTTTGTTCATCCGTAAGAATAAATAGTTCGTTATATATTTGTCAACATTCTTGACTTATCCACAATATATTGTAAATTGAGAGTCGGGTGTTACTGTAACATGTATATGTAAACGGAACACAATGTGATAAGTGGTTTTCCACTCGATGAGAATGTTTTATTTTTTAAAAAACACAATTAACACTTGGGAAGGTTTCAGTTCATGGACCATCGGTTCACACCGATGGTCCAAGAGCAGAAACTTTGCTAGTTGATCATGGGCTTCTCCTGCATTTTCCTGAAATTTGTTGGTAATCGCGACACTTGACATCATTTGTAAGGTAGGTCTCCATGCTTGAGACCTTCCCAAGAAATGATGTCAAATGTTGGAATTATAAATAATTAGGTGAAAAAAATCTTGTTCTTATTTCGGTTTTAAAACACGATCGACACCTTTATCCACTGTCGCAGGGAATCCAACCACAAAATACTCGGAACGACAAGACCAACTAAATTTACTTTTGCTTTTAATATATATGTTTGTTATTTGTTCATGTTGTGCTGTATCTCTATATCTTTGTGCTATGCTATATCCATTATGTCCTGTAGGCCCTATTTATGCAATAAAATACTGAAAATTAAATTAATCGTTGTTTTTTTCATCTACACTCCACTAATCTCCCCATAATCATAAAAAGAACCAGGATAATCAGCCCGCCTCGCTGTGTCAGCACAGCCTAAACCAATTAATTAGCTAACACGGCGCTGAGTCAGATACACTTTTTAGTGTGTTTGAAAGAGAAAATGTCTTCTAACATCGTAAAATAACATCGTACAAACTTCTCTTTTGGCATATATATTTCGTATCGTCCCCTGAGTATACTTTCCAAATTTCATAGAAAACAACCGACAAGTAAAGGAGTAAATGATAATTTAATTCCCGACTACACTTTTTCTCCGACACGGACACGGACACGGACTACACTTTTTAGTGTGTCCCGGTACTCGCCCGTCACCACTGAAGACGATGGTTGACTGCAAATAGAAAGACTCTCGGTCGTAATTTCAAACTGAGCGACGACCTGAAAAGTTCAGCTTCACACTGAATATGATGCGACCAGGTGAGCGTTGCGCCCGATGCAATAAAACAATACATGCTGATTTTTCTTTCATTTTGAAATTTGTCACAACACTTTATTTAATTCCTCTAATTTGAGCCTTGATGTGGAATAAAGACACATCACCCCACCCCAAAACACAAAAAAACTTAACCCAGGTCACATGTCCATAGCGTGTGTGAAAAAACTCGATTATCTATTATATAAATGGAGAGTGTGTGATTCCGTGATTCCGTCCAACAAGAAATTCAAGTTTTGATTATCTCCCTTAGAATATAATGCTAATAAAAATTTGTAGTCGCGCGGGTGATTCTTCCCGCCCTGGAACGGGTGGGACTGTTAGTTGAATATAATTATGACGCAACGTATCGCTGCATCAAGATTGCAATCACTGATTTTATGTTTCAATTTCTGAACAGTCTCTCTGCAGCCAATTTATTTATTTATTTGTTCATTAAGGTTTAGCGATACTTTCGATAACCAGGATCACCTCGTGTCAAACAGTGTTACGGGTGGAGGAAGCCAGAGTATCGGGAGAGAATCACCTAGCAGCGACGATGAACTGTCAGACCCCACAACCAACTACCCGCGCACATGCATGGTTAGCATTGGTAGAAGGTAAGTGCGCCGTGGACGTGTAATTATTAATGTAATACACCTAAGTACATGGCGTGCACTCATGTGGGCAATCGGGATTACATGCCTTTGCCAAGGACACAATGCAGAACTTTGCCCCGCGATCGAACCTTCGACCTCTCGGTTTGAAGGACAATACTCTAACCCCGAGCCGCTGCGCTCTATGAGCAGCCAATATTTACCTTTATTCTGCAGCATGGCTCAAATGGTGTCGGGTCGTTTCGCCCCAAATCCCGTTCGCCCCCTGGGTCGTTTCGCCCCCATACCAGTTCGCCCCGGGTTGTTTCGCCCCAATTTTGAGAGTGGGTCGTTTCGCCCCACTTTTCCCGGGGTATAGGGTGGGTTTGATAAAGAAAAAAAAAAACAGAACTAGCGGTTGAAATGATAATTCAGTTTATTTTTATATCAAATTTTATATAACACATCCAGTTTACAGTTGACTGATAGAAAATACATTTGCTGTAATACAATGATCTTAAAATGATAGCATAACATATACATAACAACATCATAACATCGAAACTGTTTAAACAAGATAGGATGTCTGAACAGTGAATTGTTGGATAAACAGTTACAATGCAAAAACATACATCAACATTTAGTTCATCTGACTATCTCTGTCCCGGTCTCCAGAAACTTCGCCGTAAATGTTGCTACATCATTTCAAGGACTGAGTTCTTGAAATTTCTGACTCAGTGTACTTGTCCCAAGCTTTTGTTAATTGCTCCTCAACTTTTATGTAGCGTGTTCTCTGGGTACGTTGAAGGTCACCCGATGCAACACACGTTTCTACGGTCTCTGCTTCGCGTCGGGGCAGAGGAATGAGCTTGTAACTACCAAGTCCAACGGTGTCAGCCATGTTGTTGAGTCTGTAATGCCACCCTGAAAAATTGAACAAAATAACGTTACAATAGTTTTCATGGTTGGTAGACGGGAGGACGACAAGCAAATACCCCACCCAACTTCGCCCCCCCTCCCTAAAAAAAAAAACACCGCTGAAAATAATGTACTTATTTTTATGTATTTACTACATTATGTATTTATTCATCACACGGTGTAATTAGTTTAATCATTTATATATATATATAATTACCTTCAACATCGTTATTGCTGCGTACCGTCTCTTTGAAAACTGACCAACTTTCTACTCCAAATGTACCATTTGTGATCCATTGTGATGCAATGTACTCTGTCAATGAAATAAAAAAAATCTGGTGGGTGAATGTGTTTCTGTATTCCACATTTAAAGTCAGTTCCAACTTGGACTACAGCCGTCAAGCATCGCATTTTCTTTGACCGAACACTGCAAACTCAGCGAGTCGATGATTTATTTTCTTTCTGAAATGAGAAAAATGATCAGTCGTTTATGCAATGATCGGAAAACATTCCGGCAAATATATCCACCCGATTTTGCCACTTTGTTGTTTTCTCTGATATTCTTCAGACAAATATAATCTGCCACTTTGCTGTTCTTCAGGTAAGTATAATCTGTCGCCTTGTTATTTATTATTAACTGTTTTCGTCTGATTAATGTTAGAGACAGTCACTTGATTAGCATGATAGACATTCAGTCACAATTACAAAGGAACGTCTTTTATCAAGGTTGATTTACAGTAAGCTAAGACTACCCTATGGACTGAAAAATTACCATTGATATAAAAAAAAATAACTTTTTACCCCGGGTCGTTTCGCACCAATCCTGGGGGCGAAACGACCCGAGACGAAACGACCCGGGGCGAACGGGAAAGGAGGCGAAACGACCCGTGACCGCTCAAAATGTGAGGTAGGCTATATTTATTTATTGGCGTCTGAGGTCACATTTTTCTACACAATGAATCCCACCTGCGGCAACCGCGTTGTGTCCACGGGCAAGACACTTCACACCCATTGCCCACGTGGGGGCACGGTGACGTCGTGGACTAAGGCGTACTGCACGTCGATGGTGCACCAGTCTTCAACCAATGCTAACACTGCTTGTGTGGAGTTAGTATGTTGGGGAGCAGACAGTTGCTCGCCGTTGCTCGGTGGTTTTCTCCGGGTACTCCGGCTTTCTCCACCCGTAAAACTGTCGTGGTCATGATTAGCCACTATGCAGAAATATGTGACCTTAAACACCAATGAATAAATAAATAAATAAATAAATAAATTCTACACAATGGCTAATCGTGACCGCAAAATGGATATAAAGACAATTCATTATACCCATGTTGCCCATTTTAGGGGACTTCCATCCTAGGCATTGATACCTTGGTTCTATTTTACCAGTAAAACAGAGTTTGTTTACCACAGTAAACAAGCACTGCTTCACTTCCCGGAGTTCCCACATGGAGAGGAAGGCTGTATATATGCTCATTTAAGTCGAACTTCCTAGCTTAAAAGAGAGATTTTTAATTATCACTATCGTATCGTTGCAAGGCTTGCTTTGTGGCCAGTGCGTTGTAACCTTATCTGGCATGACGTCACATGGGCTTTGTTTAAAATTCAATCCCCATTATCGGTTGTAGGTCTATAGCATTGTGTACAAAATATAGCTGATTTTTTGTCAAAACCAAATTTCAGTAATTTGTCGAAAAAAATGAAACCACAGAATTTAAGTGACATTGGATTTAAATAGGACTACGTTGTGACCTGGCTGCAAGAAGTGACTTTTTTGCTCTTTTACTTCATTGATGATAGATACCGATATTTGCCATTTATCACTTGAAAGAACTCCATTGGGTCTTTCGGAGAATGAAAAGGAACTTATTTCCGGTGCACTGGGGGGCATTGTACTACACAGCATTCACTGATCTCTGGACGGAGAGCGCAGTGGCACAGTGGGTAGAGATGCAGGCCGCAAGCCGAGAGGTCCGCGGTTGGAATCCACCTGCGGCACCCGCGTTGTGTCCTTGGGCAAGACACTTAATTCCAATTGCCCACGTGGGGTCACTGTGGCGTTATGTACTAAGGCTTACTTCACGTCGATGGTGCACTTGTCTTCAACACCAATGCTAACCCTGCTTGTGTGGAGTTAGTATGTTGGGGAATCTGACAGTTGCTCGCCATTGTTCGGTGGTTTTCTCCGGGTACTCCGGCTTCCTCCACCCGTAAAACTGTGCAACACGGGGTAACCCTTGCTGTCGAAAGTGTTGTTAAATGACAATAATTAAATTATTATTACTGATCTCTGGACAACTGGATTGCTAGAACGTCAGTGAGAAACCTCAAGAGATCGTCGAGTCGATCAACATAGTAACGAGTCTAACGACATTTGATGATACGAAAGCTATTATCCTGAGCTGTGGTCACGGCGTAGTGGATTCCAAGTAATCAAACATTATGGTATTCACTTAGCACAAAACCAGTAATACGGTATCTAAAATCTTGCAATCTCGGCAGTTGACTTTTGTCAATAATATCTAAAGTATATTGGAAATATTAAATTTAGTTTAAACAGTATTTATTTCCAGTTCTCAAATATATAGAGGATATTCACGAAAATTTGATGAATACCGAAAATATCTCGTGAGTGGCTACAAAGAAATATGAGGATCTTCACGAGCGACTTCACGAATTTTCTTTTTATTTAATGCTCTACGACTACAAACTCTCCAATTTGTGGCCTTTATTTGCCATTAAGGCGCAAAATTTATGTGCCGAACCGACGTCCATACAAAAATTACAACAACCAAACTCCAACCATTGGAATGTGTGAATATCCGCACAAAAAGTAGTCCCGTCTTATTTCTCCCCTAACTTTACGATTTACCAAGGCTGGCGAATTGAAATAATCGCAATGTGTTTCGAAGAAATAGAACAATAACAAAAAACACCACTTTCTTATTTTCAATAACAAGACACGTCATTTTATTTTTTTTGAAATAAATACGTAGAATTTAAAGTACATGTGATTCGTCATCCGAACCTACGATGAAATATCGATTTCTAAATATCATTTTGATATTTCGTTTTGCCGACCGACAGGGGAATATGACTTAATTTTTCAGCGTGAATTGATGCCTGAGCATTAAATAAAAGAAGAAAATGGTAAGAAATGGAAGAAAAGAGTTTTTGATTAAATGGGTATAAATAACTGCATGTTGCTGAACCAACTCCATTCCGTACTTTGTTTCAATTGATGTATCTGGATAATTGTCGGTATTTACGATAGTTTATCTTAGGTGAGTAACTTTCATTAATGTTTATCAAGAAGTATTCACTGGTGACTGAGGACAGAAACTTAATAAGAATGTCAGAGTGAGAGAATAGTATTCAAATAGGCACGTATATTTGCATAGGAGAGAAATGCCACGAATTGAAAAAAGCTAAACGTGCTTTTCTACCATTTGCAGTGATAGACAAGAACTACAATCCAACCAGCACAGTTAAAAAGGTCACATAGTATTACCCCCCCCCCCCCACCCCAATCGGTCAGGTAGAGTAAGGCATTCTGTGATAGAACAAACAACTAACAGCCATTGTAAGTAAAGTATCAGGAATGGAGTGGTTCAGTAGACCAACTAGTATTTTACCGGATAACTACAGTGCGTGGAGAGTGAATTGCAACCAAACCACCCTCAGAGAGGAACTATCATTCAATGTATGAATTTCAAATTCTATACATTATTCAGTTTGTATTGCCGCGAAAAATGTACATATTACAAACATGTTTCTGTTTTTATATCCATTTTTCAGACATTAAAGTATATTCTTTAAAATGCGATCGGCGAAAACCTTCGAAAAATTTGGTTTGTCTGATCATTGTACAGTACAGCCGCCGTGGATTGGTCGTAAACCACGCATGGGCAGTGATGTCCACGCGTGCGTTTACCAGGTAATAAAAATCATCATCAGCAAAAGTTAAATTAATTTTCTATTCAGCACAAAAGGTTGTGTTTCCGATAAATCATTGATAAATAAATCTTTTTGACACCTTTAAGATAAAATTCAACAACTTTACGTCTGATTTCTCTTCTCTTTTCTTGATCCCTTCATATTAAATTGGTCAGTATTGCGCAAATGAATTGACACCTCCACATGATTTGCAAAGTGTGTTAAAAATTCCCCAGCCATGCGCACATCACGAAAATTTCTGACACAATCAGAGTATCGATAGAGCAAATTTGCTTATTTACTTGAAAAATAATAATAAACAACAGAAAATAATCAAAAGTTACGTCTGTTATATAATGTTGACTGTCGCATAAATTTTTATTAAATTATCGCTTTTCACTCCTTCAAAGAGGCATCCAGTACCTTAAAATGTAACTTAACACCCTTGTCGGAAAATTTACCCAAAGCCGGGAAAAGTGAATTAATTTCAAGAGGGTTTCGGAAGGGCTGGTGACACTCCTACACCCTAACATTTTTAGAGTCAGGACATTTTCATCTGAATTGGAGTCTTAGAAACTGATTCGGCCTTGTCAGTAATCATGTACATTCTTATTATACAAGACTGTACCGGTATATAGATTTGAAACTTGGACCTATGTCACACACACAGTTTATTACTCAAATGAAATGCCTTGGTACCCGATCTGAGCCCAACATGAACAATGTGGTGAACGGTATAGTACGGCCGTCGTGGACGGTGGACTGGTCACGTTCCACGCGTGGGCAATATTTCCAATGACGCAATAATATTAGATTCCAAACACTAATTATAGGAATAATCATCAAAAACAAGAATTCGGTGCTTCAGTAATTAAAATTTTGCTGACGATGATTTTTATTATCTGGTAAAGGCATCCTTGGACTTCACTGCCCACGAATGGATTACGAGTGGTAACATGCATAGCATGCCAGTAATGTTACAACTTAGAAGAGCAACAAAATTGCGCCTGTCGGGGAATTTATATATCGCGGGATCGATAACTCCAATCTTCTCCAGTTGTAACTTGTAACTTGTAAAGCCAGAATCGTAGCTATAGACATTTAGAGTTATCGATCTTACAATATACATTTCCAGTCAAGCGTGCTTATGCAGTTTTGTCAAACTTTTGTGTTATCGTTCTTGTGATCTTGTCAAAAACATTTTATCGTCTGCAAGTTTCAACTTTGAAATTAATCTGCGATTCTACTTGTCTTTATTCTTTATTACACTTTCCTGCAAATTTGCAATGGCGTCGAGGCAGAATGCATCTCCCGCCTGGGAATACTTCAACAGAATATCTGATTCAAAGGCAGAATGCAAGAAATGCTCAAAAACATTAACACTTTCCGGCGGTTCCACGGGAGGTCTTGCAAAACATTTACGTCTGGTTCACAAGATTGAGTTGATCAAACGTCCGACTACAGATAGTAGTGTTAGTGCGGGACCATCGAAAATTGCTAAACAGACGTCAGTTGATGCTTTTTTGGTACGACAAAGGCAACCATTGGAGGAAATAATTTCCAAGTTAGCTGCCCTTGATGGATTTTCAATAAACGGTATAACCAAAAGTGATTAAACGGTCAAATATCGAAAAAATGGGACATAAACTACCACGGGATCCATCAGCAGTTATGCAGTTGGTCGCTAATCATGCAGACGATGTTCGTTCTAGAATTAAGGCCGATTTATCTGAGCGAATTGCTAATGGTGAACGTTTCAGTATAACACTAGATGAATGGACAAGTGTTAGGAACCGTCGGTACATGAACATAGATATACATGCTAAAGACGGTGAGTTTTGGAATACAGGACTTTGCAAAATTACTGGGAAGTTTACAGCAGAGGCTATGGTTGTTTCTGTCACTGAGCACCTTTCAACTTTTGGGTTGTCTGTTGATGAGCATATAGCCGTATGTACAAGTGATGGCGCATCAGTAATGGTCAAATTTGGTCGACTTATGCCAACTGTCTCTGTGTTGTGTCTCAGCCATGGTATTCACCTTGCAGTATCAGATGTTATGTACAAAGGCTTTGGTAGTACTAGTACTAGTGGTGCTGCTGGTGCAGCACAGTGTGAGTCAGAGCCTGAGGACGAGGAATCTGCTTCGCTCACGGGTAATGAGGGTGACGATGATAATGATATATCCGATGATGAATTTGACGATGGTCTCAACGTCGAAGAAAGTCAATGTGGTACTTTGATAAATTTGGATATAATAAACTTTGCTGACTTGGTGACCAAGGTTAGAAGTGACTGCAAGAAGTTTCGACGTGGACGCGCTGATGAGATTTTACAAACTTATGTGAAGCAGGATCAAGGGAAAGAGTTGAAGCCCATAATCGATGTGAAAACCCGTTGGAATACAATAGAAGCTATGTTCACTCGCTATCTCAGACTCCGACCATGCATGTTAAAGGCATTCTTAGATATTTCATGCACATCTTGTCTTACTCAGCCTGAAGTCGAGGCTGTCACAGATATCGCCAATGCACTTAGGCCTATTACAGTGGCGAATGAAGCTTTATGCCGGCGTGACACAACTTTCGTTTCTGCTGAGGGGATATTGAAATTTCTATTTGCACAGTTAGATTTATTAGATTCTGACATAAGCAAGCGATTGAGCGAAAGGCTGAAGGAACGCTTATGTAAGAGACGAGACAAAACCCTTGTAACTCTTTTGAAATACCTCCACAACCCAAACTTTTGTTTGTTGGACGAACCAGCATTCCTTGAGACATGTGCGAAAACTGTCAGAGTAAAGTTTGCCCGTACAGAGCTCATCCGCCTCAAAGGGTTAAGTGACTTAAGTCTGAGTGAGGCTTCCGAAGTCGTCGAGTCTCCCGCAAGTGTTAGCAATGTATCACCTGATCTCACTGAAAATCCTTCAACTGCACCGACACTTGAGGATGTACTGCAGGGCTATATTGACGATACAGCTTGTAAAACATCTATTACCACACGTGCAGAACCAACAAATGCAAATATCGGGAACGAACTCAAGTTGTATGAGACCAACGGAGTTAGAACGGACAATCTGAACTTTTTATATAACGCCCTCATAACGGGAAAGCCGACATCTGTAGAGTCAGAGCGCAGTTTTTCTACGGCTGGGCACATATGTACCAAAATACGGTCCAGATTAAGTGACAAAGCGTTGAGTAATTTGCTGTTGTTGAGGAAGTATTATTGTGCACAAAGATGTAAAAACGCATCTAAATAAATGGAATGAGTAAAGTACTATAGTGACAGTCACTCTAGTACTTTACTCATTCGATTTATTTGGATGCATTTCGGTGACTCAATAAACATTGAACACTACACAGTAGTTTACAAACTTTACAGTATTGAGCATTGGACAGTCTGGACAGTGATTCAAAAGACATTGTTTATTTACACTTTTACAGCTGAAAGTTGAAACTACAGCTTTCAAATTCAATGTTTGTTTTCTGTATGAATGTTACCTAGGCTTTGTGTGAAATGTCTTTCATTTAAGATTAAAAAACGATACGATTTTGGTCCGATTCCATTATTGTAAACACAGACTTGTAACAAGTTAACAACCCCTTCTATTCCCGGTTCCGTTCCCGGTTCCCGAATATAAACGGGAAAAATTTCCCGGTCCCGATTTTTTAAGAAACCGGGAAATCATTAAACCCTAATTACGACCAGCCCGCGACGGCTGTACTGAACATGTTAATTAAATAAAAAGTTTCGTCACGACCACTACATGTTTTTTTTCAATTTATCCACGTATAAATTTCGAAGAAGTCTTTAGGTTTTTAGCTATAAACCCGACTAACTAGAGATATTCCAGCTACATCATCATACGTCTTGAGCTGTGACTTTTCGCTCAGATAAAAATGTCACAGCGTGAACATTTGATTACAAACAGACGCATGGTCATGAACGAACAAACGGGTGGATACCTGGGCAAACAAATGAATAGGAGGGCTACTTGCCCTACTCACCTTTTAAGTGCAGCTCAAAACCCGGTGGCTCGGTGGTTACGGCATTGGACTTCAAACCTAAAGCTCCACGGTTCAGTCTCGACCAGTGGTAATTGCTGTGTCGTTGGGCATGGCACTTAATCTCAATTGGAACCGTAGGGGCACCGTAACCCTGAGTACTAGGGCGTACTACACGTTGATGATGCACTTGCATAAACCAATGATAACCCTGCTTGTGTGGAGTTAGTACGTTCTAGAGTCTGATAGTTGTTCACCGCTGATCGCTGGTTCTCCCCGGATATTCCGTAAAACTGTCAGACACGAGGCGAGGTGATCCTGGCTATCCAAAGTGTCGTTAAACTCCAATAAATAAATTTAAATAAAAAACCCTGATGTGGTCGAAAGTTTAGCAAAATCAAAAGTAAACTGAATGGGGCGTGAACATAATATATTTCACAACATTAAATCAATTGCAGCCCCACACTTTTCCTGCACTTAACGTTACCCTACAAACTACATGTCACTTTGGCGGCGGTGTCGACGACGACGACGAAGGGTGGTTTCAATCCGTTTCGACTCTGGTGTCGGTGCCTGTTTTTCTTCTTGCAAAGAAAGCAAAGGTAGTGGACCTTGAAGGTGAAGGTGCAGTAAGCGGCGTTTTGATGTTTTTTCCGACCTTCCCTGCTTCTTCCTGGTCACTGACTGTGTTGGGCTGATGACCGATGATGTTTGGTTCATGGCAGGTTGGATGTCGTTTAGTTCTCGATTCTCTCGGTGGAGTCCTGATCAAGAGGGAGGGGAATTGGAGAAGAGGACATCTAAGTTCCTTTTACATCTCTGCCCCGATCTGAGTAATAACTTCTCTATCCACCAATTCGATCCCCAAATTAGAATAAACTGGGGCCTGGATGGGGGTTATATGAGTTTGAGGTGATGAGATGGCAGTGGATCCCTCTGACTTCCACTCCACCTTCTCTCCCTTCTTCTTTTTCCGAAACTCCTCCAAGCGTTTGTTGATGAGCTCTTTCTACTCGACTTGCCCGCTGGTCCCGTCTTCGCCGGGTAATGACCAGTATGAGAGGGAGGCCCTCTCACCAAAGCCACTACATCTCCCGAAGTTGCTCAGGCGCTCCGCATGCGACGCCAAATAAACTCATCATAACCACCATGACTGGCTCAGCAAGCTTCTAGTTTTCAAAAGTAATATGGTTGTCAGGCTAGTCCAAGTTGTTAGCTCGCCTTGAAGAGTCTGCATTGCCTTGTCTGGCCTCCGGAGATCTATGATGCCGTACTCCGTCCACTGGAAGGGCATTGGTTTTTAAGTGCGGTTTTCTGGTCTTTAGTTTATTAATGTGGTCTCGATGATTCTGTGAGTAGAATTGGTCCCCTCACGTCTTGCAGGTTTACGCGGTCGTATTCCACAGCCATTCCATCCAACTCATTTTCAGCTGTTTAGAGAGCTGCAACAGCCCTGTCTGACAGCTGCCACCTCTTCCCCCACTGCCAATCTACGAAGCACGGCTCATTTCGAATGGCATCATCACCACCATGCCGGCCGCGGATCGTAGAGAATGCAAAACTTGCCTTTGTGCGGAATTTCACGAGTTCGATCCCCGTTTAAGCCTTCAGTCGTACCCGCCCACTGATGAGTCTAAAGTTATATAGTCTAGAGTTATCGCGGCCTAAGGCCAGAGTTTGTACCATGTCTGAAGAGAACTGTAGTCATAAACAGCTGTTTGATGCAAAAAACTCCTCCTCCACACCGTCGTTCCGATAGTTTTGTTTCCACTGATATCGACTGTGTCGACGTCATTCGACGCATCACCATCACGCATCCACATCCAAGTCAACGCCAACATTGTGCTTTGTTTTACAGCACTCTTCAATCAGATGGGTTAAAAATCAACCCAAATCAACTGGGTTGAGTGAATATGAACCCAATTGGGTTCATATTCACTCAAACAATTGATTTGTTTTTTTTAAACACAACTAATTTTAGAGTGTGTTCATAATTTGTTTCACATTTTCTAATTTGTATTCCAAATATCAAGCAGATATATTGAGTCTTGAAACGGATGGTTCAAATCACATATGCAGGGGGCAAAGGCTTCCAGTCACTATGGACGCAAGCTTGACATACCGCAGAATGACTGATCTCTCGGGTGTCCAGGGAAACCACAATCGGCTGTGATAACGAACTTACCTTCGACGATAGACCAAATTCAGCTGCTGTTGGTGCGTTTCCCCAAACATCAATGCTGGAGATAGGGACGGTACAATGGCAACCCATAAGGTCACCTCTGATGCTATGGCAAAATGTTCTTTTTACTTTAAATTGTGTTTCGAGCTCCTAGAGAGCCACGCCGCCCTTCTACCGGAGTGTGTTCGGTGGCAGGCTGGAGTATGAGCTGACCTTCATCGATATCAGTCGAGTTATTCAAACTGAGGGCGACCCTACTGCCTAGTAGGGTTCTCGCCCGATCACCGAAGTTAAGCAACGCCGAACCCGGTTAGTCCTTGGATGGGTGACCGTATGAGCGATCGATTCGGAATGCGCATGTCTTCAACCAGTCTAGCCCTGCCTGTGCTGCAGTGCAGAGTTACGATGTTGGGGAGCTGGCAGCTGCTCGTCGTTGCCCGCTGGTTCTCTCCGGGTACTCCGGCTCCCCACCCGTAAAACTGTCACCGACACGCTATGACCTTCGCTGTTAAAGTGTCGTTAAACCTTAATAAATAAATAAATAAAATAAAAATAAATAAATAAATAAATACATAAATAAATAAATAAATAAATAAACTACCTAGTAGGCTATACCATTGACATTATCAGCATTGAGTGCCACATGCATGGTGACCATGTCGGAACCGGCCAGGAGCTTCCGCAACCAGTATGCAGGACGCATCGCCCTCCTCTACGACCATGTGGTCCGACACCACAAGCTCACCAGAGACGAGCGACAGGTTGTGGAATATAAAATTACACGTCCCCGCGAGACACATAAAGGAAATTCTGATGCTTTCCGAGCACCCGGTTAACACGGCGCTACACATGCCTGGGATACTGATATATTCTACAACCCAAAGATGACAAAGGCAGGTCACCGTCGAGGGTGTAACCCAACTAGCTGTACATATTGGGGAAACGCGCCTATCAGCATTGGATCAGGCCACAAAATAGTTTGCCGCCTCACCCACCAGCGAAGATATTTCGAAACCATCTTAGGAATCGATGATCGCAAAGCATCTGCATGGATCTGGCTATGTTCTCCTGGGCGAGTTCGCAGCCACAAAATACCCACTATCGCTCTACATGCGGACGACCGACGATGACCTACTGCACAGGATGGCCACCTCTCAGCACTCTACTCATGTTCTGCAGGATTGATTGATGCTCCATGCAGAACTAGCGCGCCTTCATCCCGTAGCGTGCCATCTCGACCGACCAGGAACAACGGGAACTCCTCCCCATAGACCCCCCCCCCCCCCCCCCACTCAGCGACCATATGTGGTGATCAGGCAGGCTGCGAGAAAACAGTTTACATATGCTTGACCTGCTGGAAAGCCCCTACCGCAGCACATGCAAAGCTCCTACTGAAGACTAATCAACTGCTGGCCCTAAGGTACTTGCTCAAACCTTGCCTTTAAGCATGCTTTCATGTGGGTAGCACTCCTTCTGACCTGCCGAGGTGCGATTTTGTTTCTTGGGGTGTGGAGGTTATGAATATTTTAAACATAGTTGACGGGTGACTATAGTGTGTCGCAAAGCGAGAAAGCTAGTGGTGTACCCGAATTGCAACGTGAATTGCAATGGCATTATCGACTATTTTCAGGAAGAGGAGCTCGCCTCTCGTGTCACAAACAGTGTCCGTGTGCGAGGTTGATGTAGTTCACCTGAGTCCGGTTGCAGAATTGTGCCAGGACAAAAGCAAGTTTGAGTCGCCGCGCAGGCTGATGGCGACAAAGTAAATATTCCTTGGGGCGAAACCTCATAGCTGACCAGATCGACACCATGGACGGCGAAAAGCTTTTGAATCATTAATCAAGATACAAGGCTCAACTGTTAGCTGTAAAGATGGAAACACCCGGCACTGCACCAGTATGTTTCTTCCATTTAACCACAGAAACAAGCAAAGATGGTTGATTACCTAGAAGCTGACCCATTCAGAGAGCAGGCACCGAGCTTGGCGGTGTCTGGACAATTCGGTTTCTGGACGATTCGGCACCAGGCATTTGGTTTTGATTCTTTACCTTGGGAAAGTTGACTTGGCACTTGGGAAAAGACATTTCGGCACGTCGATTAAAACAAAAATTAAAAACCTGGTATTGTTTGTTTGTTGTCTTTAATTTACTGACGTGCCGAGTCGTGTAAGTCACTATTTTCGACCCATTTATTTTTGCTTGGAGTGAGGTCTCTCCATTTTATTAAACACTGAAGTCCAAATTGTAAGAAATGAAGTATTTTACCACCTTATCCGAAACACTTTTACGTTCAGCGTTCTATTTTGAAATATTATGAAGACACGCAACTTCACCCTTTTCTGGGGTCGTTTGGTTTGATGTATTCGCCAAGTGTGCACACTTTGGGCAGACGTACTTATGTGTTCAATCTCTACAGCAGTTCCGCAATCAGCTTTCGATAAATAGTTTGTGTGTCATGGTTTCTCTTTTAGCCCCCATTTTAGAAATTGAATTACAAGGTTCTATCAGGGTTAATTCTGATATTGCCAGAGCTTGGAGGCAAAAAGTAGAGAATAACAAATGACAACAGAAACAAAACAGAAACTTCTTTGTAGATTACATACAAGACACTATTTATTTATTTATTTATTTATTTATTTATTTATTTATTTATTCCTCCTGACAAAGTCAGCGGAGCTTTTCTAATGCTAAGTTGTCCGTCGTCTGTCGTCTGTCCGTCCGTCCGTCCGTCCGTCCGTCGTCAACATTTTGTTTGTCCGTGCCATAACTAAGTCTTCTTAACCACTGAATATTTTTCTACAAAACTTTACAACAATATATATTATCAAAAGACTGTGTGCCGCGAATTATAATATGGTATGTGCCCCTCAAGGTAAAGGTCACAGGCCCTATGTTAAGGTCACATTTAGAAAAACTTTGAGAATTCACTGTCACATTTGTCCGGTCCATATAACTTGGTATGATTAACAGATCTTATTTATACTTGGTACAATTATTGCCCATGACTCAAAGGTGTGTCGCGACTTTGACCCAATGTCATATCATGAAGGTCACAGACAGCAAAACTATAATATTGTTATACAGCCCTTGTCCGGTCCATATAACTTGGTATGATTGACAGATCTTATTCATACTTGGTACAATTATTGTACATGACCCAAATGTGTGTCGTGACTTTGATCCAAAGTCATATCATCAAGATCATGGTCACAGACAGCAAAACTTTGCTATTGTTATACAGTCCTTGTCCAGTCCATATAACTTGGTGAGACTGACAGATCTTATTCATACTTGGCACAATTATTGCTCTTGACGCAAAGGTATTTTGTGCCTTTGGTCCAAGGTCATATCCTCAAGGTCAATGTCACTGACAGCAATACTCTGATATTGTTATACAGCCCTTTTCTGGTCTGTAGAATTGAATCTATGTGACAGATTTTGTTCATACTTCATACAATTGTTAGTCATAGCCTAACGTTGAGTCGTGACCTTGACCCATTGTCACATCACGAAGGTTAAACTCACAAGCAGTAACATTTGGATTCCTGTCTTGTATTTAGCTTCCCCTAAAAATAGTGACCCCAGACGGAGTTGTCTAGGCTGAGTGACCTCTTGTTTATTTGTTTATTTATTGGGGTTTAACGACACTTTTGACAGCCAGAGTCACCTTGTGACGGACAGATTTACGAGTGAGGGAAGCCGGAGCACCCATAGAGAACCACAGAGCAATGGCGAGCAACTGCCAGACTTGTCAACGTACTAACTCCGTACAATCAGAGTTGACATTGGCTGAAGACAAGTGTACCATGCCCAAGGACATAAAGCATCTACCCCTGGCGGGGATCGAAACACAGGACGCTAGTGAAATTGGACACATTAAGTATGGATACCACGAACGAATGCAACTTTGGGTTTGTGCTAAATATCATGATGGTTCCGGAGATCAAACAGTGCCTTTAAAGTTAGTTCCACAAGAGATTGTTGACAAATAACATATACTATTAAAAATAGTAGGGGATATCCAAACTGATGTTGATATTTTCGGAAAATGGTATTGGATACGCGTGATTGGACACATCAGTATGTTACCAAGTTTAGTGTGGATCATGAATGTCATCGGCCCACGAAAACTTCGTGCAGGTTTTTCGCACGAGCGCCGCGTTAATGTCTGTGGGGTACGTTTAGAAATTTTCATTTGTTCTGGACGGGCTTTTTCGGAGGTCTCATCGTTCATCAATAGTTTCTGGTCGAAACGTAACTTTTGGGGTATGCGAAGACTGACACGTGACGAACGTTTACGTGCCGTTGGCATGTTGGAAGCTGGCAACAGACTGCAGTGGCTCAAATTATCAACGTTACTCAATCGGTGATTAGCAGTTTGTGATCATACTACCGTCAGTCAGGCAATGTGAATGACAGACGTCGGTCAGGTCATCCAAGGGTGACAACTGCTAACCAGGATCGTTTCATCCGAACCACAGTATTAAGTAACCGCCATCAAAGTGCCTCAGAAATTAGACAGCAGCTGCACCGAGCAACAGATGTTCGAGTCAGTGGTCAGACTATCCGAAATCGACTACACAGCTGGCATTTGTACGCTCGACGACCTCGAATAATTCCGCGTTTGACTGAACGTAACATCGCAGCAAGGCGTAATTGGTGTGGAGGCGACAGCGCTTTGGCAATCGTAGGTGGAGCAACGTCATGTTTTCCGATGATCGAGGTTCACTCTCGACTTCCACAACAGGCGAAAAAGAGTGTGGTGGCGGCGGAACGAACGATACCATGGCGTAACCGTTAGGCAACACGATCGTTTTGGTGGTGGATCGGTTATGGTGTGGGGAGGCACGACCATAAGCAGAACAGCATTACATGTCATCCAAGGGCGCGCAGTACTACCGTGACATGTTAGCAGCTCATGTGGTGCCATTTGCGCGACGTCATGGCTGTCGATTCATTTTCCAAGATTACAATGCAAGAGCACACAGGGCCCATGTCGCTACAGAGTTCCCTCAGGAGCAGAACATCACTACAATGCCTTGGCCAGCACTAAGTCCAGACCTTTCACCAATCGAGCACGTCTGGGATATGCTTGGCAGGCGCCTACGACAACGCCAACAGGCACCTACCAATGTCCAGGAACTCGCTTCTCCTCTGCAGGAAGAATGTAATAACATCAGTCAAGCTGATATTTGACGTTTGATGAGGAGTATGCCACGTCGGATCCGCGCTTGTCTCGCGAACCGCGGTGGATTTACAAGGTATTGAAGTCTTAGACTGAATGAGGTAAATTCTCTGACTGACCATCCATGTCTTCTACAGCTCAGTGCGTGGAATGTGTGCTTAATCCACAGCTATCTAATATTTCTTTTGTTTTCTGTCATGAAAACAAGCCCTATAAAATTACACCAAGTACGGTTTTGATGAGAACAGCTTTGTAAAACAGTACCAATATCTGGATATTGGGACGGTTTTGAAACAGTCCCAATAACTAGATATTTGTACGATTGTCACGGTACTGTAATCATAACCATTCAAAAGTAAAGATGCTGTAAAGGAGGTGTGAAAAACTTTCGAACACATGAATTATCGACAAGCTTTTCTCGACAGAGATACTGAATTGAGTGTGCATCGTGTCCAAATTATAATGGACTTTTTAATTTTTTGTTGCTTTTAATAACCAACAGCCCTGGTAACCTAAAAAGGACTCCTGTGGAAACCTCGAAAGTGAAGCAGTGCTTGTTTGCTGTGGTAAAAGAGTTCAGTTTTACTGGTAAAATAGGACCTGGTCACCAGTGGCCGGGGTAGAAGTCCCCTAAAATGGGCAGCATGGGTGTAAACGATTGGCTAAACTTGACATTACACCTTTTTTTGCGGTCACAATTATTCTTCCAAATACTTTAATGAAAGTGTCAATGACACTGTAGCTTAACTTGTGTGTTGTGTTTGATGAAAATGATAATGTTCAATGTTTATGAAAGGATTATGAAATAAGACAAGAATTGTGATAATTGGGAATATGTTCATCTCATTACCTGTATGCTATGTTTATGATAAAAATGATATGAAGTGTACACTGTACTAAAGAGCTGAGGGGTGGGTTAATATGACCTCAAAGTTAATGTATGTGACCCTCACAGTTAACGTATATCAACAAAAGTTACCAAGTTACAGTGAAATTATTCCAAAACGAGTCATCCTATCAAGTTACATTAAAATCCCTTCATAAATATGGCCTGTAGACTGTGCTAAAGGTTTTCGGGCTTCGGGCCCCTGTAGCCGTCAGTTTCCCAATTGCGTCCAAAGGGGACGTTCTCATCTAGACATTATATGAAGTCAACCTACCAAGTTACAATGAAATCCCTTAATAAATATGACCTGTAGACTGTGCTAAAGGTTTTTGGGCTTTGGGCTCTGGCAGCCATCATGGTTGAATGATCGCAACCAAAAGGGGACATTCTCATCTGGGCATCATCTGGAGTGATCCTACAAAGGTACAATGAAATCCCTTCATAAATATGACCTGTAGACTGTGCTCAAGGTTTTTGGGCTTCGGGCCCCTGAAGCCGTCAGAGTTGACAAATCACGACCAAAAGGGGATGTCAAACTTACGGGTTACAATGAAGTCCTTCCATAAATATGCCCAATAGACTATGCAAAAGGTTTAGGGGTTTTGGGTTCGGGCAGCCATCAAGGCTGAATGACCGCGACCAAAAGGGGACGTTCTCATCTAGACATTATTTAGAGTCATCCTACCAAGGTACAATGAAATCTCTTCATAAATATCACCTGTAGACTGTGCTAACGGTTTTCAGGCTTCGGGCCCCTGTAGCCATCACAATTGAGAAAGATTTTCGGGCTTTGGGCCCCTATAGCCAACATAGTTGCCTAATGGTGTCCAAAATGTGCTGTTCTCATCTAGACATTACATGAAGTCAGCCTACCAAGTTACAATGAAATCCCTTCATAAATATGATCTGAAGACTGTGCTAAAGGTTTTCGGGCTTTAGGCTTGGGCAGCCATCATGGTTGAATGATCGCAACCAAAACGGGGCATTCTCATCTGGACATCATCTGGAGTGATCCTATGAAGTTACAATGAAATTCCTTCATCAATATGACCTGTAGACTGTGCTCAAGATTTTCGGGCTTCAGGCACACAGTTGACCAACCACGACTAAAAGGGGATGTCATCATCTAGGCATTATATGGAGTCAACCTAACAAGTTACAATGAAATCCTTCCATAAATACGACCTACAGACATGGTAAACGTTTTTGGGCTCGGGCAGCCATCAAGGCTGACTGCTTGTGACCAAAAGGGGCCGTTCTCATCTGGACACTATTTGGAGTCATCCTACCAAGCTACAATGAAATCCCTTCATAATTATGACCTGCAGACTGTTCTAAAGGTTTTCGGGCTTTGGGCCCCTGAAGCCGTCACAGTTGCCCAATCGTGTCTAAAAGGGGACGTTCTCATCTAGACATTATATGAAGTCAACCCCCAAGTTACAATGAAATCTCTTCATAAATATGACCTGTAGACTGTGCTAAAGGTTTTCGGGCTTCGGGCTCGGGCAGCCATCATGGTTGAATGATCGCAACCAAAGGAGACAATCTCATCTGGGCATCATCTGGAGTGATCCTGCGAAGTTACAATGAAATCCCTTCATAAATATGACCTGTAGACTGTGCTCAAGGTTTTCGGGCTTCGGGCACCTGTAGCCATCAGAGCTGACCAATCACGATCAAAAGGGGATGCCATCATCTAGGCCTTATATGGAGTCAACCTAATAGGTTACAATGAAAACCTTCTATAAATATAACCTTTTGCCTATGCTAAAGGTTTTTGGGCTCGGGCACCCAACCAGGCTGAATGATCACGGCCAAAATGGGACGTTCTCATCTAAACATTATTTGGAGTCATCCTACCAAGTTACAATGAAATCCCTTCATAAATATGACCTGTAGACAGTGCTAAAGGTTTTCGGGCTTCGGGCACCTTTAGCCGTCAAAGTTGCCCAATCATGTCCAAAAGGGGACGTTCTCATCTGGACATTATATGACGTCAACCTACCAAGTTACAATGAAATCCCTTCATAAATATGACCTGTAGACTGTGCTTAAGGTTTTCGGGCTTCGGGCTCGGGCAGCCATCATGGTTGAATGATCGCAACCAAAGGGGACAATCTCATCTGGGCATCATCTGGAGTGATTCTACGAAATTACAATGAAATCCCTTCATAAATATGACCTGCAGACTGTGCTCCAGCTTTTTGGGCTTCGGGTACTTGTAGCCATCACAGCTGACCAATCTCGACCAAAAGGGGATGTCATCATCTAGGCATTATATGGAGTCAACCTAATAGGTTACAATGAAATCCTTCCATAAATATGACCTTTTGCCTATGCTAAAGGTTTTTGGGCTCGGGCACCCATCAAGGCTGAATGATCGCGATCAAAATGGGACGTTCTCATCTAGACATTATTTGGAATCATCCTACCAAGTTACAATGAAATCCCCTCAAAAATATGACCTGTAGACTGTGCTAAAGGTTTCGGGCTTTGGGCACCTTTAGCCGTCACAGTTGCCCAATCATGTTCAAAAGGGGACGTTCTCATCTAGACATTATATGAAGTTAACCTACCAAGTTACAATGAAATTCCTTCATAAATATGACCTGTAGACTGGGCTAAATGTTTTCGGGCTTCGGGCTCGGGCAGCCATCATGGTTGAATGATCGCAATCATAGGGGGCAATCTCATCTGGGCATCATCTGGAGTGATCCTAAGAAGTTACAATGAAATCCCTTCATAAATATGACCTGTAGACTGGGCTAAAGGTTTTCGGGCTTCGGGCTCGGGCAGCCATCATGGCTGAATGATCGCAACCATAGGGGACAATCTCATCTGATCATCATCTGGAGTGATCCTAAGAAGTTACAATGAAATCCCTTCATAAATATGACCTGTAGACTGTGCTCAAGGTTTTCGGGCTTCGGGCATTTGAGCCATCACAACTGGCCAATCACGACCAAAAGGGGATGTCATCATCTAGGCATCATATGGAGTCAATCTAACAGGTTACAATGAAATCCTTCCATAAATATGACCTTTTGCCTATGCTAAAGGTTTTTGGGCTCGAGCACCCATCAAGGCTGCATGATCGCGATCAGAATGGGACGTGCTCATCTAGTCATTCTTTGGAGTCATCCTACCAAGTTACAATGAAATCCCTTCATAAATATGACCTCTAGACTGTGCTAAAGGTTTTCGGGCTTCGGGCCCCTGTAGCCACCACAGTTGCCCAATCACGTCCAAAAGGGGACTTTCTCGTCTAGACATTGTATGCAGTCAACCCACCAAGTTACAATGAAATTCCTCAATAAATATGACCTGTAGACTGTGCTAAAGGTTTTCGGGTTTTGGGTTCGGGCAGTCGTCACGGTTGGCAGAGCATGCCCAAATGGGGAAATTCTCATCTAGACGTCATAAGGAGTCATCCTACCAAGTTACAATGAAATCCCTCCACATTAAACATGACCTGCAGACTGTGCTAAAAGTCTTTGGGTTTCGGGCTTGGGCAGCCATCACGGTTGATAGATTATGCCCAAAAGGGGACGTTCTCATCTAGGCATTATACAGAGGCATCCTACCAGTTTACAATGAAATCCCTTCATAAATACGATCTGTAGACTGTGCTAATGGTTTTCGGGTTTTGGGCTCGGGCAGCCATACCGGTTGCCTGATCGAGACCAAAAGGGGACGTTCTCATCTAGAGATGACCCCAAACCTGCATATGAAATTTCGTGACGATCAGACAAGAACTGCGGGGTGTAGCCCGTGCTAAAGGAAAATGTGAACAGACGTCACGGACTCACAGACTAACAGACTTCCGCACGCGTGATGGCAAGAGCTTATCTTGACTATGTCAAGTTAAGCTAAAAATGAACGATTATTAAATTTATCTGCCGCACTTTCGATGAGGGATTGAATAAGTGTTCCACCCTTGAGCTGAGACATTATATTAGCGGGGGGAACAAATTATGTCATGATGTGAGTTCACTTCGAAGCCACAGATCTGTTCACAATATCTGAACTCCTGGTGCGTGTCATAACTTCAAAAGACTTTCTAGCAACCAAACAATGGGTTATGCCTATTTTGTTTTTCGGGGGTAGAGCAAGCAAAAAGTGTTTTAAAATGTGGTTTTACCCGTGTCAAACTTTCTAAAATATAATTTTTTTGACTTTTGTTAACATTGAGGGGCTGTGGATTAAATCACATATATCACTATTTTGTGTACTATATGGGTAAATAATTGTACAGTTGTGCAGGTGTCCTCCAATATTTGGACTCGGCTTCGCCTCGTCCAAAATATCTCCGGACATCTGCACAACTGTACAATTATTTACCCATATAGTACACAAAATAGTGATATATCTATCACTTGTTAGACATCCAACTATCGCTGAAATCATTCACCATATGTCACAGTGCAATTCCCCAATTGTCTTTTTGATGAAAATATAAATATATTTCTTCATATATCTCACTTTTATCAAATATCCCCTACTTTTTTTTAATAGCATATCATCTTTCGCCAATTTGGCGAGCCTTCATATTGTTCCTCGTGGTATCAACAAAGCAACTCGAAATTAGTAGATATCGAGTTAGAAGTAGAAGTGGATATCGTCCCCATTGGCCGGACCTCGGAAGTGGCGTCATAGCCACGTGACCCAGTTACGTCATGTTTGGTTGTCCTGTAGCCCGAGTGAGCGGCCGTCTTGTGAGGTCGTCCCCATAGTGAAACGTGATCTTAGTGTGCATGCGCAGCGAGTGTTGTTAGGGTGATACGTGTTTCCGTCGTCCATTTTGTATACTGGAGGTCGCCATCTTGGTTTCTATGGTAGCACGTGGTTCGTATGGTGTGACCCAAAACCCTGCAATACAATGGGGATGTTCAGACTGCGTGTTCAACTTAATAGGAGTAAATCTAATTACCACAAACAACCCGACAATCCCGCCGAATCACCCAAAACGGACTTTATTGGTTTAGATTCTCCCATTTTGGGCTTATAAGAGTAGAACGTAGTGTTATAAGACGGACTCCCTTGTATAAGAGTAATTTTCAGGGTTCGTTTATTTCATAGAATTACCCAAATAGACCCAAAAATTGTTTTGCTAGTTCGGATTCTTTCAGAATCCTCTGCTTCTGTCTATGCATCTGCAAGCTATATTATGGCTTCAGATTTTCCTAGATGTGTCTGTGTGCTAGAGCACAATGTGTACACAGCACATAGGCACATGCTGGGTGTGCCGATATGTGCCTGTGTACAATGTGCGCACATCACATGCAGCACATAGGCAGATACGACCAAAAAGGGATTCTATAATCACAGGCGTTTCCCTCAAAACGGGATTCTATAGGGATTCTGTAAAAGGGATTCCATAAGTGGGATTTCAATCTTCTATACTGTTCCTGGTAGTCTTACCATGGGCTTCTACTACGACTTCTGCTGTCTATCCTATTATTAGCTTCTACTGTAGTCCCCAAATACTATAATCTTCTACCATCCTTGCAGTTTTGTATCCTCACAACCTTGCACTATTACTATTGACTTACAGCACTGCGACAAGCTTAGTAGCTGCTCGCGATTCTGTCTTGACATCTGTCTTTTACCAAATCTAGGCTCAATCAGATCATCCCACTCATTTAAGCCTGTATCAGTCTATACAATACCTAGACCTAGTGCAAGCTAGGGATATAAGAAACTATGGAGATCGTACCGAGATGTGCCTATGTGCTACCTGTAATTCGTACATACTGTGACACAATATGTATTAACACATAAGCAAGGGTTTTAGAAGATTATAGTAAATGGGGACTACAGTAGAAGCTAATAATGGGACAGACAGCAGAAGTCATACCAGAAGCCCATGGTAAAACTACCAGGAACAGTACAGGAGCTTGGAATCCCAGTTATAGAACCCCACCTCTGGAATCCCTTTCACAGGATCCCTATAGCATCTCTTTTGGGGGAAAGGCCTGTGGTTATAGAATCCCTTTTTGGTCGTATGTGCTGCATGTGATGTTCGCACATTGTGAATAAGCACACAAGCACACATCGACACATCCAGTATGTGCCAGTGTGTTGCATGTAATATGTACACATTGTGCTCTAGCACACAGATACATCTGGGAAAATCAGAAGTCATAATATAGCTTGCAGATACATAGACAGAAGCAGAGGATTCTGAAAAAATCCAAACAATTGTTGGGTCTATTTGGGGAATTCTACGAAGTAAACGAACCCGGAAATTTACTCTTGTACAAAGGAACGTGTCTTATAGCACTATGTGCTACTCTTATAAGCCCAAAATGGGAGAATCTATACCAAATAAAGTCCGTTTTGGGTGATTTGGGCCCTATGAAGCTCCGAGATAAGATTCGATTTCGAATCTTAAGTTGATATTCGGTTCGATTCGAAATCGGCTCTCCGATTCGTTTTCCTTGGAACCTTTTCACTGGAATTTCGCCTGGTATCGGCCATCTTAGTCGTCTCACAATACATATAGCTGAGATAGAAGTTGTACAAAACATGTTGAAAATAAAGACTGAGTGCAATTTGCGATATATAAACATAAAAAGCATCTGCGCCCATGCCACCATCCATGCTAATTCCAGTTTCACTAGTCCCTACCACTGCTGAAAGCAAATTGAAAGTTTCAAAACAATATCCACAATGAGCTCACGGTTGCTAGCGGCTAGTCCCATGCAGTGTCCAGTGCACAATTCCCGCACCCGCTTCTGTTTTTGAAGAAAAATCCTCACTGGGTAATATTCCAGCTACATCATCATGGCATGCCTTCGACGAAGGCATGCCTTGATGAGGTAGCTGGAATATTTTATCAGTCGGGACTTCAAGACGCCTGTTTTCGATTCGAGGTTCGATTTGAATAATAGACTCGATTCAATTCGAATCAAAAATATGTGATTCGCAGGGCCCTATACTGCTGCACAACGACTGCAACACAGATATATATATATATGATGTGAAGTCCAGTCAATCATTAATACCCATCGTGTTCATTTGAGAGGACTTCCACCCAGGCGTTTGGTGCAGAAACGAGTGGGATGGGTTGGAAACCCCATTTTACATCTATACACTTTATTTTCATATGCAGACAAAAAGTATAAACATAAACTACGCTAAACCAAGTCTGGGCAAGTGGGAAACCTAGTTCACATCTCTCACTCGGTTTGTCTGTAATATGTCAGCTCTTCAGCAAGATTACTAACCCGAAGCGCTTCCCGAAACTAGTACTTATCTACCTCAAAATGTCTCTACAACCTTTAAAACCGTCTGTGTTAGTATTTAGTATATGACGAGATCACCAATTATCACAATTCTGTAGCAAAGGATTTGAAGAAATTATCGTACTTATCTCGCAAAACAAAATATCAGCAAAAAGACAATGAACTCGCGTATTTGATGCACAAACACTTTGAAATTAGGGTCCGGCGAACGTTCGGGATTCGATTTGATTTCTTATCTTGTCACTGATTCGATTCGAAACCTTGCCGATTATTCGAAAAAATCGAATCCTGGAGATTTGAATTTCATACATTTCTTTATTGTCGACTTTACGAAGAAAAACAACTCACCCTGCAGTTTTATGATAAATAAGATTGAAAGTATACACTCGATAGCACAAATTCAGTCGGACAATTCATAAAAATGACATTTGAAGAGATAGTGGAGATTGCGCTACCGTCCGTTTGTACAGTATTTCGCCCGCTGAGTGGTCCAAGGCGCCATCTGCAATGCTTTGGCATTGCTGACGGCGCATCGTTGCACTCAAAGGCCAATAAATGCCTTCTTCTTCGACCACCTTATTGATACCTGTCAATTTTCTAATAGTCTAGTATGTCTATTGATACTGGGTTCACGACGGAAATAGGCAGTAGTATCGTAACAATTGAAAAGTGGATTCGATCAGAGATTCAATTCGGTTTCAAACTTTTTGTTTGATCCGATTCGAGATTCAGTTGGAGAGAAACAGCGTGATTTGGGGGTGGGGGGGGGGGTGGGGAGGGGGGGGGGGGCTCTATTTGAAATGAAGGAATCCCAGACACTTCGAAGAAAGTACATGTGAAATTATCTCGGCGAAATTTACTCCCGACAAACAGTCTTTTCGGCGAAGTGTCTTTCTGGCGAAAAATGTCATGCTCCTAAAATGCCATGCCCAGGGTGTCTCTACAAAGCAGCCAATCCCCAAGGAGAATATTGACACACAAGAGAGTCTTAACATAGAGTAGCTAGGGCTAAAAAACAGTGTAGAGTGCAGTGATCTAACACACAAATGGAAAGGGCTATCGGAGCCCTTTCCAGCCGTGTATTACAGCACATCACCTATCATTTCAAGGTCTCCATGTACCTGTGTTCTTGAAATAATGGAAACTTTATACCCAAAATAACATAAACTTCTGATAATAGCAGCAGCATGCATGAACATATATTGCAGTATCGATAGATTCTGATTTCAGAAGAGCCCCAAGGAAATATCATTCTTTTCCCTTCATTCATTAGAACTACTCCAATCATCTTGGAATTAAGGCTCTGCCGAGAAAAATTTGAAGAGGGACAAAATACGCACACATTAAGGAAGAAGAAAGGGGCATTCTATTTTAGCATTCTTCCTGCTCCCATTGACCACATGCCTAACATAATGACTGTGCCCGATCAATTCTCTTCACTCGAATCATTATCAAATGTATTTCAAAAATAGGCCGATGAAATCGTCAGATGTGTACCCATACGCGCAACTAGTAGAAAGCTGTTTGACGGAAGGCCACCCCGGATGCCGACATTATGTACACCATTCGTGGTATGGGTACATACAGAAACGGATTGGAGGAGTGCGTAATTTGATGTATAAAGGGTTAATATCTCCAGATCAAATTATTAAATTTACACAGAAAACTATACAGCACAGCACATCAGTAACCTGAATACATATATAAAGTAACCTGATAATCGGATTAATATTTTTTGAGTTATCGCATGGCGAAGAAATGGATTGGAGGAGTTCTCAATTTGAAGGATTAAGGGTTAATATCACAGGATCAAATTATCAGATTTACAGCAAAAACTACACAGCTCGGCACACCAGTAACCTGAACACATATATGAAGTAACATGACAATCGGATTGATATTTTTTGAGTTATCTCATGCCAAAGGGACTGGAGGAATTTTCAATTTGAAAGATAAAGGGTTAATATCTCACGATCAAATTATCAGATTTACACCAAAAACTATACAGCTCGGCACATCAGTAACCTGAACACAAATATAAAGTAACTGTACAATCCAAGCAATATTTTTCAAGTTATCGAATGCCAAAGAGATTGGAGGAATTTTCAATTTGAAGGATAAAGGGTTAATACCTCAGGATCAAATTATGAGATTTAAACCAAAAACTATACAGCACAGCACATCAGTAACCTGAATACATATATAAAGTAACCTGATAATCGGATTAATATTTTTTGACTTACCGCATGCCGAAGAAATGGATTGGAGGAGTTCTCAATTTGAAGGATAAAGGGTTAATATCACAGGATCAAATTATCAGATTGACACCAAAAACTATACAGCTCGGCACATCAGTAGCCTGAACACATATATGAAGTAACATGATAATCGGATTAATATTTTGTGAGTTATTTCATGCCAAAGGGATTGGAGGAATTTTCAATTTGAAGGATAAAGGGTTAATATCTCAGGATCAAATTATCAGATTTACACCAAGATCTATACAGCTCGGCACAGCAGTAACCTGAACACAAATATAAAGTAACTTGACAATCCAAGCAATATTTTTCAAGTTATCGAATGCCAAAGGGATTGGAGGAATTTTTTTCAATTTGAAGGATAAAGTGTTAATATCTCAGGATCAAAAGAACAGATTTACACCAAAAACTATACAGCTCGGAACATCAGTAACCTGAACTTGGCTGAAGATATATATAAAGTAACATGACAACTGGATTGATATTTTTTGAGTTACCTCATGCCAAAGAGATTGGAAGAATTCTCAATTTGAAGGATAAAGAGTTAATATCTCGGGATCAAATTATCAGATTTACACCAAAAACTATACAGCTCGGCACATCAGTAACCTGAACACAAATATAAAGTAACTTGACAATCCAAGCAATATTTTTCAAGTTATCGAATGCCAAAGAAATGGATACGGACGCCGGACGAACAGACAAAGGATGGACGAACGACGGATGGCCACCCCGGATGCCGGCATTATGTGTACCATGCATAGTATGGGTACATATAAAAATGTTTCGCCTCCGAAAATAGCTCTTGGAGGCTTCTTCATGTTGACTTCAAAGGTCAATACTGCGTTCTAACAATTTTGGGTGAAGTAAAATGTAGAAAGACAGGAGACAAATTTAAACACCTTGCATGCTGCTGGCAGTTATTCATGCCCGGGGCCGGAAATCTCTTGCCATTAAAATTAGTAAAATTTAAGGACATTTTACTCAATTCTCTCCTATAAATTGTACAGACTTTTTGAATAAAATGCAGACCTGGCCCCGTCTGATCGAGAATTGTTCAGTTTCTTAATATTTAAGACTATTCCCGACTATTCCAGCATTTTAATTACCTCTGAGGCTGCAAGGAAGATGATTCTAATGAATTTGAATGGACATAGTAACAAAATTTTATCAAATAACTCTGAACAAGTCACTGAATAAGTCTGGTGCCATACATTCCTTGATGTCCTTGTCTGTGTTAGATTATTTAGCAATTCTACCTGATTCTACTGGATAGAAAATACTCTTCATCCTCATTTTGGAGCCAATAGGGATATAAAAATTTCACCTTCCCTATTTCTGTGATATATACTTGACATGAGGGAAGTCACACTCAGTCTAAATGGCTGCACATCGTGTTGGGGTGATAAAGGTTATTGATTTATACTGCATAGCTACGGCAGCTACTGATATGACTTCACTTATTATCTTGTTAAAACAATTTAATATCTTGTTAAAACAATTTATTTATCTTGTTAAAACAATTTAAAATCTTGTTAAAACTATTTATCTTCAGAACCGAGATCGGATTAGGAGGCATAGATGCAAGCCAACGCCGAAACATCCATGAAACATTATAGCACATGAAATCAGATTGATAAAATCACAATTTCAAGTAGTTTCAAGTTGATATTTTAAAATACTTGCCTGCAAATTTGCCAACGACTTTCTCTATGGACAGCATTAGCCGCTGGAACCAACATGGAATTTATATGGATTTGGACTTGCCTATACCTCTAATATGATAGTTTATATGTTTTAAATGGTCTGGTTGGCCATATAATTGATAATAAAAGGTTAAATAAGCACAGAACCTGGTGATTCTGATTATGGTGATTTTATGTGGAGGAAAACATTTGCATTTTTGATCATTTACGCATTTTCTTCCAGCCCCGAAGCACCAACCCAACCCTCCTCGTGTCTGGAAATTTTCGGGTGATCCCTCCCTTCCTAGAGAATCCTCGGATAGAATTGCCCAAATAGACTTGTTTGTTCTGGCGTAAACTCCATATACCGGCATAGAGCCAATCAGTTGCAACAAGTTTGCGTATTATTACTATTTTTAGCTTTTCTGTTCTGTTCTGACTAGTTCTTACCCTATTCCGAGTACTCTTGTTCTTGTTTCGTTTCATTTATCCACATCATCCAATCAGTTCACTTTACTGCAGCTAACTAACCAATCAGATTGCTTGATTTCCAATAATCTGATCCTACCCACACAGAGTATCTCACGTGTGTACAACAAAGGCCTCTATGATTCTGGAAACCCAAAAGACAATCTATCAGAAACTGGGCCAAGCATTGCTCGACAACTCGAATTTCATCGATGAAATACGCTACAAAGCATTTGCTCGAGTGATCCCAAATACTGCCCTACGACTCGTCTCGGTATTTGCGGATGCCTATGACATGGTATTGTACTATTTGAGGATAACATTTGAGGATACCTTTTGCGGGATATTTATCTGAAGATAGTTATGGCTTCTAGCTCTTACACAGCTTCACCCATCACCTTCAAAGCTCCAAGGCCACCACTTGTCCAGTCACCACCATCTGTCCTATGATCAGCCTGAATTGTATTCACCTTTAGTATGGTGTTCTACCAGTACTGCAGTCTTGTACCATTAAGACCTTGTACTATTACTATTGGCTACTACTATTCTGCCCTGTGTCTCAATCATTACTACCTTGTGACACCGCTACGGGTCCCAGATCACCACTACGGGTCCCAGTTCACATCATTATTATTCCACTACTAGAAGTAGTCGATTACAGTCTGCTTGTTCAGACAACTTTTCATGCCTACTCCAAGTTCCCTAATAAGCAAGTTACTGAAAGAGTCATTGCTCGAAGGACTACTGAAAAAGTCATTGCTCGAACGACTCAAATCCCATCGAGCAAATGGGCTATCAAGCAATTGCACGATCCCATCGAGCAAATGGGCTATCAAGCAATTGCACGAACGGGTGACTCCACAAACTGCTCTACGACTGATCTCGATCTTCGAGGATACCTACGATAGCTCCTAACCAGTTCCAAGCTCCCATATGGCTCCTAGCTCCTACATAAGACTTATGTAGGAGCTAGGAGTCATATAGGATCTTGGAGCTGCATAGCGGCCATGTTGTCACGATGCGCACACTGTTGATATCATGAACAGAAAAAAACGTTCAGTACATCAAAAGATGGTGAATGCGCCGTCTTCTTATTTTTAAATGGGTTTAACGAGAGACTAATAGTCAAAAGTCCAAACTGATTCAGACTGATTGGGGCAAAAAATGTAAAAATCCTACTTCTGTATTTTTATACCACTCTACAAGAAAATACCCGAAGTTTGTGAAATAATGCGAACATCGATAATACAACTTCGCTAATATTACGAAATTTCAATTTTTATATGAAATCTCCACATTGTTTGTGTTAATTATTAATCAGATAATAAAAAAACGCTATACTATTGTAAATAAAGCTTTTGTGTTAAATTTACTGACAACTTCAGAAAATAAAAGGGAGCTAACTTTCCTGAAAATCTCTTCCAATGACGAAAATTGTCAGTCATGAGGGTAGGGCTTCCCAACCCCCGGCCCATCTATATCTACCCCATTGCATATCTTCAATAAACGTTCAAATAGATCGGACAATTTGAACTCAAGTAAGAAAAGACTAATCAACAAATACATTTTTATTGAATGAACGCAAATAAAAAAGAGAAAAATACAATTTTCTTTTATTCATCATTATATAATGTAACAGATAATTTAATTTACATTTAACAAGGGTTACAATAATGCCCATTTACCTGCTGCAAAGGGGCAAATCCTGAAGTAACAAGTTAAAATAATTGCTACCTGCCATGGGGACAATGGGATTTCCAAACAGTATCAGTAATAAAATACTGATTTCTCCGCGCCTTTAAATTCCTCCAAACAGCGACGGTAAACGTTGTGCCCAAATAATGTAATTATGCCCAAATTATGCGGCCTTTGATAATTAGGCCATATATTTTACTCAAAGTTTGCTAAGCACCAAGTATATCCAACTACCTGTTTTACGTTTTAGTTGAAATAATGTGATGAAAAGTGTATATATTTTTTATTTAATTATATCTTTAATGATTTAAGTACAGAAATTAAGATTTTATTTGTCTTTGACATAATTTTTTAGCTTTTGAATACGATAACCATGGAGAATGGATTTTATTGGTAAAAGATGAAATTTTTCAATTTATCAAAAAGTTGACGGAGCGAACTGGTATGGCTTCAATATAGAGTATGAGACCCATTACTGTTAATTACAGTAACGCCTTCTCATGCCCCCAACCAGGTTCCTGGGGGTCCTTTCTGGAATGTTGTTCCATTCTTAGACCAGCATGTCACCTGGCTCCTGGGCACTTCTTGGCTGGACTGGACGGGCTGAAATTCCAAGCAGCAACTCATTCCAGACATGTGCAATTGGATTGAGGTCAGGGGGTATTGCTGGCTCAATCCCCTCCCCCCCCCCTTCTGTCGGTACTCCCCGACAGCATGGGCAACACGAGGACGAGCATTATCGTCCATTAGAATGAATCTATCACCCACTGCACCTGCACACAATCTGACCTGGACATCCAGGATCTCATCAATATACCGCTGTGCAGTCAATGTTTCAATTTCAAGGACACAGAGCTCTGTTCGTCCATCCCTGCTGATGCCGCCCCAGACCAGGGTTGACCCTCCACCATAGCGGTCATGCTCAGCAATGTTGGCTGCATGGAATCGCTCTCCTGGTCTTCTTCATACCCTAGAACGCCTATCTGTGTGGTCTAGGCAGTACCTTGACTCACCTGCAAAAGGACAGGGCGCCAATCTTCTCTGGTCCATCCAACGTGGTCCATGGCCCATTCATATCGTACCTGTCTGTGGTTCTGGGACAGCGGAATGCGAATACATAGTCTTCTCGATCGGAGACAACATTCGTGCAACCTTGCCCGGATAGTCTGCGTCGAAACATTCACCCTGGATGCATTTTGAAGGTCACTGCGAAGCTGGGTTGTTGGGGCAAAGCGGTTCCTACGGGCCTGAATGATCCTAAACCGGTTTTCGGCTGCAGATGTTACCCTGTCTCTGCCACCACCATGCCGTCTTACTGATGGGCCATACTGCTGCAAGCTTGCCCGGGCTCTGGTGATCACCGTTTGGAGCACATCAAGGGCTTCACCATCCTGACGATGGGTAGACCCTTGCTTCACCATCCCTACAGCCCGCCACATCTCTGCTTCAGACATTGCATCTTACATTTGCATTTGCCATATTCAGTCATTAAATCACAAGGGTTTGTGTTGAAATGAAGATTGAATATCCTACACATGCCATGTACATGTAGACAGTACACGAAAACACCATGAAAATCAAGGGGTACATGCTTTCCATGACTGTCACGAAAAGTCTGCCTGTCAAGAGAACTAATGAAAACACTGGGGACTATCCCAATACTTTCCTCAATCATATCCACCAAAAATGTCACAAATATGTCACAAGCAAATTTCACAATGATGTGTCAAATATTTGGTGCTTAGTAAACTTTAAGTAGTATATATAGTTTGGACAAGCTTCCAAATACATGCATTTAAATTCCTCCAAGCGGGCGCGGAGACTCAGTAGGTAGAGGTGCAGGTCCTCGGTTCGAATCACACCTGCGGCAACCGCGTTGTGTCCTTCGGCAAGACACTTCACCCCCATTGCCCATGTAGGAGTTGTGTACTACGGCGTACAGCACGTCGATGGCGCACCTGTCTTCAACCAATGCTAATCGTACTTGTGTGGAGTTAGTATGTTGGAGAGCTGACAGTTGCTCGGTGGTTCTCTCCGGCTTCCGCCACCCGTAAAACTATCGTTGTCACGATTACCCATTGTGCAGATATATGTGAGTCTGTGACCTTAAACACCATTAAATAAATAATAAATAAATTCCTCCAAACAGCGAAGGTAAACACTGTGCTCAAAATAATGTAATTGTGCCCAAATTATACAGTGTAAAAGCCTGGCCATGTTTCGGCCATTTTTATAGTTTTGACAAGCTTCCACGATGCACGCAATATAGTTCAGAGCGGAGGGACGGGATGGGGGTGGGGATCGTGTACGACACTGTCGACGCTGATTGCTTTTCACTGGCGAACTCTTTAAGTATTAATGTGTACTCAAAGCCTGGGATCTAGTATATTCATATCCGCGGCATTTCCTATTAAACATCACGCGTAATTCAAATTTAAACAGAAATTAAACTTAACACCGAAAAGAGAACCTCGGTAAATGAGAACCAATAATAACGGCGAAGGCCTATAACAATAGGCTGTAGCTTTGGGCGTCTGTTTTTTGTTGGAAAAAAGTAAAAAGAACATGAAAGAAATACCGAGAAGTCTAAAATATCGGCAATTTTGTCTCTCGCCATCTCGCAACTCAATGGTTCCATTACATGTATTTGCCGTTGTGCTAAAATTAGACTAATCTTAAGACCTGGGTTTCCCATTCAAGAAGGCAGGTCTCCGAATATTCTGAAGGAAAATGTTTTAGACGAATTTAGAATGTAAGTTTCTGATCTCTTGCCCCAAACTGAGCCCTAGGCAATACCACATGGCTACCCATGGAAAGTGACCAGTCCACGCCGACCGTACTGTAATAATTCTTTTACATGCCGTCCCAAATGGTAATACATGCATTTATCACTGACTTCTGATGTATGTAAAGAGAAACAATTTGGCGAAAATCATGGTGTGAAATTCTTTTTATTCCGAGGTTTGGAGGCACTCTTAATGCGCGTGCATTCTGTACCACAAATAAGATATGCTGAGACCTTCAAAAAGTATTTTATAACTTAAATATTCGATAATCTCACCTTTAAAGGGCAACTTTTCAAGTCAGTTATTCTCATTCTTGTGCAATCCAGTCTTTACAAAAACTATACTGACAGTTCTGTCTTTTTCTAGTGTATATGAGCTGGAATTTTGATATATTGTGTCAGGAAAGACATATGAGTAAAATGTCTGTAAATATGTAAATGAAGCTCGTGTAAATAAACACCAACCATCTTGAAAATGCTAATAAAGTGTCTTGTTGAAAAAGTATGGTAGGTCGCATAAGTCAGTGATGTTCTCTTCAGTGTGTTTGTGCCAGATATCCAAGAAAAACGATGAAGTTCCATAGCAAGCCTTGACAGGATGACCGATTATCTATTGTAGAGAAACATCAGTAATTGTTTTCAGCAACAGTCCAATTGACCTAAGTATGATGCCAATCGTCCAGTTATGATCACATCAGAAACAAAACAGGCAGGTACAGTTCATAGGACTTTTTATTGATGAGCTAAGATATTACAATATTTGCAAGATTTCTCATTGAATGCAAATAGGGCAATCGAAATGCAATTGATGAACATACCCAGGTCACACTGTTTGCCAAATCAAGTTTTTTCACTTCACCTCCTTTAGGATTATATTTGAGTGTTCCCGGGATTCTGTAGTTTTCAGCACAGTGGTACTTGGACTCAGCAAACATGTCTGATATGACCCACCATACAATGATACTTTCAAGACAAAATCTGTTCCCCACATCAACATGGAAGTTGTTTATTTACACCAGCTTCATTAGCATATTTTCAAAATGCTGACACTTTATATTTCTTTTTGGTACAAAATATCAAATTTTCAGATCTCAGCTCATATATACCACACAAATATAGATCTGTTGATTTTGTAGAGGTTTGGACCTCACAACAATGAGAATAAGAACCTAGAAAAATTGGTCACCGAAAGTGAGTATATTAAATATTTAAATTATTTATTTCCAGCTCTTGGCACATGTTATTTACAGTATGGCCACCGTGGATTGGTCGCTTTCCACGGGTGGGCAATATTTCCACGGATGCAATAATATTAGATTCCAAACACTAATTATAGGAATAATCATCAAAAACCTGCTTCTTTATTAATTAAAATTTTGCCGATGATGGGTTTTATTACCTGTAAGTGCATGTGAGGAAATCACGGTCCATGCATGGATTACGACCTCTCCACACCAACTGTACTATATAGTATGAAATGCAAACGTATTGGAAATGCATCATAAAATTGAATTAATAGCCGCTTTTGCACAGTGTGCTATTTGGCCTGTTTCTTCATATTATTGATTTATTTATTGGTGTTTAAGGTCACATACTTCTGCACAATGGCTCATCATGACGGCAATATGGAAATAATGTTAAGTTCAGTCAATTGTTTTTATTTTTTTTGCCCATTTTGGAGGACTTCCACCCCAAGCATTGGGGACTGGGTCCTATTTTACCAGTAAAACAGAGCTTGTTTATAGCGGTAAAAACAACACTGTTTCACTTCCTGAGGTTCCCACAGGGATTTCTTCACATTGTTTCTATTTACAATCTGCTTAACCCTTTACCCAACAAATCGGCCACATCCGCCTGTGTAATATGTATGCATATTTACACACTGGACATCCTGTAAAACCTGCTTCGGGCAAATACCATGTAAAACCCGGTGCGGGCAGCCTTTTGACGATAAGCGAGTCCATTGTACCTGAAATTTTGTGATAAATACGTTTTTCTCTGAACGAATTCCGAGTTAACATTATTGACTGATGAATTCAGAATCTACAGCATTTCAATAGTTTGATGAAAAAGGTTCCATTTTGGTTACAAAACTAAATGGATGGTGATAATATGCATTCTGTATCTCAATGCAGTGTGTTTTCGTGATGAAATAGAGTAGTGTGTTATGGATTTAGACAACTGAACTGCGCTCCATTGATAAAGACATTTTAGGAAACTAAATCTTACTTCATAACAAAATGTGCCGTATTTAAGTAAGAACATACCTACGAGTTATTGTGACACTCTCCGCTGTTTTTGTAAAAGCTGTGACGGGCACAGCGCAGCCCGGTGCATGGTTTACTGCATGCCCTTTTCGGGGATTGCATTATAATTTCTGCGAAATATGGTCAGAAAGACGTCTTTTCGGGTAACTAGTTTGGAATTCTTGTTGATTCCTTTCGAAGCTCGCATGTAGATTATTATCAAAGACACATTGGTCCATAAATGCTAATTTATAACCAATTAAAGTAAAAAACTAAAACCCGATGCAGGCGTTACTGAAGCCCACAGCGGAGTTTTAATGCCCGCAGCGGGTATTATAGGATGACCAGCGTGATTTAGCAGCTGAAAAAATACTATTTTTTAAAAACCAACATAACCATTTCATGTGACCCCTCTTTAGAACCAGCTCGTCAAGCTCGTTTCAATGAGGGGTCACATGATATGGTTTTGTTGAAATTTAAAAAAAAAAATATTTAAAATAATTAATTTTGATATCGTCTGTGTTGGGTAAAGGGTTAAGATAAATAGAGCTTCTCAAACCAATATCAGGTGTAGGTAGTATTTCTGTGGATAGAAAAATGCAATTTACACAGCACAAATACACAAATATCACAGATCATAAGAACAAAACACATTTCTACGAAAATGAGTGAAGCAACTATCTGAATATTTTCAATGATGTTCCATCACTCTTTCTACAAGAGTTGCTTTTCCAAGCACATGAGAGTATTGGAAGGATAATTTTAAAAGTCAAGCATGTTTACGTAGTTTCGTGGCTACATGTTAAGCTGGTCATGACTGCAACAACAGGTGATAACCTATGATTCAATATGAAGAAGACATTCTAACGACATCCATATCCCCCGCCGACTTTTATGTTATGATAGAAACAAGAGCAACACGAAGCATTGCATATGCCCCCGATGGTGTCATAAAAGGGTCGGTTAGTCTTTTGGGTTTAAACAAAATCAAAAGGAAGCTTCCTTTTGCATCACAAAAATTAAAATAGATTTGAGTCAGCATTCATTAGTTGCTGGACGGAAAACAAATTCAAGATGGCTGCCATGGAAGCTATAATGAAATGGCCACTGGTGTCCAGCTTAGTTCAGCTGACTGGTCCAAAATTGAAAGGAAGCTTTCTCTGGACACCAACAATGCATAAACAAAAAATAAAATTGATTTGAGTCAGCATTCATTTGTTATTGGAAGGAAACCAAATTCAATATGGCCATGACAGCCATATTGAATTGGTTACCTGACCCAAAATTGAAAGGAAGCTTCCACTGGACACCAATAATACATAACCAGAAAATGAAATTGACTGGTATCAGTATTCATTACTTATTGGACGAAAACCAAATTCAAGATGGCCAGTATGGCAGCTATTATGAATTGGCCAATGGTGGCCATCTTGGTTCAAGCTTCCTCTAGACTCCAACAATGCATAATTAAAAAATAAAAATAATTCGAGTCAGCATTCATTAGTTATTGGGTGGAAACCACATTCAAAATGGCCACCAAATTGACTTGGCTAGTTGGACCAAAATCAAAAGGAAGCTTCCTCTGGACACCAATAATGCATAAACAATGAAAGTGTCAATGACACTGTAGCTCAATTTGTTAAGACATGTACATGTATAGTATGTCACATTGCAATGACAAACATCTAGGTAATGACCTGATAACAAAGGAACATATAAAGTATTGTATCAGTCTGTACATAAATACTGACCGTAGCCTGTAACAAATGTATAGGTAAAGTATTGTAAAGGTGGGTGACAGTCAGATACTAAACTAGAAAAGAAATCTTTCAGTCCCAGAGTGGGTCTGACTGAAACCCAAAATATTTGTTCTCATAGCACAGTGATAACAAAGGCACCCCAAAACACACTCGTTCCTGTCCCAAGGTGAAAACAAAAGGATCCAAGAAGTCTCGTGAAGATCAGTTCATAAATACGAGCTGTATAGAAGTTGTGACAAAAAACTGATTGGACCTAATTTCGGACACAAAATGGCCACTGGCAGCCATCTTGAATTTTGGACCGCACCCAGAAACACTCGTTCTCATCCCAAGATGATAACAAAGGTACCCAAGAAGTTTTGTGAAGATCGGTTCATAAATACAGCCTCTAGCCCGAGCTGTATTGACATGTGCACTCATAGTGTACAAGTAGCACTGAATAAAAGAAAGTTCATCTAATTTGCATAATTTCTGCACCCAAAAAACCCCCGTACTATATGTGATGTATTCCATGTTACTAAACATTCATACAAAAATTTATTCAAATCAGAACTTTCATACAGAAGTTCTGTACAAAAGACTGATTGCCCTAATTTTGGTACAAAATGGCTGCTGGTGGCCATCTTGAATTTTGAACCACACCCAAAAGCACTCGTTCTCATCCCATGGTGATAACAAAGGTACCCAAGAAGTTTCGTAAAGATCGGTTCATAAATACGGCCTCTAGCCTGAGCCGTATAGAAGTTGTGTACAAAAAACTGATTAGACTTAATTTTGGTAGAAAATGGCCATTGACAGCCATCTTGAATTTTAGACCGCACCCAGAAACACTCGTTCTCGTCCCAAGATGATAACAAAGGTACCCAAGACGTTTCGTGAAGGTCGGTTCATAAATACAGACTCTAGCCCGAGCCGTATTGACAGGTGTACTTACTGTAAGGAGCACTGAAAAAATCAAAGTTCATCTAATTTGCATAATTTCTGCACGAGAAAAAACCCCGTATTATATGTGATGTATCCCATGGTACTAAACATTCACACACAAAATTATTCAAATCAGCGCTTTCATATGGAAGTTCTGTGCAAAAATCTGATTGCACCTAATTTTGTACAAAATGCCATCGGCCATCTCGAATTTCGGACCAGACCCCAAAACACACGTTCTCATCCCACGGTGATACCAAAGGTACCCCAGAAGTTTTGTAAAGATCGGTTCATAAATACGGCCTCTAGCCCGAGACGTATTGGCATTTGCACTTATAGTGCTGAAAGTAACACCAAAAAACATCAAAGTTAGTCTAATTTGCATAATTTATGCACGAGAAAAAAACCTGTATTATATGTGATGTATCCCATGGTACTAAACATTCATACAAAATATTATTCAAATCAGAGCTTTCATATGGAAGTTCTGCGCAAAAATCTGATTGCACCTAATTTTGTACAAAATGGCTGCCAGCGTCCAACTTGAATTTTGGATTGGACCCAAAAACACTCGTTCTCGTCCCACGGTCATAACAAAGGTACCCAAGAAGTTTCGTAAAGATCGATTCATAAATGCAGCCTCTAGCCCGAGCCGTATTGAACTGTTGACGGACAGACGGACAACTGGCCATGGCATAAACTCAAATTTGGCTTCGCCAAAGTTGAGCTAAAAATGGAAATTGATTCGAGTCAGTATTCATTAGTTATTGGAAGGAAACCAAATTCAAGATGGCCACCATGGAAGCCAAAATGAATTGGCCACTCACTGGTGGCCATCTTGGTTCAGCTGACTGGTCCAAAATCGAAAGGAAGCTTCCTTTAGATACCAACAATGCATAATTAAAAAATAAAAATGATTTGAATCAGCATTCATTAGTTACTGGATGGAAACCAAATTCAATATGGCTGCCATTGTGGCCATATTGAATTGGATAGCTGGACCAAAATTGAATGGAAGCACTGTCTAGTCATCCACAAGTTACTGCTAAAATTATGATTTGATCGAATAAGCAGTTCTTTAGTTATTGGATGGAAACCAAAATTTAACCCCTGTACACTGATGACCGAGCTCTGTCAAACAAGATTGAATTGGTTAAATTCCCAGTTGCATTATGGAAATGAAAGTGTCAATGATACTGTAGCTCGACTTGTCAAGACATGTACATGTATAGTATGTGACACAGCAATGACAAACATCTAGGTAATGACCTGATAACAAAGGTACATAAAGTATTGTAACGGTCTGTACATAAATACTGGCCTGTAAAAAATGTATAGGTAAAGTATTGTAAAGGTGGGTGACAGTCGGATGCTAAACTAGAAAAAAAATCTTTGAGTCCCAGAGTGGGTCTGACTGAACCCCAAAATATTTCTTCTCATAGCACAGTGATAACAAAGGTACCCCAAAACACACTCATTCCTGTCCCACGGTGAAAACAAAGGTACCCAAGAAGTTTCGTGAAGATCAGTTCATAAATACGAGCTGTATAGAAGTTGTGACAAAAAACTGATTGGACCTAATTTTGGTACAAAATGGCCACTGGCAGCCATCTTGAATTTTGGACCGCACTCAGAAACACTCGTTCGCATCCCAAGGTGATAACAAAGGTACCCAAGAAGTTTCGTGAGGATCGGTTGATAAATACAGCCTCTAGCCCAAGCCATATTGACATGTGCACTTACAGTGTATAAGTAGCAATAAATAAATCAAAATCCATCTACTTTGCATAATTTCTGCACAAGAAAAAAACCTGTACTATATGTGATGTATTCCATGTTACTAAACATTTATACAAAAATTTATTCAAATCAGAACTTTCATACAGAAGTTCTGTACAAAAGACTGATTGCACTAATTTTGGTACAAAATGGCTGCTGGTGGCCATCTTGATTTTCGGACCACACCCCAAAACACTCGTTCTCATCCCACGGTGATAACAAAGGTACCCAAGAAGTTTCATAAAGATCGGTTCATAAATACCACCTCTAGTCTGAGCCATATAGAAGTTGTGTACAAAAAACTGATCAGACCTAAGTTCGGTACAAAATGGCCACTGGCTTCCACCTTGAATTTTGGACTGCACTCAGAAACACTCGTTCTCGTCCCAAGGTGATAACAAAGGTACCCAAGAATTTTCGTGAAGATTGGTTGATAAATACAGCCTCTAGCCCGAGCCGTACTGTGTGTAAGTAGCACTGAAAAAATCAAAGTTCATCTAATTTGCATAATTTCAGCACGAGAAAAAACCCCGGATAAAATGTGATGTATCCCATGGTACTAAACATTCACACAAAAAATTATTCAAATCAGCGCTTTCATACGGAAGTCCAGTGCAAAAATCTGATTGCACCTAATTTTGTACAAAATGGTTGCCATCTGCCATCTTGAATTTCGGACCGCACCCCAAAACACACGTTCTCGTCCCACGGTGATACCAAAGGTACCCAAGAAGTTTCGTAAAGATCGGTTTATAAATACGGCCTCTAGCCCGAGCCATAATTGCATTTGCACTTACAGTGCTGAAAGTAACACTAAATACATCAAAGTTAGTCTAATTTGCATAATTTACGTACGAGAAAAAAACCTGTATTGTATGTGATGTATCCCATGGTACTGAACATTCATACAAAAAATTATTCAAATCAGCGCTTTCAGATGGAAGTTCTGCGCAAAAATCTGATTGCACCTAAGTTTGTACAAAATAGCTGCCAGCGGCCAACTTGAATTTTGGATCGAACCCCAAAACACTCGTTCTTGTCCCACGGTCATAACAAAGGTACCCAAGAAGTTTTGTAAAGATTGGTTCATAAATACAGCCTCTAGCACGAGCTGTATTGAATTGTTGACGGACAGACGGACGACTGGGCATGGCATAAGCTCAAATTTGGCTTCGCCAAAGTTGAGCTAAAAATGGCTACTTCAAATCTGTATATTTTGACATCAGCGTGCAGGGGGTTAATGGACAGTCGTCAGACACCAGAGTTTCTTGGGCATGTGAGGTGATCAACACAGATAATAATTCTGGTAAAAAAATGTCTATTCTCATTATCAACCTGAACATGTCTTCATAACCATTAATGACACTCAATAAATATCATTTATCTCTTTTATCGCAACTGAAGATATCCTCCAAAAACCTGAAATTTCACAGAAATTCAGAAGAATTCGAAGTACAGAAAGGGCTGCCATAAATCTGGTAAAAAAATGCGGACCAATCACATTATCGACCTGGAATGTATTCAGGCCCAATAATGCCACTCGCCAAATATCATTTAATTTCTTTAATCGCCACTGAAGATATCTTCCAAAAACCTGCAATTCTGGTAAATTCAAAGTCAACAAGGGCTATAACTCTGGAAAAATTATTCAAATCGAAACTTCCTTTCCATATGCACATGTACACATCATACTCATACTGCACACCAAGTTTCATAAAAATCCAATGAAAAAGGCAGGAGAAGTTTGGCAGAAAAGCATTTGTGACGGAAATTTTGCTATTTTGATGGGTCGAAACCAAGCAAAATTCGTCGTATTGAAAATTCCTTATCACATGCTTATCTGCACTTGATACTGATACTTCCCACGAAGTTGTAAAAATCTAATAAAATATGGAGGAGGAGTTAAGCGGACAAGCCTTTGTGATGGAAATTTTGCTATTTCCAAGGGCCATAACTATGTAAAATTTGTTGCATCGAAAATTCCTAACGACATGCACATCTACACTTCATACTGATACATCAGACCTAGTTTTGTAAAAATCTAATAAAAAATGTAGGAGGAGTTTAGCATACAAGCCTTTGTGACAGAAACTTTGCTATTATTACCAAGCGCCCTAACCATGCAAAATTCGTCGCATCGAAAATTTCAGACCACATGCACATCTACACTTCATACTGATACTTCAGACCAAGTTTTGTAAAAATCCAATAACTAGAGGCTCTAAAGAGCCTGTAATCACTCACCTGGAACTACTTATAAAAATGTAATTTCCCTAGGCTTTCCATGGTAACTATGAGCTGCAATTGTGGCCATGTTTGCAACATTACATCAACATTACATGAGGATCATTAGTAGAAGGTGTTCCAGTCCTCAATCATGTGAAGTTTCAAAACATTTTACTTTGTAGTTTCAGAGAGGAAAATTTTTGCAAAACCCATCAGTCAGAATCAGTGAATGTCTCTGGTGGCCATATTTTCCAACCAATGGGAACAAAAAGAGGATTGTTTGTAGGTGGCCTCCTATAGACCATTCCTGCAAAGTTTGGTTCATGTCAGATCAGTAGTTCCAGAGAAGAAGATGAAAATGTGATTTCCCATAGAGTTTCTATAGTAACTATAAGCTGCAATTGTGGCCATGGTTGCAACACGATCAACATTAAATAAGGATCATTGGTAGAGGGTGTCCCAGTCATCAACCATGCAAAGTTTCAAAACATTTGGCCCTGTGGTTTCAGAGGAGGATTTTTCAAAATCCACCAATCAGAATCAAAAAATGCTTCTGGCAGCCATGTTTTTGAATGCACCGTAACAAAAATGAGGAGCACTTGTAGAAGATCTCCCATAGACTACCCCTGCCAGGTTTGGTTCACGTCGGCTAAGAAGAAAATGAAAATGTGATTCTGATAGGGTTTCTATAGAACTATAAGCCGCAATTGTGGCCATGGCTGCAACATGATCAACATTAAATGAGGATTGCTGGTAGAGGGAGTCCCAGTCATCAACCATGCAAAGTTTTAAAACATTTGGCCCTGTGGTTTCAGAGAAGATTTTTCAAAATCCACCAATCACAATCAAAGAATGCCTCTGGCGGCTATGTTTTAAAATGCATCAGGATCGTTTATAGAGGAGCTCCCATAGACTATCCCTGCCAGGTTTGTTTTCATGTCGGCTCAGTAGTTCCAGAGAAGAAGATGAAAATGTGATTTCCCATTGGGTTTCTATAGTAACTATAAACTGCAATTGTGGCCATGTTTACAACCCGATCAACATTAAATGAGGATCGTTGGTAGAGGGGGTCCCAGTCATTATTATGTGAAATATCAAAACATTTGGCCTGTCAGATTCAGAGGAGAAGATTTTTGAAAATCCACCAATCAGAATCAAAAAATGCCTCTGGTGGCCATGTTTTTTACCCCACGGGAACAAAATGAAGATCGTTTGTAGAGGACGTCCCATAGACTATCCCTGCCAGGTTTGTTTTCACGTCGCCTCAGTTTTACCAGAGAAGAAGAGGAAAATGTGATTTCCCATAGGGTTTCTATAGTAACTATAAGCTGCAACTGTGACCATGTTTACAACCCGATCAACATTAAATGAGGATCGTTGGTAGAGAGGGTCCTAGTCATCATCTATGTGAAGTATCAAAACATTTAGCCTACCCTGGTAGCTTTTTCTGAGATTTCGGAAAATCCACCAATCAGAATCAAAGAATGCCTCTGGCAGCCATGTTTTTCAACCCACGGGAACAAAATGAGGATTATTTGTAGAGGACCTCCCATAGACCATCCCTGCCCAATTTGGTTCACGTCGGCTCAGTAGTTCCAGAGAAGACGATGAAAATGTGATTTCCCACAGGGTTTCTATAGTAACTGTAAGCTGCAATTGCGGCCATGTTTCCAACCCGATCAACATTAAATGAGGATCGTTGGTAGAGGGGGTCCCAGTCATCATTAAAATGAAGTTTTAAAACATTTGACCTGTCAGTTTCAGAGGAGAAGATTTTTGAAAATCCACCAACCAGAATCAAAGAAGGCCTCTGGAATCCATGTTTTTCATCCGATGGGAACAAAATGAGGATCGTTTGTAGAGGACCTACCATAGACCATTCCTGCCAAGGTTGCTTCACACCGGCTCAGCGGTTACAGAGAAGATGAAAATGTGAAAAGTTTATGGACGCTGGACGAAAGACGCCAAGTGATGAGAAAAGCTCACATGGTCTTTTTTAGGCCAGGTGAGCTAAAAATGGAGGAGTTAACCGGACAAGCCATTGTGATGGAAATTAGGCTATTTTCAAGGGCCATAACCATGCAAAATATGTTGCATCAAAAATTTGCATCTACACTTGATACTGATACTACACACCAAGTTTCGTAAAAATCCACTAAAAACTGTAGGAGGAGTTAAGTGGACAAAGTTTGTGACGGACGGACCCTCCTACAATCAGGGTTTATGTGGCTAATATATTTGAGGAATTTAAAATGCATGGACAACCACTAAAAACTCTTTTTTAAGTCTAATTTCTGGATGGTGGCAAACCCTAGCCCTTTCAGCTTACTGATCCTAACCCTTACACTAACATAAAATCCCTGAAAATACAATACCCACTTTTTGTCACATTTTAGCTTCATAAACCATTTTAGCCACATAAAAAACATTTTAGCCACATAACCCACTTTTTTAGACACATAAACACCATTTGTTAGTTTTAATTTATGTGGCTAGTCACATAAATCAAACTAGACACATAACAGTGCTGTGTACCAACAACTAGGCACATAAACCTGAATTGCCTGTGTGGACAGACAGATGGACACGCAGACAAACACCATTTCAATATCCCCCTCCTGACTTTGGCGAGGGGGGATAAAAAAATCAAGGTTTTGGAGAAATCATTTTGGTATTGGGGAAATTATTTTGGTACTGTCTATCTGGCCTTTACAGTATATCAAACTCACATCAGTTACAGGAATGTTCTCAAATTAGAGGGTGTTACAACTAATTTCATTGTTTTTTATGAACAGTATGTGGAGGGTGGATTACTACTAATTCGTTGTGGGATAGATTTTTCACTCAGTAATTATTTACAATTTCTGAAGAAAAGACACAAAAAACCACTTGCAAACACAAAAAACCACAGAAAAAGACACAAACAAAAACAATTTTAAATACTTTTCGAGTGGAGAATATATGGCGCTGTGATTAAGTAGTAATCCACTCTCTTCATTCCGTATATGCAGTCAAATTTTAATATCTATTTACATCATTACATTAAAATAATATACCCAAAGTGGCTTGGTGTACCAAATGTTCATGAGTGGTGAACATTTGGTACACCAAGCAACTTTAGGAAAATTTTATTTATGCCATGATCGTCAGATTATTAAGAGTTTGAATGTTAACCCTTTACCCAACGCAGACGATATCAAAATGTGTTATTTTAAATAACATTTTTTCAAATTTTTCAAAAAATTTCAACAAAACTATATCATGTGACCCCTTGATGGAACGCGCTCGATGAGCTCATTCCAACGAGGGGGCACATGATATGGTTTTGTTGAAATGTTTTGAAAAATAATATTTTTTCAACTGCTGAATTTTCATATTACGCAGGCGGATGTGGGTGATTCGTTGGGTAAAGGGTTAAATAATACAATATTCAATATTAACATACCGGTATGCAAATCTGTTTTTGTTTACAAAAGTACCGGTGGGCGGTACTTCCGCTGTCAATTTTATTACCGTAACAAAATGGAAAAAGAAACATGCAAATCACAGGGCTTTTTTTTATTTTAATAATATGCTATTTCGAGTTAAGGATACTTTATTAGCATGAGACAATGCATGTTTGTTAAATATTTGGTATCTTATGAGGTAAGCTCATTAAAAATGTAATAAATAATTGCTGCTTTCATTACACTCTTCACAAGGCACCAAGCGATAAATTTAGACAAGTTTACATTCAGGTCGATGTCACCAAAGGTCAACATGGATGTAGTTCCACTTTAGGTGTAAATTTTAACTATTGAAATCCCATTGCTGACATGTTCACCATGGTTGGTGTATAAAGCTACAATTTATGTCGTAGGCTTTTTATAATAAACAGCTGCACCATGAGCGCATGATATGCCCGTTATTAATTACAAGAGGGAACCACACAATATGAGTATACATGTGTATTTGTCAGGTTACATATACTTACCACCAAAAAATCATGAAAATTGCTCAAAGTCCAACATGTGGAAAATTGCCTATATTTTGATGAATAAAGTCCGTTAACTCTGGAATGACAAATCGGACAGTGACGCAAATCGAAAGGGAGATTCCTTCTATCAACATATACTTGCAACCAAAAAATCATGAAAATTGCTCCAAGCAATTTCAACTTATTGTTCGATATGTGAAAAATAAAGTCCCATAACTCTGGAATGACTATTCGAATGGCGACACCAACCGAAAGGGAGCTTCCTTCCATCAACATAAACCACCTACCAAAAAATCGTGAAAATCTCTCGAAGCGTTCTCGAGTTATCGTACGTGTAAAAAATCAACAATTTTCTAAGAAATAAAGTCCCATAACTCTGGAATGACTAATTGAACGGCGACACTAAACGAAAGGGAGCTTCCCTCCATCGATATACACCACCTACCCAAAAATCATGAAAATCTCTCAAAGCGTTCTCGAGTTATCGTACATGTAAATGAAAGTGTCAATGACACTGTAGCTCAACTTGACAAACTTGAACTTGGTAAATTATAAATGAAATGGCAAAATTGAAGATCATTGGTACCAATGTCATTTTTTTTTGCCAGTGGCAACATTTTTTGACAGAAACCGAAGAAAATCGATAGCTCCCATCTAGAGGCCTCTCCAAACAAGCATGCCAGGTTTCAAAGCAATCCGATCATAAATGTGCCCTGTAGGGTGTACAAAAGGGAAATATTGTGGTCTGACTAGACTAAATTCTAAGAACGTTGGCCGTGGCAACATTTTTTGACGGAAATGGAAGAAAATCGATAGCTCCCATCTAGAGGTCACCGTAAATAAGGATAGCAGGTTTCAAAGCAATCTAATCATAAATGTGCCCTGTAGGGTGAGCCAAAGGGAAATATTGTGGTCTGACTAAACTAAGTTCTAAGAATGTTGGCTGCGGCAACATTTTTTTTATGGAAATTGTAGAAAATCGATAGCTCCCATCTGGAGGTCACCCCAAACAAGCATGCCAGGTTTCAAAGCAATCCGATCATAAATGTGCCCTGTAGGGTGTGCCAAAGGGAAATATTGAGTCTTCTGACTAAACTAAGTTCTAAGAACGTTGGCCGCGGCAACATTTTTTGACAGAAATTGAAGAAAATCGATAGCTCCCATCTAGAGGTCACCCCAAACAAGCATGCCAGGTTTCAAAGCAATCCGATCATAAATGTACCCTGTAGGGTGTGCGAAAGGGAAATATTGAGTCTTCTGACTAAACTAAGTTCTAAGAATGTTGGCCGCGGCAACATTTTTGGACAGAAATTGAAGAAAATCGAAAGCTCCCATCTAGAGGTCTCCCCAAACAAGCATACCAGGTTTCAAAGCAATCTGATCATAAATGTGCCCTGTAGGGTGCGCCAAAGGGAAATATTGAGGTCTGACTAAACTAAGTTCTAAGAATGTTGGCCGCGGCAACATTTTTGGACAGAAATTGAAGAAAATCGAAAGCTCCCATCTAGAGGTCTCCCCAAACAAGCATACCAGGTTTCAAAGCAATCTGATCATAAATGTGCCCTGTAGGGTGCGCCAAAGGGAAATATTGAGGTCTGACTAAACTAAGTTCTACGAACGTTGGCCGTGGCAACATTTTTTGCCGGAAATTGAAGAAAATCGATAGCTCCCATCTAGAGGTCACCCTAAATAAGCATACCAGGTTTCAAAGCAATCAAATCATAAATGTGCCCTGTAGGGTGTGCCAAAGGGAAATATTGTGGTTTGACTAAACTAAGTTCTAAGAACATTGGCCGCGGCAACATTTTTTGACGGAAATTGAAGAAAATCGATAGCTCCCATCTAGAGGTCACCCCAAACAAGCATACCAAGTTTCAAAGTAATCTGATCATAAATGCGACCTGTGAGGTGTGCCAAAGGAAATTGTGGACTAACGTACTAACGTACGTACGTACGTACGTACGCCGACGTACGAGAAGTGATGGCAATAGCTCAGCTTGACTTTGTCAAGTTGAGCTAAAAATCAACAATTTTCTAAGTAATAAAGTCCCATAATTTTGGAATGACTAATCGAACGGCGACACTAAACGAAAGGGAGCTTCCCTCCATCGATATACACCACCTACCCAAAATCATGAAAATCTCTCAAAGCGTTCTTAAGTTATCGTACGACATGTGACCAGACGGATGGACAGATGGACAGCGGTATACTATAATACAACCCGTTTTTTTCAGAACGGGCATATAAAAAGTAGATTAGGTATCATGGTATAAATACAAGTTTAATAATATTTACATTATTGCATATGCATGTATCACAGTAGAGGTTTGGAATGATGTTAATGATCTCTATTTACTAGTATAGAATTGTTGGGCACACTGTTTTTCTACCGGAATTGAGTTACACTAATGAGGCAGTTTCAGTTTGATAGGGATAAATAGTGCATTTACTACTAGAGTGCTATTACAGTTGAAACTAGAAGTTCTGTCACTGTATTGTGCCCTATTTTGAAGTAATAGCGCGCTGAGCAAGTGCACTTTTTGTCCCCATCAAACTCAAACTGCCCAATTTGCGTAATTCAATTCCTGTAGAAAACAGTATACCCAGCAATTCTATACTGCCCAATTAGCATAACTCAATTCAGGTGGAATAACAGTGCGAACAGCAATTCTATACTAGAACACAGAGATCATTAACATCATTCCTAACCTCTACTGGGATACATGTATATGTAATGACATAATGTGTATTAAAATTTAACTGCATGTACAGAATGAAGAGAGTGGATTAGTACCTAATTGCAGTGCCATATATTCTTCATGCAAAATTTATTTATAATTGTTCGTAACAGCACAAGAAAAACTTGCAAGTTTCATCTCAAGGACACCATGTGATGAAAGTTTGCAAGTTCTTCTTGTGTATTGTCCTCAGAAATTGTAAACAAGGACTAGGCAAAGCATGGGGCACTGCTCCTGACCCATAGGCATGTTCGAAGTAGCCTTAAGGGTAATGTGGGACAGAAATATTTTCCATGTTGAAAGAGTGAAAACAGAAAAAATTTCTAAACTGAGAGAGTAAAAAGGGGACATAACTCTGGGACAAATTGTTGGACAGAAACCCATTCCTTATGCATATCAGTTCCCACCTGTGGGTTTATTAGCATACCAAAGGAGATCCAAATCTGACTGATGGCTTTGAAATTAGAATGCAAAATGTTTGTATGAACAGATGGATGGATGGAGGGCTTCACTAGATACTCCCCGAATCTTCCTGAGGTTGGGAGTATAATAACTGCTGAGTGGAAAATGTATCCCACAGCGATTTAGTAGTAATCCACTTTCCCTGTAGTGCCATCTCAATTATTTTCTTTCTGATGGATCTGTTCAGTTCGTGATTTCATTACCGACCTTGCTAATAGTGAATTATATTTTGCTTTGCACAGAACAAACATTCTTGTGTATTTCAAACTACTTCATTTTTCTGTAGTAAGGAGCACATTAACAACAAGCATTTTCTGCACTAATTGTAGCAAGACTTCTTGTTTCAACTGTACTTCAAAATAGGGCATAATAGAGTGACAGGACTTCTACTAGTAGTTTCAACTGTACTGCACTTCAATGGATATAAGTACTAAAAGGGGGCATAACACTGGAAATACAAAATGGATTTACCTGCACTTGTAACATGCACAATGGCAATTACTGATCAACATGTGTGCAAAGTCTGAACAATGTAGCATGTAAACCTTTGGAGGAGTAGGCGACACAAATTGTTTACGGACAGACAGATGGATGGATGGACAGATGGATGGACAGAGACAGACAGACAGACAGACAGACAGACAGACAGACAGACAGACAGACAGACAGACAGATGCCATAACATAATACGTCCGTCAAAAAATGACGGGTGTATAAAAATACAGGAAATTTAATATGTATGTGCAATAAAATGTTACAGATATGGATGTCATTGGAACTTGCTCATGAGCCAGTTCCAGTGACATCCATATTTGTCTGGTTTTATTAAGAAACTTACAAAGTACAAATTTTCTGTCAGTTTTTGCCAACAATGTAGGTTAAAGTATTAAGTATACCCAAATTCTTGGAATTAAATCTGTTTTTCTTGTTTTTTTTCTGGGTTGTATGGAAGTTTACACTGGTCTGGGGATTCATACACCCTTTGGCGAAGGGTGTATGAGTCCCCAGATCAGTATCAACTCCCATACACCCCAGAAAACACAAGAATAACTAATAAAATTCTTTTGCATATATAACTATTTGATTAAAACAAATTCTTTCCAAGTATATTTGAAACATAAGGATATTTTTGCTTCATGAAAATTATATAGTCTCGCAAAATGGTCAACTTAATTTTTTCAAATTTGTGGCTTTCAGAGAAAATGTTGGCATTCAAGCGACCAACAATTTTTCTGATGGATAACAAACAATTTCTGACAGACAGTACAGGAGGTGGGAGGGGGACTTTCCACCTCCCACTAGCTCAGGGCCAGACTCCAACTTTCTGATCTGGCTCAAGTAGGACCCTGCGAATCACATAGAATCAAATCTCAAATAGAATTCTGGGCATCTCAGGCCTTTTAAAGGCACATTAAAACCAGGAATAACAACTTTATCCTGTAATATTTCATTCCCATGGCTTTCTTTGCTTCTATGGTCATACTATGATGAAAACTATTCCCAAATGTAGAAGAGGCACATAGAATTTTTATATTTTTCTTGATGTCTTCATACTTTCTCTTATTTGGGCACAACTGTAAAGGGTGTGAAAAGGGGTAAACTGAAGGCCTGCATCTTGAAGATGACCAATGGGTGACTGTAAACTTGATTTTTCCAACTGTGACGGCTCAAGTCCCGGCTAATGAAATATTCCAGCTACATCATCAAGGCACAACTTCCTGGAAGGCATGCCCTGATGATGTAGTTGGAATATTCCCCAGGAATGGGTGCAAGATTTACCAGCACTAAGCACTGCACAAGATCCGCTGCTAGCAACAGCTTGTCAACAATGTTTGGAAACTTGAACTTTGTTTTTAACAGTGGTAGAGACTAGAATTATCATGGCAGGTGACCTGGGCCAGATGCTATTTATGTCAATATAGATGAAATTACACTGTCTTTATTTTCAGCATTATTTAAGTGTTAAGGAAATCAAAATTGACGAAATCTGAAATTTTCTGACAAAACTATTGGTGAGGGTTGGGTGGCATCACACCTGCAGCACTACCCCACTGTATCTATGCCCTTGCATGCCATGCGAGTGCAGAAGCAAATGCCAACAAAAAAATTAGCTTGTGGCCACATAATTATGTGATGTGAGATTTTTACCTGTGCTGGCAAAACCTCTGATCACTTAATGCTACTCACATTTCAAAATATTACATGTAGTCAGATTAACCTTTTTCCCAATGCAGACAATACCAAAATTTATTATTTTAAATTTCACTTTTTTAAATTTTTCTAAAAATTTCAACAAAACCATATCATGTGACCCCCTCATTGGAATGAGCTCGATGAGCTTGTTCCAAAGAGGGATCACATGATATGGTTTTGTTGAAACATTTGAAAAAAAAAATTTTTTTTCAGCTGAGAAATTTGCATATTATGCAGGTGGATGTGGCAGATTCGTTGGATAAAGGGTTAACCTGGAAAACAATTTCCTGAATCACTAAACATTTTCATGTTTGCCTTCAAATCTAAGCTAAAGACCCTTCTCTAGAGTGGGCTCAATGAGCTAGTTCCAATGAGTTGCTATGAGCTATGTTTTGGAGGCAAAAATTGAAAAAAATTAAATTTGAATGGTGTTTTGTGAATAGCACTGGCCAGTTTGGGTTGTTACATTACAGTTGAAACTGGAAGTCCTGTCACTGTATTGTGCACTATTTTGAAGTAATAGTGTGCTGAATAAGTGCACCTTCTGTCCCCATCAAACAAAAACTGCCCCATTAACATTACTCAATTCCTGTAAACAAACAATGTGCCCAACAATTTTATACTAGTAAATAGAGATTATTAACATCATTCCTAACCTCTAATGGGATACATCATATATGTAATGACGTAAAAAGATATTAAAATTCAACTGCATAGAAACAGAATGAAGACAGTGGATTACTACTTAATCGGCATGCAATATATCCTCCACTCAAAATGTATTTATAATTATTCCTAACAGCACAAGAATACTTTGCAAACATTCATCACATGAACCAGCGGGTGCAACCCAGTGGTCCAAGAGATGAAAGTTTGCAAGTACTTCTTGTGTCAGTCCTCAGAAATTGTAACTTATTACTGAGTGAGAAATTTATCCCACAACGATTTAGTAGCAATCCACCCCCAATGTACTGAATTTCACAGTGCAAACATTCTTTTGTATTTCAGATAACTTCATTCTTCTGCAGTAATGAGCGCATTAACTAACAAGCATTTTCTGAGCTAATTGTGACATAACATTTAGTTTCAACTGCAGCGCTCCATATATATTGTAATTTGGGAATGAGGTGACTAAGCGGTTACATGTTGATCACTGAACTTTAAGTCAAAAGGTTAGCAATTCCATCCTCATCAGCAGAAACTGCATCGTGTCCTTGGGCAAGACACTTAATCTTGATTGCCCATACTGCATGTCGATGGTACAGTTGCTTTCAATTGCTGCTAACCCAGCTTGTGCAGAGTTAGTAAGTTGGAAAGTCTGACTGTTCCTTGCCATTGCTCAGTGGTTCTCTCCATCTGTAAAACTGTCCAACACGATTTGACCTCAGCTGTTGAGAGCATTGTTAAATTGAAATAAACAAACATAATTATGTGAGGTGAAGGTTAATTAACTGGTTATGGGCTACATTATTTTCGTGGTCTGCATGCACCCATCAAAATTTATTTTATTATAAGTTACCACGCCCACAGGCACTCTTCAATAATTTGTGATAAAACAAATTTATACAAACAAAATATTATTTGCGTTGGACGGAATATGAAACATAAGAAAGGAAAATGTTGGCTTTTGCTCTGGTACCCTCGTTTTTTTTAAAAGCCCGGATAGTGGCTTCCCATTATTCATTATTATTATTATTTATTGGTGTTTAGGGTCACATATTCTGCACAATGGCTAATCATAACCACAACAGTTTTATGGGTGGAGGAAGTACTCGGAGAGAACCACCCAGCAATGGTGAGCAACTGTCAGCTCCCCAACATACTAACTCCGCAGAAGCAGAGTTAGCATTGGTTGAAGATAAATCACCATCAACGTGCAGAACGCCTTAGTACACTGCTCCACATTGCTCCTCCCCCCCCCCCCCCCTGTGCAACCTTTCCCCCTCCCTCAAATCGGGAGACTTTAAGATCGTTTTTTCGCATAATGTATAATGTATAATTTAACCTTTTAGCGAACATGACTACAGATGGCCAACATTGTTCATAAAAATGGCCAGCCAGATTTTATTACCTTTTTTCAATTTTTCCCCTCAAAATATAGCTTGTGGCTCCTCAATAGAACAACCAGATGTTCCAATGAGGGGTCAAAGGCAATGTTTTTGAGACAAGAAATGAAAATAGTTAGTTGTTCAGGAAATGTTTTCTGCAAATGTCATCTGATATTTATATCAGGTGGACAATTAAAAAAAAAAAACAAGCGAAGATTAATTTATACACCAACTGTGGTGAACTTGCCAGCAATGGGATTTCAATAGTTAAAATTTACACCTACAGTGGAACTACATCCTTGACTCTGGTGACTTTGACCTGAATGTGAACTTGTCATTTATCACATGACGCCTCGTGAAAAGTGAAATGAATGTGAAAATTATTTATTACGTTTTTAAATGAGTTTACCCCATAAAACACCAAAAATTAACAAACATGCATTGTCTCATGTTAATAAAGCATCCATAACTCGAAATAGTATGTTATTAAAATGAAAAAGGCCCTATTTCTGTTTCTTTTTCATTTCAGTGATAAAATTGACAGTGGAAGTACCGCCCACCGATGTTCATGTAAACGAAAACAAATTCACACTTTTCTTCGGCTGTTGCACAGTAAAATCGAGAATAAATAATAGCGACTCTTAATAATCTGACGATCATGGTATAAATAAAATATACCCAAAGTAGATTAGTATACCAAATGTTCACCACTCGTGATGACCATTTGGTACACCAAGCTTCTATGGGTATATTCTATATCTACTTCTGAAACCAACCCACCCACATTACCTCTTTGACTTCTGACGTAATTCCCATATTCAGTGTGTTGTGAAAGATGTGATAAAAAGTTTTCTTGTGGTTATCCAACAACTCATTTCATCCAGTACTGTACTGAATAACATGCCACAATTGGTGAATGTTTCAGGAATGACTACTCCGCATATGCCTGTTCAGTGCGGGTTTGCGCTTATAAACGTTTGAACATTCTGGACATGAATATGGCTTATCTGCTGTATGAACTTTATTATGACTCATAAGATTGCTCATACTAACAAATGCTTTGCCACAGATATCACAGGAGAATGGTTTCTCCCCAGTATGAATCCTTTTATGAAGAACTAGATCACTATTCTTTAAAAATCTCTTTGGACAAAAGGTACAGGGATATGCCCTGACACCTGTGTGGACAAGCAAATGCCGATAAAAATTTGTCCTCTGACCACACGTCTTCCCACAATGCTCACAAATGAATCGCTTCTCACCTGTATGAACTGTGATGTGTGCCTCAAGTACCACCTTTTGTGTGAAAGTCGCACAACATACTTTGCACTTGAACGGTCTCTCACCTCTGTGAGACCGGAGATGGAGTTCAAGGCCTTGTTTGCTCACGTAGGATTTGTCACAAAGATTGCAGGGAAAAACTGTTGGTTTTATGACAACTCTTTTATGCATTCTTAGATGGTTAGCCAGTCCTCTTTTATTATTTAATATTTTGTCACAAGAGTTGCAGTTGAAAGTTTTCTCTGCAGAATAGTCAGGGTCCAAACTATCATTAGAAGGTTCTTCTTCAGAGCTGTTAGTGTCCGATCTGTTAGTGTTAGAACTATCATCAAAAACTTCCTCCATGGAACTGGCAGAACTTTTACTACAATCTTCCTCTGCAGAATTCTGAGAGTCCGAACTATATTCAACAATAAAAGATCCCTCAACAGTGTTGTCAGATTTATTTGCATTATAAGTGTCAACAACCTCTTTGAGTTCAAATTTTTCATTTCCACTATCTGAAATAACCTCTTCAGCAACATCAAGTTTAACAATATCAGTATCTGAAACATCTTCCTTGATGGCGACAGGTTTTGGAGGGTCAACCATATTGGGAAGCACATGTTGGTCCCCTGCCAATGATCTCTCTGACTCCTCCATTTCTTCCTTCTTGACAGACATTGGTGATATTTTAAATAGACTTCCACTTGACTACACAGGCCTTACTCATATGCACTGTGAGGTACATGTAATCAATAAACACTGATAGTCTCTTCTTGACTAGAAAAAATATGGAAATAGGTTTTAATAAATTATAAAATGTGTTTTAGTATTTTTTCATTAGGAGTTCAAGCTTATCTTAATGCAGGAGATATTCAAAAAAACATTGAATGACAGGCCTATACAAAATGGTAATTATTGTTTCGATTGTTCAACTCAGAAAAATATACAATACAGCCACCATGTTATTATTTATTTATTGGTGTTGAAGGTCACATATTTTTGAACAATAGCTAATCATGACCACAACATGAGTATCAACTCAAGACCAGGGGTGAGCATTAATAAGCCATGTTGCCCATTTTAGAGAGGGTTTGCACCTCCCAAGCATTGGTGACTGGGTCCTCTTTTACCAGTAAAACAGAGCCTGTTTACCGCAGTGAACGAACTCTACTTCACTTCCCGGGGTTCCCGTGGGGAGCAGTCATCATAGAATGCTCAAAATCCATAAGTGGGCAGTTTTGCCAACAGGCACTTTTGTCAATCAAATATAATCAATAATCAGTACTCTTGTGTCCCAAATAAAAGTACAGGTGGGAATAAAAGTACAGGGTGGAACATTTCTCAAAATTAAATAAAAGTACAAACCCAAATAATAGTACAGGGTGGAAATCCATTGAGTGGGTGGGCAAGTAATGCTAGTTAATTTTATCTAAAAGCCAACTTATTTTCCTGTATTGCAGTTAGTTTTATGAACTGTTTGAGAGCTAAATTATTTTTGGTGGTCTAAATTTGTTATTCAGAATTTGTTTTATTACAAATTATTGGAGAGTGCCATTAGGCACTCTCCAATAATTCGTCATAATACACATATAAACAAGATATTATTCTTTGAATATGAAACATGAGCAAGGAAAATGTTGGCTTTTGCTCTGGTGCCGTCATTTTTATGAAAGCCCTGATAGTGGCTTCTAGCAATTAACCAGTTAAAGAAAACTGATAGGTGTTTAGGCATCATGATTACAACAATGAATACACTGTGCTAAACAAAAGACTATCACACAATCTAGTGAAGATTTACAAATTTGAAGATCTCCTCCCTGTTGGATGAGCAATATTAATAGAGCTGAAATGGTTAACCGATTTATCGATTAACCAACGATAAATATCTTGAGTGATCAAAAAAAGTAATTGATCGATTAACCATTGCCTTAAACTACTGTATTTTATTGGTTAATAAAGGAACAAACTTGCTCTAAAACAGGCAAACATTGTCACACTGACTTGCATCAATTATTAAGAGACAGAGTAAAGCACGCAAGTTATGTGCAGACATACTTGTTCACTTGCAAGGTCATTGTACTGTATCAGTAGCTGGAAATGACCATTCTTAACTCTTTGCCCGTTGCAGACAGCAGACGATACTTGAAAAATAAATACTTGAATTACTAAAAAAAATTTCAATTTTTGTCTCAAAAACATAGCTTATGACCCCTCATTGGAACGAGTTCATTCCAATGAGGTGTCATAAGCTATGTTTTTGAGACAAAAATGGAAAACATAATAAAATTTGATGGAGAGTTTTATATATAGTGCTTGCCAGTTTTGTCCGTTACTTTGGGTAAAGGATTAATGCTATAAATCATCAACGGTAAGGCAATAATTCAGCTACCTACTAAAACAAGTGATTAATCAGTTAACCAAGGTTAATCCATATGATAAATCGATCAAGAAAACCCTTTCACTGTTTCAGCTCTAAATTTTAATAAACATACAGGCCCAAATTAGGTGCTTACAGGGTGGAAAAATTCCCCCAAATTAATATACATACATGTATGTTTACTAGGAAATAGTTTTCTGCAAATATTCAATGAAAGATGCACCCGGTTGGACCTGGTGCTTCTTTCATTGAAAATATGAGGGCAATACAATTTTTTGATGCCAGAGATTCACTGGTACTGAAAGGCAGCCTAATAATTTTTGTTCACCTTCTTACAAAAACAGCACAAGTTTTTATTTGGAATATACATTTAACTACTACAGAACTGTAAAACTTAGTGCTCTACGATTTTATTGATAAAATGATATATTGTGACACACTGTTGGAAAGGGCTCATCTATGCTTAACCCTCTGCACTGATGTAAAAAAAATGAAAGTGCCAATGACACTGTAGCTTAACCTGTCTGTGTTGTGTTTGATGAAAAGGATAATGTTCAATATTTATGAAAGGATTATGAAATAAGACAAGAATTGTGATAATTGGGAATATGTTAATTTCTGTTCCCTGTATACTATGTTTTCAATAAAAATAATATGAGGTGTAGGCTGTACTAAAAATTGAGGGGAGGGTTAATGTGGCCCTCACATTTAATGTTATGTCAACAAAAGTTGCCAAGTTACAGTGATGAAATTATTCCAAAACGAGTTATCCTATCAAGTTACAATGAAATCCCTTCAGAAATACGGCCTGTAGACTGTGCTAAAGGTTTTTGGGCTTCTGGCCTGTGCAGCCATCACGGTTGATTTAGCGCAACCAAAATGGGACGTCCTCATCTAGACATTGTACTGAGTCATCCTACCAAGTTACAATGACATCCCTTCATAAATATGACCTGTAGTCTGTGCTAAAGTTTTTCGGGTTTTGGGCTCAGGCAGCCATCATGGTTGAATGATCGCGACCAAAAGGGGACGTTCTCATCTAGACATTATATGGAGTCAACCTACCAAGTTACATTGAAATCCCTCAATAAATACAACCTGTAGACTGTGCCACAGGTTTGGGACTTCGGCAGTCGTCATGGTTGACAGATTGCGACCAAATGGGGAAGTTCTCATCTAGACATCATATGGAGTTATCCTACCAAGTTACAATAAAATCCCTCCATATTAAATATGACCTGTAGACTGTGCTAAAAGTTTTTGGGTTTCAGGCTTGGGCAGCCATCACGGTTGAGAGATCATGACCAAAATGGGACGTTCTCATCTAGATATTATACAGAGGCATCCTACCACGTTACAATGAAATCCCTTTATAAATACGACCTGTAGACAGTTCTAAAGGTTTTTGGGTTTTGGGCTCGGGCAGCCATCACGGTTGACAGATTGAGACTAAAAGGGGACATTCTCTTCTAGAGATGACCTGAAACCTGCATATGAAATTTTGTGACGATCGGACAAGAACTACAGGGTATATAGCCTGTGCTAAAGGAAAATGCGAACAGACTTCCGCATGTGTGATGGCAATAGCTTATCTTGCCTTTGTCAAGTTAAGCTAAAAATAAATTAAATTTCAAACTGCAAATTCTTCTCATAATTCCACTAGGAATTTAAACAATTCAATCTTGTCTGACAGAGCTTAATCCACACTGTCAAACAAGAGTGAATTGGTTAAATAAAGTCCTAGGTGCATCATAGGTTAGACTTGCAGTGAGAAATTTTGATATTTTGACATCAGCAAGAAGACAACACTCTCAACAGCAAGGATCACCTCGTGCCGGACAGTTTTTTGGGTGGAGGCAGCTAGAGTCCACAGAGAGAACCACTGAGCAGTGGTGAGTAATGTCAGACTCCTCAATGTACCAACTCCGTACAAGCTGAGTTTGCATTGGTTGAAGGCAAGTGCACCATCGCAAGCAGTTCTCCTCAGTACACAGAACCACTGTGCCCCCATGAGGGCAATGGGGATTAAGTGCCTTGCCCAATGACACAATGCAGTTGCTCCTGGCAGAGATTGGACTGTGGACCTTTCGGTTTGGTCTTGTCTGATATTTAAAGTGTTAACCCTTTAACTAACACAGCTTTTAAAAAAAAAAAAAATCAAATTTCACATCTCTCGAAAAAATTTAAAACAATTTTTCAATAAAACCATAGAAATATGAATACCATTAGAACCGACTCGACGATCCGGTGCTAATGATATCCATATCTGTATGGTTTTATCAAGACATTTGTAAGCTATTTTAGGCTGTGGTAGGCTTATTTTGGTCAATTTCCTGGCCATTTTTGGCTGCTAGGTTAGGTAAAGGGTTAAGGAACACAAGCATGACGTCAGCTAGTGGATGGCCAGGTTGCTACTGGAGTCCAGTTGCTAAATCTTTGCTTCAGCCTCTCAAGCTCTTCATGAAAGTTTGAATTACAGTACAGTAATCACAACAAGGGCCTCTTTCTTGTTTGGATTGAGAAACATGTACACATGTGGGTTGAGATTTCAGACAAAAGAGTGTAAATCAAGAACAAAGCCAGAAAAAAATAGCATCTGAGATTCAATGTTCTCACACACATTTTTGGGGGGGGGTTGGGGGGGGGGGGAGGGAGGTGAGGGGGGGGGGGGGGGCTGTAAGAGTTTTGAGATTAATTTGATTTTGAATCTGAACTTCCTATATGAATCATTTTGAAATTGGCTACCTGTTGCATTCTCATTCCCGGGTTAAAATTCATGAGAGAACCAGAAGTCCAGAACCGATTCTCGCAAATGATTGTCGCAAAGAAAACAGTGAGAGCAATGTTCATGCTTACCCCAAACTGTCTGGTGCCAATGTTTTTTGCCATTGTGGTTATTTAAAATAATTTATTTTAGTGCCAAAGTGTTTTGGTGCCAAAATGCTAATGAGAGGGGATGGGTTGCTTTTTCACTGTCTGATACAAATAAGTTTTGACTTTTGAAAAATGAATTAGCAATTATTTCAAGAGTAAACAGACAATTCGTCCATTGAGTTCCAATGTGTGCTATGTACGTACTGGCACACAGAACACATTGGAACTCAGGGGGCGAATTGGCGATAGAAAAAATCCATCAAAACTTGAAAGTTCTGATGAAATCCTTGGTAAGCGAAATATGAGGTTATCTTGGTTATATCTATGCCCCTGATTCTATTAATGGTCAAGCTGAATGATGTTGGTGTATACACTTGCTGTTACACTTACATAACATTTATCTATTGTGTTTAAGGTCACATACTTATGCACAATGGCTAATCATGACCGTGACAGTTTTACGGGTGGAGGAAGCTGGAGTACCCAGAGAGAACCACCGAGCATCGACAAGCAACTGTCAGCTCCTCAACATTCTAACTCTGTTCAAGCTCCGCTCAAGCAGGGTTACAGCGGTTGAAGACTTGTGCACTATCAACGTGTAGTACGCCTTAGTACATGGCATCATCATGCCCCCATGTTGGCAACCGGGATAAAGTGCCTTGCCAAAGGACACAACGTGGGTCGTCCCGGACGGGGATCGAACTCGGGACATCTAGCATAGAAGGCCAACAGTCTACCACTGAGCTACCGCGATCCCCCCCAACAATTTGTCTGAGTTCCAATTGTGTTCTATGTGCCTACTGGCACACAGAACACATTAGAACTCAGGGGGCGAATTGGCGACAGAAAAAATCCATCAAAACTCGAAAGTTCTGATGGAATCCTTGGTAGGGGAAATAGGAGGTTATCTAAATTACATAAATATCTATGCCACTGATTCAATTAATGGTCAAGCTGAATGATGTTGGTGTATTCACCTGCTGTTACACTTACATAATAACAGCTTAATCGACTAATTACTGTCAATCCACTGGTTTAGCGAGTCACTTGTCTTTGCAAAAGGTAGCATTTAATTAGATGAATACTTCATACGATCGCAAGTCACTTTTGATGGTGTTTAGTATTTATGAGGGATGAGAACGGCAAGCAAAAAAATTTGCTGAAATTTGTGAAAATTCCCTTATTTTCAAAATAAATTTGTGAAAATGAGGTGTTTTTTTTAAAAATCTAACAACATAGAGTGAACCTGTTGGTTTAGAAATACTTAATTTCTGTAAATTTTCATGAAAATTGTCTTTTAAGACCATTTTCATGCACATTTACAGAAATAAAATTTCAGCATTTGGGGCAGGAATTTGCTGAAATCAACAAATTTGCTGAGAATTCTCATCCCTGATTTATCGAATTAAATGCTGTCTTTTGTACAGTTGATAACCTACAATGTTTTACTGAAGAAAAAACAATGTCTCTTTACCACACACTGACAATTAACATTGAAAGTTTCTCCCAACACTATTTCTAAAATCTTAAGGACAAAATCACTGGGTTTTAATGTGCTTCATGAAAATTGGTTCTATTGTTTCTGCCTTTATTGCTGGCTGACAATTCTTTTTATTATGAGTAATAATTTTTTTAGTTTTGTCATCGAGTGCATGCTTGAAGGCCTTCCCTCAAAAGTGAAAGGAACTTTTTTGGTGCCAAAAGTTTAGTGAAAGATTATTTAGTGCCAAATCATAAGTTTCAGTGCAACTGGCACCTACTAGCATTATGCATAAAAACTGAGTGAGTCAACTTTCATTCTCGCAAATGTTCATTTGATTCTCGTTCTACATTCTAAAATTGTCCTTAAGTATTTATTTATTTATTTATTGGTGTTTAAGGTCACATATTTCTGCACAATGGCTAATCATGACCACAACAGTTTTATGGGTGGAGGAAGTCGCAGTACCCAGAGAGAACCACCGAGGAATAGCGAACAACTGTCAGCTCTCCAACATACTAACTCCACACTAGCAGGGTTACCATTGGTTGAAGACAGGTGCACCACTGACGTGCAATATGCCTTAGTACACAGCGTCACCGTGCCCCCACATGGGCAATGGGGGTGAAGTGACTTGCACAAGGACACACCACAGGTGGGATTCGAATCGAGGACCTCTCGGCTTGCAGCCTGCACCTCTACCTACTGAGCCATCATGGCCACCAAAGCATCCTTAAAGATCTGGAGCATTGTATTTACTGTTTGTTCGTTTGAAATAAGAAGGCATTTTTGCTTAGCAATGGTATTTATTGAAGTTTAAAGGCAGCCAAAACTTCAATAGAAAGTATTTATTTATATATTTATTGGGGTTTAATGGCACTGTTGACAGCCAGGGTCACCCCGTGTTGGACAGTTTTAAGGGTGGAGGAAGCCGGAATACCTGGAGAGAACCACTGAGCAACAGCAAGCAACTGCCGGACTCCCCAATGTACTAACTCCACACAAGCAGGGATAGAACTGGTTTAAGACAAGTGCACCATCAACGTGCAGAACACTTTAGTACACAAAGCCACAATACCCAACATTCGGATAAGCAAAATTTTTTTGCTTAACACATTTTTTTTTTGCTGAACCCATTTTACTTTTTCAGTTGATGTTTCACATTACAGAAAAGAACTTGCATGAATGGAATAAACATTAAGCCACAGGACGTTTTCTCAAACAGTGCATGAACTAAATGCTAGTTTGTGCAATTTTTAAAGGCCTGGAAACCACAGTCAAGGTATTGTAACTTCCAACAGTAGGTCCACCAAAAGCTTGTGACTTGGAACATCTGTTCTACATATAAAAACAAGAAGAATGTTACTAAGATAACACATGCTGCCCCCCCCCCCCCCCCCCCCCCCCCCCCCCCCCCCCCCATTGCCCTCACCTTGCAGATGCGGCGGAAACTATACTCTCCCAAAAAAGAAAGTGTGCATGCTAAAAAATAACACGAAAAAAAGATATATATCATTTTCATTCATGGAAATTTTATTCAATCACAGATGAATCAATTTGTGATCAACACGAGAAATTTCATTATGCTACGACGAAAACTCTTGGTGCCATGGAGAGTCAAAGACACTAAGGGTCAAACACAAAAGTCACACACTCAATATCTGGTATGACCTCCGTCTGCATCGACTACTGCTGTGCATCTACGCCTCATAGAAGCGAACAAGTTAGCATGGAAGTGGGTTAGGGTAGGGTTAGGGTTAGGTTAGGTAGGGTTAGGGTTAGGTTAGGGTAGGGTTAGGTTAGGTTAGGTTAGGCTAACCCTAACCCTACTCTACACCACTGTAGTCGAGCATGATGATGACATAATCAAAATCAGACAAATTGCAGGTCTTCGAGGACGTAAGCCGTATTCTCTCAGGTGGTTGATTACTGTTTGAGGATGTATCCGTCTCAGGTTAGGGATGTTCCTGGCTGTCGTTGTTGCCGTTTGTTGCTGGTTCCGGAGATGGACGACACGGATATATCGATCTTGTGCAGGGGTGGTAACTCGGGGTCTCCCGGAGTGGGGTCAGTCTCGAACGTCATCATGTTGTGCATGTTGATGGACTAGCCTGTCTACAGTGTTACGGTGGCAGTTCAAATGCTGTGCAACCTCTCTGTGTGTTCTGCCAGCTCTAATCATACCCAGGGCAAGGAGACGTTGATTCATTGTCAATCTTGGCATGCTAATGTGGAGTCGTTTTAACAGCAGCGCAAGTTTGAATGTGAACGATAGGAAGGCCTTACTTTAGTGTTTAAATACCCAAGGATTCACACTGCTGCATGAATTTTCAGACTCTCCACGTGCAAAACATGCCTTTTCACAAACGTGTAGCACGTCATGTAACGTTAATGCAATTTTAACGGGGAAACCTGTTTTTGTGTTCAATATAACTTATTCATGAACAGGTTAACACTCTTTAATCCTACGAAATTATTTTTTTGGAGTTTGATCAATTTCTGCAATGCACACTTTCTTTTTTGGGTGAGTATATTATAGGCAACACACCTTCTGACTGTCCTTAACATTTGTAAAAAGTTTAACAATTGTACTATGATTCGTTTCTGAGTTATGGCTGAGACACGAATATTGACCGATTTTTAGTGTGACCTTGAAATGTGACCTTGACCTTGAAGGTACGAACCCGGATATGGTGTGTGACACATCCTCCCATGGTCCTTTATAATTGTGTGAAGTTTGATGACTGTGGCCCTAACAGTTTTCGAGTTATTGGCTCGGACACACACACATGGACACACAGACAGACACACGCACCCGTCAATCACTATATGCCACCCGACTTAAGTCGGGGGGCATAAAAAAAATCACAAAAATTGAAACAAGGCTCTTAAGGGATGAAGTCCAGTAAAAAATAAAAATATGAGGTTAGTATTTCACTAAGGATTATGAACTGTAGTACTGAAATGGTTAACTGGATAAACGGTTCGAAACCAGTTTGTCAACCGGTTATCCGAAATATCGATAGTTATCATCATTCCATGTTTAAAATGTAGTATATCTGCCTCTTCTCCTTTGTGATAGATTACACATCAAAGCCACGTTGTATATATTGATAAATAATCGACTTTGGCATTCAAGACTTCGTTAATGATCGACAGTTTCCGTGAGTAATGAGTAATCGCAGAAACTATTCCATAGTGTGTATACAAACGAACGTTGTCGAGTAACAACATTCATTTGTATACACACTACGGAATAGTTTGAGAATACTACTTTCCAATTCCAATAGTTTTGATCCCATATTCAGTGAAATAATAGCCACGGATAACCGGATATTATCCGGTTATCGCTCTTGGTTAGGTGGTTACAAAAATGAGCCAACCATTTCAGCCCTAATGAACTGGTCGCACTCAAAAGCCTGACAAGCGTATAATAGCACTCTCAAATTCTAAAACTGAAAACTGAAAAGGGGCAAGTGATTCTTGCAGCAGGAGTTCACAGGAATCAAAATGGATTCTCTCAAAGCAGGACAAATTTCAAGATCTGTGTTCAAATCTGTTCACAGAAATATGGCATGGTGTCAGTCATTTGCCTCATTTCACAAACATAGTTGAGATGGAAATTGTACATGAATAATGCTGAAAATAACAACACAATGTATATTTTTGGCATACTGACATAAACAGCATCAGTGTGATGCCATCACTCATGCTAATTCCAGTATCACTATCACTGTTGTGAGCAAATTAGAAGTTTCCTGACAATACAGTGGAATCCTGTTAATTGAATAGCCACTTTGCCCATGGAAATTATTCAATTAACAGGAGTATTCAATTAACCAGATTTGTTTCACTTTCCTGTATTCAAGAGATAAACTTAGCATTACTCTATTATATCTTGTTTGACAGAGCTCTGTCAAACAAGATATAATAGATTAAATGCCTGTACTGGATGTACTGAGGCCAAATAGTTCTATAAACAAAGAAAAACTGGGGAGAGTCAGGGTAATTTCTCGACAGGTTTCAAGATTTTTGTATTCAATTAACAGGAATTTACTCTTTAACCTATATTCAATTAACAGGTCAAATTTGTACTGGAGGTATGGTAAATGATTTTGTGTTGTGAAATTATATTCAATTAACAGGGTTATTCAGTTAATAGATATCTAATTACGTGGGCTAGACTGTACCAGTTATGAGCTGTTGCTAGCAGATAGTCCTGTGCAATACTGCAATGTCTAGTGCTAGTAATTCTTGCACATCTTGGTTCTTGAAGCAGTAGAGTGAGCTTATTACCTCCATGCATGCTGGACACAAAAAGTGTGTGGAAAGCGCATTTACTCAAAATCACTTACAGAGTGAAGCTTCCACCAGACAATAACTGCCAATTCCAGAAATATCACATAGCTAGGACAAGAGGCCCTAGGGGCTCACCTGACCAAAGTTGTTGAAAGAAGGATTTAATTAGCATCTATGGCTAGTTAACACAACAGAGAAATGAAGTTATTTAGTTATTTATAACTCTGTTGTCCATGCCAGATGGGGTTTTTTTCCAGTATTGGGATGTTACCACAGAAATAATACCCAGATTTTGAATAATGCAAAACTAGGGAGTCCAGGTATTAATCTTGGGACTTGAACAAACTTGAAGGATGTTCTATACAAAATATCAAAAGATTCTTATTGTATCTCAAGAAGCAGATTTTTAAAGATTATTCCTCATATTGGACTAAGTTAAAATTCAGGCTTCAATATGGAGCCCAAATATTAACCCAGAGACTTGCTTTGAACAAACTCAGATCTAACTTCCCTAAGGATGCTGTTTATCAAATATCAAAAGATTCTGACTAGTGGATCTTCAAGAAGAAGATTTTGAAAGATTATTCCTCATTTTGCATTAAGATAAAATTCGGGCTCCCTTATAGAGCCCAATTATTAACTGATGGACTTGAGTTGAACAAACTGAATCCAACTCTTGTAAGGCTTCTGTATGCCATATATTAAATGATTCTGACTGGTGTTTCTGGAGAAGTGTTTTAAAGGTTATTCCTTATATTGGTCTAAGTTAAAATTTGGGTCCCCATCGGGAGCCCAAATATAAACTGAGGCATTTGCTTTGAACAAACTTGAATCTGACCCCCTTTAGGATGCTGTATAATCAATATCAATAGATTCTGAGCAGTGGATCTGAAGAAAAAGATTTTTAAAAGATTATTTCCCACATTGCATTAAGTGAAAATTCAGGCTCCCACAGAGAGCCCAATTATCAGCTGATGGGCTTGATTTGAAAAAAATTGATACCTGACCCCTGCAAGGATTCTGTATACCATATATCAAAAGCTTTTGACAAGTGGTGCTGGAGGAGAAAAGTTTTAAAGATTATTCCACATATTGGACTAAATAATACATGTAATTTGGGCTCCAATAGGGTTTCTTTCTTAGTATGTAAAAGATACTACTGAACACAATAAAGTTGACCCAAATACAAAATCAAGTCATATTGCTACCGTCAATCAAACTTATCATAAACCCACTCCTAAAGCTAATGGTTAGAGTTCTCTTTGTTTTCTGTTTTTTCTTTTACTTCATATTTGATAAGCACCTTCATATTTGATAAGCACAAGTTTTTACATGCATTGCTCCTCAGTAGCCAGGGATATATAGAATAAACATATCGTGTTTTCAAGTAAAATATTTATTCTATGAGTAGGATTAAGAATGAAACTGACGAGCCTCTGGCGAGTCCGTTTCATTCTTAATTCTACGAGTAGAAAAATTTTTTTACTTGAAAACACTCTACTTTTATTTTGTTTATCCCATAAATCTGTTACAGGGCAGTCACGGTGAAATCGTGCTGTTACTTGCTACAAAACACAGCGAGAAGTGAGGAGCACATTGGTCCAATTCGATGAACAAACAAAATTGGCAAAAATAAACAAGGCGCATTAAAACATTTCTGTCCAAAAATAATTCCCATACAAACTTGAGCTAAACTTGCAAAAATACTTTATTAAATGAACAGTGTGTGGTGTTTAGAAATTTTCTACTGGCATTGTGTAATACTGAAATTTAAAAAAGGTTTAAAGAAAACAACAATTGAACTATTAATTATGCTACACAAATGCGGTAGAGTTCAGAAGTCAACAAGTCCATCTCTACTACAGGAATAAATTCTTTCAGTGTTAAACCTACAGGGAAAATTTATCACCCTACTAGGTGAATAAAGCAAAAATTTATACAAGGTTTTTATTGTTCAAATAAATGGCCATTTATGGGATAAAACTCTGAATTTAAATGTAAGGATTTATACTTTCACTTGCCTTACAGGAGGGTATTTTGAAGACCCAACTTATACACCTGACCAGTCAAAAACATGGACAATGAACACAGAAGGGGTAAGTGATGGAAACCCCACAATATCCTCATGGAAGGAAGAACAATGATAAGGCCAAATCAAATGAAAGTGTCAATGACACTGTAGCTTAACTTGACTGTGTGTAGTGTTGATAAGCTTGTTCCAATAAGGACTAATAAGCAATGGTTAGAAGTAAATGAAAGGGTCAATGACACTGTAACTTAACTTGTCTGTGTGTTATATTTGATGAACAGATAATGTTCAATGTTTATGAAAGGGTTATGAAATAAGACAAAGAATGTGATAATTGAGAATATGTTAATTTCTGTTCCCTATATGCCATGTTTTCAATAAGAATAATTCGAGGCGCTGACTATACTAAAGAATTGAGGCCTGGGATAATGTGGCCCTCACAGTTAATGTATGTCAACAAAAGTTATAAAAACAAAGTAAAAACATTTCAAAATGAGTCATTCTACCAAGTTACAATGAAATCCCTTCATAAATATAACTCCTAGACTTTGCTAAAGGAATCTATGTCAAGTGACGCTTCAGCGGTCACATCTGATTGATCGTGACCAAAATAGTACAGTCTCATCTAGACATCATACTGAGTTATCCTTCCAAGTTACAATGAAATCGCTTCATAAATATGAACTGTAGGATGTGTAAACAAATCTAGGTCACATGCATGTGTGGCCAACACGGTTGACCAGCCATGGCCAAAGTAGAACGTTCTCATCTAGACATTATACTGAGTCATAGCATGCATTTACCAGGTTTAAAAATCATCATTAGCAAAATTTTAATTAATGAAGAGCTGGGTTGTACCCGGTGCTTCATTAATTAAATTTTTGATGATTATTCCAATAATTAGTGTTTGGAATCTAATCTCATTTCTTCCGCAGAAATACTGCCCACCCATGGAAAATGACTAGTCCACAGCAGCCTTACTGTATGAGAGGCCTTTCCAACAGTGTATTTTGTCACATTTCTTCGCTAGTCTATATACATGCTGGTTCTGGACAGGTTAAAAAAAGAATATAAATGACTATTCAAGGAAATTTTCTCAATATTTTGATGCATGTGAAAGAAAAACCAATGATCCCATTTCTTTTGAGATGAATCATAAGTGAATGAAAAGTTTTGATTCTCATGAATTCCTGCTGCAAGAATCAATTTTCTGTTCTTAATTTAGAATTTGAGAGTTTGTTATGAATTAAACCCAAACCGTCTTCTGGCCGAACTGTCCTCTGCAATTTGACCCAAATAGGCTGCTACACTTTGACTCAAACCGGCCGCTAATGAACCCAAACCGTCCTCTAGAAAAAATTATTTATTCCCATCTTTTTTAATATTTTAAACTGAATTTTTATTATTAGTGGTCATATAGCTGTAATTGTTCAATGGAGTATGGCGGACTTTGAAAGAGGAGTTTGGATGGATACGAAAAAACTTTTACAGGATATTGAGTTCTGTGGCTGTAAACATTATTAAATTATTCATATCTAACCTTGCGACATTTTTCAACATCTGGTAGTAAAATAATATTTATAAACGTCACTCCGACAAGTATGTAGTTGAAATCTAACTTGGCGACAGTTCATAAATATCAGTTTTTTAACCAAATGTTTTATTTATTTACTTATTTATTGGTGTTTAAGGTCACATATTTCTGCACAATGGCTAATCATGGCCACAACAGTTTTATGGGTGGAGGAAGCCGGAGTTCCTGGAGAGAACCGCCGAGCAACGGCGAGCAACTGTCAGCTCCCCAACATACTAACTCTACACAAGCAGGGGTAGCATTGGTTGAAGACAAGAGCACCATCGATACCAAATGTATTATATGTTTCAGAGCATTTTTGTTGACAATATATCATATGTTTGTATACTTTTCAAAGGAAGTGTTAAAAATAAAATCAAATATTGTGAAAATATTGTTCCTTTTTGTTTCCCACAATGACCTAATTGTCATCACAATTTCTAGAGGACCGTTTGGGCAAAATTGTACAGAGGATGGTTATTTATTTATTGGTGTTTAAGGTCATATACTTATGCACAATGGCTTATCATGACCGTGACAGTTTTATGGGTGGAGGAAGCTGGAGTACCTGGAGAGAACCACTGAGCAACGAGCAGCTCCCCAACATTGTAACTCTGCACTGCAGCACAGACAGCCATGTGGACAATCAGGGTTAAGTGCCTTGCCCAAGGACACAATGTGGGAGTCCGAATTGATCGCTCAGACCGTCACCCATCCAATGATCAACCGGGCTCGACGTTGCTTAACTTCGGTGATCTGATGAGAACCGGCTACCGCAATGCCACAGCGCCCCCCACAGGATGGTTCGGCCGCTGTGAGGACAGTTTGTGCCAAATTAGCAGCCAGTTTGCACCAAATTGCTGAAGGACGGTTCAGCCAAAGGACAGTTTGGGTTTTCCCACTGTTATACCTTTGTCCTTGGGAGTGCACCCAGTTCATGATCCCCAATTAAAAACAAATCTCATATTTACATGTATATATTTATTAAAGTTTAACCCTTAAGGGTGCAGCTCCAATTTTTGTGAGTTTCATGTAGAACATATGTTCCTACATACCGTATTTTTGTGGTTTAGCCGATGGATTTTACAATACCTTGACAGTCTTACAGTGATTTCTTTTGGAGTCTTGCCTGTGTAGGCAGCCAAGACTTTACCAAACACCACTGCTAACTCAAGGTGTTTTCTTATTATGAGGGAGCAAAAAAGTAAGAAGAATTCTCCAGCCCTTTAACATCGATTATGCTTGCATGAATTTTAACCTTTGAATTTAAAAGCAAATTGTGCAAATTTTCTTGCAATTTGTAAAATATCCAACAATGTGAGTGAACAGAAAATCAGTGACCTTATTTTCAGTTTTGCAATCAATAAGTGAATAAAATGATAATAGCCTAATTTGTGAAGACCTCCTGTAGCTCGACTATACATGTAGTTCAGCTGCCATGGACTGGTCACTTTCCATGAGTGGGCAATATTTCCATGGACGCAATAATATTAGATTCCAAACACTAATTATAGGGATAATCATCAAAAAATTAATTAATGAAGCACCAGGTACAACCAGGTGCTTCATTAATTAAAATTCTGCTGATTAGGACTTTTATTACCTGGTAAACGCATGTGTGGACAACACTGCCCACGCGTGGATTATGACCAGTCCATGGTGAATGTACTGTATTTTGTATCACAAATGACTGTCACGCAGATGTCTGTTGAGTGCAGGTTTTCTCTTATAAACATTACTACACATATGGCAGGAGTATGGTTTGTCTTCTGTGTGAACTCTCATGTGACTGATCAGATTACTTCTTCCAACAAATGTCTTTGAACAGATGGAACAAGAAAATGGCTTTTCTCCAGTATGTGTCCTAACATGGAGTCGAAGATCGCTCCTCTTGAAAAATTTCTTCAAACAAATGGAACAGGCATATGACCTTTTGCCTGAATGGATAAGCAAATGCCTATCAAGATTTGTCTTCTGACTACAAGATTTTCCACATATCTCACAAATAAATGGTTTTTCACCAGTATGAATTCTGACATGCGCTTCCAAAACTACTTTTTGAGTGAATGTTGCACAACAAATTCCACACTTAAATGGCCTCTCACCATTGTGAAGTTTTTGGTGGTTATCACGACTTTGTTTTTTCATGTACTTTTTTTCACACTGATTGCAGGAAAAAGGCATTTTATTATAATCCAATACAGCATGCTTTCTCATGTGGTTTGTGAGGTCCATGTTTGTAATCAACTTGTTACAAATGCCACAAAGAACTGTTCTCTCCTCTGCAGGTTTTCTGGCTTCAGAAGCATCTTCAGACTGAATTTTATAAGATACATCGTCGCTCACTCTAGAAATAAGCAGTGTAATGAGATCCATTTCAGAAGGCTTCCTATCAATGGTTGTATTTGCTGTTGAAGGTGAAGACACGCAGGGATCAGAACATTCAGCTTCTTCCACTTTCACTGACATGTTGATGATTTGAAACCAAACGGGCTTGTCAACAGTTTCCAGAAAGTTGTAAATTTATGTGTGCAACAAAGAATTGACAAACTGTCTTCTTGACTAGAAAATAGGAAAAAGGAGGGTTAATAAGATTCGAGAATGTTGGCCCCTGTACACTAATGTCGAAATATTAAAACTTCAACCTACAAATTTTTCCCATAATGCAAGTTATGCAAGTAGGAATTTAATCAATTCAATTTTGTTTGAGAGAGCTCAACGAGCTCTGTCAAACAAGATTGAACTGTTTAAAATCTGAGTGGCATTATGGGAAAAATTCAAATAGTAGACTTGCCCCGGAGATTGCATTGATTCACGTGTTGATTCACGTGTTTAGTATGCAAAGTGGTCGCCAAAAATGAAACTTTCCGGATGTGGCTAACTGTTCATATTTTTGTCAAAGGTTTTCGTGTTTTGGGCTCACAACCAAAAGGGGACGTTCTCATCTAGACATGACCTCGAACCTGCACATGAAATTTCGTGAAGATCAGACAAGAACTATGGTGTGTGTAGCCTGTGCTAAAGAAAATGTGAACAGACTGACAGATGCACAGGCTTCTGCACGCATCATGGCAATAGCTTATCTTGACTTTGTCAAGTTAAGCTAAAAATGGTTAAGTTTATATGCAATATCTCAAGAAATCAATGTTTGAAAAAATGTCCAATGTTTAAGAGCGAAAACGCTTTTTCCCCATTTATTTTTCAACTATTTGTGTAGGATTGGATTCCAAGAATAGTTTAGGATAGAACATTTTCATTTAGGTTGGAAGCGACACGAAGTCCCATTCCTTTTATGGAATCATCGTCGTTCTTGGTGTCCGCATTATTGTTTGTTCCAGATCAGACTGAGCTATATATAGGACCAAACAATTACCTCTAGCTAGAGCTCTAGCTAGAGTACCGGTATTAAGTACACAACTTTTGTCTCTCAGTTTTATCATCACACCGCAAGTTTACCAGAAGAACGCAAGACTAGGAGAGTTAAATGTACCCCCGTCCAATCCCCCCCCCCCCCCACCCCACTGGCCAAATAGTTATTTTGTAATGATTTAATGATTGGTTGAATAAAACAATGCTCTTAGTTAATGCAGGTAAAAAGACAAAGGTTATTATTGAATAAACCCAACTTGTCGGTGTGGTTCCGAATTACTGACACTAATCAACTTGTTGGGCATGTGGTGAGCTAGATTTTGTCGACTTACGGAAGCAGCTGAAGTGACCAAAAAAAAATAATCAATATTGGGGCCTGGGTTTCTAGACTTGTGTAAATATTTACTGAATAGCAGGTGTAGTGTCTTATAGTAAGTTTGTATTCAAATTTTAGATAAATTATAACAATATTTTTCAGCTCTAGCAGTAGTGAGATTAATTCTCAATGTGAATGAATACTGACAGATAATGTTCTGCAGAAATTTAAAGATAATGATATCAAGTGTTAAATTTCTTAATCTGACCCAGGTACGTAGCCAGGTATCTACATTAACTGGTTGAGTGATGGATGCCCAAATTTGGACTTTATTCTGAAGTGCCGGCATTAAAAGGCTTTTAATAAAAGCTACATGTAAAGGCTTCATATTCTGTTGCTGTTCTTCATATTATCTTTGAATTCGAAGTGAAATTATTTAGTCTATAAGGATTGCCTTGTAGTTTATGGGAGAGTGCCTATGGGCACTCTCTCATAAATTGTAACAAGGCAATGACATATGAACAAATTTTGCTGACCAAAAATAATTTAGCCCTCTATCAGTTCAGGGGGAACAGAAATCTTTTGGGGATCCAAATATGTTTATGCCATAGGCATATCCTGAAGATCAAAATCTTGGGAGAAATATATGGTGGCTGGGTCTTTCTCGTGTTGGTGTGATCAGAGATGGGGGAGGGGTACAAAAAATTAGCCTCAGCCTTCCCCAGAGAAGTTGTTCAAAAATAGGTACCAAATTCTGCTATTGGGAGACATTTTGATACTAGAAAGAACTCCAATTTTCACCATGCTTGGCAATGTCATCTATAATTTCATTGGTTGATGTCTCATGCAGTTTTCAGAATTCAGTATTTTTGGGAAGAAGGGAGCATGGCTCCCTCAGGGCAAAACCACTGATCTGACCTACATGTATGTGATAGTCAATCCCGAGGAAAAATTGTTAATCTCATACATGTATGTAGAATTGTTCAAGACTGCAGTTTATTTATTTTTTGAATCACATATACACCAAAGTACATGTGTATGCTGGACAAGATCTATGTTAATAATGTGTGTGTTGGGCAGCACTCCCAGTCATGAGACTGAGCACATTCCCGCGTCATACACCAGCTGTTAGGAAAATAGACTGTGGCTAAAACACTACCGTAATGCCGAATGTGGACACTAATTACAGCGACTGATTTGTGCCTGTCAAACATGCAACTTATGCCTGTCTACACTATGGTAGTGCACTCACTAAAGTGGCATTTTTCTTGCTCGGATTGCAATTGGATTGGAACACACTTATTAAATATACCGATCACTGGTGAGCCCAGAATAGGCAAAATACAAATCTGTATTGAGGGTAGCAACCACATACAAGATCATTTAAATCAGAAAGAGAATGTAAATACCTGCACTCAACTGTTGAGTTACTACACATGTTGAAGCCACTGTTTTTCATACCAGTAATTAAATGATAAATAAATCACCAGCTCAATCAACAAAATGAAAGTGTCAATGACACTGTAGCTTAACTTGACTGTGTGTAGTGTTTGATGAAAAGGATAATATTCAATGTTTATGAAAGGATTATGAAATAAGACAAGAATTGTGATAATTGACAATATGTTAATTTATGTTCCCTGTGTGCTATGTTTTCAATAAGAATAATCTGAGGTGTAGACTGTACTAAAGAATTGAGGCCTGGGTTAATGTGGCCCACACAATTAATGTATGTCAACCAAAGTTACCAAGTTACTGAAAAATTATTCCAAAATGAGTTATCCTACCAAGTTACAATGAAATCCCTTCATAAATGTAACTTGTAGCCTTTGCTAAAGGAATTTAGGTGATGTGAAGGTTTGGCAGTCATGGCTGACCGATCATGACCAAAAAAAATATCCTACCAAGTTACAACGAAATCACTTCATAAAAACAACCTGTAAACAGTGCAAAAGGAATGTAGGTCAAGTGTCAAGTGACCAGGCGGCTGTAATAGCCGACCGATCATGACCAAAATAGGACAATCTCATCTAGACAACATACCAAGTTATCCTTCCAAGTTACAATGAAAACACTTCATATTATTATTATTTATTTATGTAATGGTGTTTAAGGTCACATATTTTTGCACAATGGTTAATCATGACCACAACATGAGTATCAACTCAAGACCAGGGGTGAGTGTGGATAATTGCCATATTGCCCATTTTAGAGAGGGTTTGCACCTCTCAAGCATTAGTGACTGGGTCCTATTTTACCAGTAAAACAGAGCTTGTTTACCAATCACTTCATAAATATGAACTGTAAACTGTGCTAAACAAATCTAGGTCACGTGCCTGTGTGGTCGTTACTGTTGACTGATCACAGTCAAAATAGGAAGTTCTCATCTAGACATTATACTGAGCCACCCGACTAATTTGCAATGAAATCCCCTAGTAAATGCAAGCTGAAGACTGTGCTAAAGGAATCTAGGTAACGTGCCCCTGTGGCTGTCAAGATTGACTGAACCTGACCAAAAAAGGACGTTCTCATCTATTATACAGAGGCATCCTTTGAAGTTACAATAAAATCTCTTCATAAATACGACCTGTAGACTGTGCTAAAGGTTTTCGGGCTTCGAGCCCACGTTGCTGTCATGGTTGACCGATCATGACCAAAAGGGGATATTCTCATCTAGACATTATACAGAGTCATCTTACCAAGTTATAATGAAATCCCCTCATAAATAAGACCTGTAGACTGTTCTAAAGGTTTTTGGGCTCGCGCAGCTGTCACGGTTGACTGATTGTAACCAAAAGGGAACGTACTCATTTCAACATTATACCGAGTCATCTGACTATTACAATGAAATCCCTTCATAAATATGACCCCTAGACTGTGCTAAAGGTTTTTGGGCCTGTGCTGCAATCACAGTTGACCGATCGAGACCAAACGAGGATGTTCTCATCTAGACACTATACAGAACCATCCTACCAAGTTACAATAAATTCCTTCATAAATAAGACCTGTAGACTGTGCTAAAGGTTTTCGGGCTCATGTGGCCATCACAGTTGATCCATTGCAATCAAAAGGGGACGTACTCATCTAGATAAGACCTCGAATCTGCAACTGAAATTTTGTGATGATCGGACAAGAACTGCGGGGTGTAGCCTGTGCCAAAGAAAATGTGAACAGACTCACAGACCTTTGCACGGGTGATGGCAATATCTTATCTTGATTTTGTCAAGTTAAGCTAATAAATTGGACATCATTTTTTGCCATGATATTCTTACAAAGACCTACCTTGAGTTAAACATGGAATAATAAACAAAGAAACATACAGCTGAAACTTCAGTGGTTATAGTAAAAGTAAGCCCGAAAATAAGCAATCTGTCATTTGCAGAATGAGGTCCACAGAGGGTGAATTTGCTGATGCTTTCCCATACAGTGGGCCAATTTATCCTCTGAGTGCCTCCTTCTGTTTGGGTTTGAGACCTTGATTCAGATTGAGATTCACAGAGGGTAAATTTAGTGATGCTACCCTGCGGTGCACGGTAGCATCACCAAATTCATCCTCTGGGGACCTTATTTTGCAGATGACAGTCTGCTTATTTTCTGGCTTGAGTACAAGTAGAGCAATGAATAGTGATTACATCGCTCACATCACAAAAATGCAATACCAGGATGTTATGATCTTCATTCATAAAAAAAAAATCAATTCACAGGTCTATAAATGCTGAATAATTGTTAAAACAGATGAGATGCCATTAAAACAAGAGGCCTGCATCGCAAAGTGCTGCTAATGCCCCCAACTGCAAAACATTTTTTAAATCGGAGTGAAAATGGGTCATAACTCTGGAAATGGAAAAAATATGTTGAAGAAACTCATGCTACACAGGTATTGTAATTACATGATGCTCTAGCACCACACCAAATATCATTCAAATCAGAGTTGTTGTGGCTGAGATACAAGGGAAAATTTTTGTATGGAAGGGAATTTAGAAATTTCCAAGTCGGAAAAGAGCCATAACTCTGGAGAAAATGTGTGACATCACCAAATATCATTCAAATTGGAGCAGCAGTGGCTGAGAAACAAGGGCAAGGGAAAATGTTGGTTTAGACGGATGGATGGACAGACAGACGAAAGGACGAACGGAGGTCTCCACTAGATACCCCTTTGACCTTTCAAATCGGGGACATAAAAAAGTACCGAATCCATTCATTATACAAACAAGTCAAGAATCAGAGGAATATTGTAAGAGAAATTGGTTATTGCCACCATGTGGGTTTCCAAGATGGCGTACTGAAGTCAAGACCTCGTCTCTGGGCATATATCGACAAGTATGTTAGGATGAGTCAGTATATGACCCAGAGGAGTTGTCATACATGCACATGTATGTTATATGTATTCCAAAATCAATACCAAATCATGAACAAGAGGCCCCAAGGGGCCTTAATCGCTCACTGGCCAAAGTGGTTCAAAGAAGTGTTTGGGGTCACATTCAAAAAATCCCTGTACACAGGGCTCGGTGCATTTTCTGTGAACTTCAACTTACAACTGAAGGATCAGTATTCACAGTGGATAAGCGGACGCTTCAATTAACCGGAAGTTTCGGAATTCGAGGCAGTGAAATTTTATTTTAACACACGAGGTTGACCGAACGCAGTTTTTAAATCCCAAGTTTTGACAGAAAGCGCCCACAGACGGAACAGGTTATCTTCTTCACATGTAAGTATATAATGCTAGACATGATTGTTCATCGTAGCAGGCCAGAAGTGGCCAGTATTTATGATTAAGTGGCAGAAAACGCCCTCTGATCCTCGATGAAATTCCAATCTTGACCACCGATCCTGGCTTCAAATATCATTTTTTTCTTTTCCGATGTCAGCCACACATCATTTTCTGCGCTGAACTGTAGCTATCTATTGTGGCAATCGATTAGCATTCACTTCAGCTTCCACAAATAACGACAACGGCAGAACAGCACCAACAAATAGTCACACCATCAGTCATACCAATGTCCGCACAGCTGTAAATTTTTTATTCCATAGTTGCTAATTGTCTGTCCGCATAGTTGTCAGTCAGCATAAATATCGCCGTAATGATGGTCATCTCACGTCGACACGGAATAGGCCCTTAAGCTATCATGGGATATCATGAGTATCATGGGACAGGCACCTCTGACCTCAGACGAATTAAAGGGGGACTAATTAATTATATTAAAATCTATATAAATGATCAATGCAGGCGTTTAATATCAGCTCAGAACATTGTGCACAAATTGGCATATTGAGATATTGGGGCATTTCATAAAAAAACACATTTCATACAAGACGTTTCACAGACAAGTCATTTCCTAAAATTACCATTCCATAGACATCTACTGGTCATTTCGTATAAATAAAACAACACGTTTCGTCGTAGATATCATCTGGTGAAAAGAGGTAACTGCTTTGGGTTCCGATCACACTACTCTCATTGGGGTTCAGTGATGAAGGAAAATTCTCATTCATCATCTGGTGAGGAGGGGGTAATCTCCTTGGGTTCCGAAGACAGCACTCTTATTGGGATGTAGTGAGGAAGAAAGTTTCATATACATATTCTGGTCAGGAGGTAGGTGTGGGGTGGTAATTACTCTCAGAACGTTGTTGCTACCCCCACAACGCTCATTTTCGTTTTGTGCAGACAAGTTGAAATATCTCCTGTCCCAGTCAAATCACTGGGAAATACACCAACTTGTTTGAACAAACTGAATCTGAGCGTGTGGGGCAGCCACGATGTCTTGTCTGTGAACAAGTTTTTTCTACGAAGCGTCTAAAACCACTTATTTAATCATTTAATTGTTTGAATCGTTCTTTCATTTACAGGTGGCATATCCTGATGGAATAATGAAGAAGGCACCCACAAAGACATGCAAATTCAAGTGCTTCTCCACTTCGATATCCTCGCAGATGATGCGCATCATCCGAGCCGCGCAATGGCAAGTTGTGGGAGAGTATGAGATGTGTGCCCCCTTCTACTTGCTTGCCCCCTCCCCCTGGAAAAAAAACTCGTGTTCTCAGCAATTCTGATGATTCTGAGGCTGCTGTGGTCGAGTCACCAGGCTGTTGGATGTATAAATTCCAAGATTACAACCACATGACCCATCCATGTTAATAAAAGCACCATTGATTGATTGACGTTGGATGTGACCATAACTAAATTCAAGGGATGCAGATGTTGTAATCTTAGCCTGACGTCAATTCGTTTTCGTTCGAGCATGCGTAATCGTTCGGAAGGGTCCCAAGTCGAATTTCTGTACCATGTGTTGCCATAGCTCCGGCAAAAAAAGGGGCGCTTCTGGTGGGCAGCCCCCTCCCCCCCCCCATTTTTTTCCGGAGCTATGTAAAAACATTGTACAGAAATTCGACTCAGGGCTCACTGACCACCCCCCCACATGCACACCACCACCACCACCATCAACATCACCATCATACATACATGATTCGAGAATAAGGCCCAAAAAGCCATTTATTCGCCCACTGCCCCCCTTCTGGCTGTTGGGCAAGTTTGATGAAAGAATTATGCATACTGCCCGAAAAATTTGATTTTCACAATCCTCATGAAACATTTTGATCAAATTCAGCCAGCTACACCTGGCTACATCCCACAATTTAAGTGATCGATTTCCTCATCAATGACAATGTCTGACAAGCAGCTATAGTGAGTGAAGCTCTAGAATCGGTCTCAGACCATCACATTTTCAAAGTTTTGCTGGGGAGGCCTGTTGGACTCCATCGGGGGCACATTCTCGCACAACCGCCTCGGCGTAACGCCACAAACGCCACGCAAATGAAGATGCCGCGGAATCACTTTTCGAGAAAACATTTCCAGCCCCCCACCCAGCTCCCCAAAATTGGCCAATACGTCTATGTCCTGTACTCATTATGTCTAAAATATCAGACTATTACGACATAAAACGTCATCTTAATGCTACCCTTGGCCAATGTTGATAGTTTAAATCCCTGGAATATTGAACCATGATACCACATGGGCCCATGGCAGCTACAGATTGAAAAAAAAATGTGTGAAGCATAACTGGCTGTTAGGGCAACTAGGGATTAAGGGCGGTCACAACTATGCGGACATTGGAATGACTGATGGTGTTGCTATTTGTTGGTGCTGTTCAGCTGTTGTCGTTATTTGTGGAAGCTGAAGTGAACGCTAATCGATTGCCACAATAGATTGCTACATTTCAGTGCAGAAAATGATGTGTGGCTGACATCGGAAAAGTATAAAAATTACATTTGTAACCAGGATCGGAATTTCATCGAGGTTCAGAGGGCGTTTTCTGCCACTTAATCACAAATACTGGCCACTTCTGGCCTGCTACGATCAACAATCATGTCTAGCATTACATACTTAAATGTGAAGAAGATAACCCGTTCCCTGTGATTTCTATCAAAACATGGGATTTAAAAACTGCGCTCAGCCAACCTTGTGTGTTAAAATAAAATTTCACCGCCTCGCATTCCGGTTAATTGAAGCGTCCGCTTATCTACTGTGTATTTTACAGGGGAGTAGGAAGGCAAAAATATTTGGGGAGGGGCGGGGTGGTGACTGACTATATTCATTAATTGTGATTGCTTTTTATCTCTAAAACCTAATTTACCCGAACACAATAACCATTTTCTGTTTTCTTATTTTATGTCAGTTCCAATGCTTCTAGATGCTTTATGTTTTACCTGTTTTCACAAGTTTTATATTCATTTTATGTTTTATCTTTCATTTCTGACCTTAGTTTTAACCCTAGTTCTTTTTTAGTTAATTTTCCCTGAGGCGGACAGCTATAACCTGATATAAATGTTCATTTTATTTACTTTGTTGCATTTACTCACAGAGTCAAAGACATTGGGCAAGCCGTTCAACCCATTTCCCAATGTAACAGTGAATGTAACATCAAACACTGGCCAGCATTATTCACTAAAACTGCCATTCAAATTTTATTATCTTTTCACTTTTTGGTTTCAAAAACATAGCTTATGATCCCATCATTAGAATGAGTTCACTGAGCTTGTTCCAATGATGGGTCATAAGCTTTGTTTTTGAGACAAAAAATGAAAAATTTTAGTCAGTCAACAATTTTTTTCCAAGTGTCGTCTTCTATCCACATTGGTTAATGGGTTAATCTGGTATCTGAGAGCCATAGGTGACCTCCTAATTCATAATAACTACCCCAATATATTGTAAAATCATCCCAAAATGCGTCTCAACAAATTCCAACTATAATTATCTGTTAAAAGTATGCTAGGAAAAAATTTAGACCACCTGGAAAAAAGTGAGTTTTGGAGCTGCTGGACACTCACCCACCACAGCCTTTTTTTTTTTTTTGAACCACTTTTATTATTAGAAAATGGCAGAGATGGCAGTAAATTGCACCCGTAAAATGTCAGTATATGAATTTTCGAGGGAATACTGTCACCAAACACCAGAAACCTTAACCCTTTGAACTCTAGTGGTATCTTCCATGTCAGTTCAATGGCCATAGAGTCCATATTCATTATTTGTGGTAGACCAATCAATATTTTCAACGTGCAGCTCCGCTGCACGTTGAAAATATTGATTGGTCTACCCCACACATTTACTGAACAGCCATCCTACGTTATGACGTATCATGTTCCTGGCCAGAAAAGCATCCACTCAGGTTCAATGTATAAGGAATTGCCGAATTATGACACTAACTTGCCACTGGCCACAGAGTGCTGCTTTCTTAAAACAACACACATTTATATGCCCTCACAGCATATTAGTGCTCCACAACATTTTTCAACAAGTGCATTTTTAGCTCCCGGAAAATAGAAAACATGGGTGCTGATGGGAGCAATTGCACTCACACCCATCTCATTTCCAAGACTGTTGGTACTGGTACATGTATATGAAGTTTCCTTGCCTCACCCTCTCCCTGGGACATTGTCAGACAGCTGAGCCAGTATTTCATGAGTTTGACTCAGGATTTTCATAATGTAAGTCTAAGTATCCATTTGAATCTTTTCCAACAGGAAATTTACTATAGGGAATATACATGTACAAACGTTTTGGATTTTTTTGGCGGGTGTGGATGGGCTCAGCTATTTATTTATTTATTTATTTATTGGTGCTTAAGGTCACATATTTCTGCACAATGGCTAACCATGACTGTGACAGTTTTACGGGTGGAGAAAGCCGGAGTACCCGGAGAGAACCACCGAGCAACGGCAAGCAACTGTCAGCTCCCCAATATACCAACTCCACACAAGCAGGGTTAGCATTGGATGAAGACAGGTGCACCATCGACATGCAGTACGCCTTAGTACACAACGTCACCGTGCCCCCACGTGGGCAATGGGGGTGAAGTGTCTTGCCCAAGGACACAATGCGGTTGCCGCAGGTGGGATTCAAACCGAGGACCTCTCGGCCTGCAGCCTGCACCTCTTCCAACTGAGCCACCACGCCCCACTGGGTTCAGCTATCAAGAGCTTTTGAAGTACAACACAAGAACTCTCAATTCACTTCCAGTCTCCCCGATAGACTAATGAATGACTTCAGCTTCAAAGGCCAAACATGAGACTTTATTCTAATAAAATAAAAACTGAAAATAAACTGAAATTGTGCTTGCATGAAGGGAAATGTATCAAAATCATGCATTATGCTCCAAATTATATAACCAATTTGAATAAACCTGTGGTGGGACCTTTTATTTCTTTGAATTTACATGAAAATGGCCTGAAATGTAAATTCAAAGAAATAAAAATGTTAAAAAAATTCAAAAATGACTGAAATCCAATAAAGATGAAAGTGTCAATGACACTGTAGCTCAACTTGTCAAGACAAAGACATGTACATGTATAGTATGTGACACAGCAATGACAAACATCTAGGTAACGACCTGATAACAAAGGTACATATAAAGTATTGTAGCGGTCTGTACATAAATACTGACGGTTGCCTGTAACAAATGTATAGGTAAAGTATTGTAAAGGGGGGTGACAGTCAGATGCTAAATTAGAAAAAAATCTTTGAGTCCCAGAGTGGGTCTGACTGAACCCCAAAATATTTGTTCTCATAGCACAGTGATAACAAAGGCACCCCAAAACACACTCATTCCTGTCCCAAGGTGAAAACAAAGGTACCCAAGAAGTTTCGTGAAGATCAGTTCACAAATATGAGCAGTGTAGAAGTTGTGACAAAAAACTGATTGGACCTAATTTCTGTACAAAATGGCCACTGGCAGCCATCTTGAATTTTGGACCCCACCCAGAAACACTTGTTCTCGTCCCAAGGTGATAACAAAGGTACCCAAGAAGTTTTGTGAAGATCGGTTCATAAATACAGCCTCTAGCCCAAGCCGTATTGACATGTGCACTTACAGTGTATAAGTAGCACTGAATAAATCAAAGTTCATCTAATTTGCATAATTTCTGCACGAGAAAAAAACCTGTACTATATGTGATTTATTCCATGTTACTAAACATTCATACAAATATTTATTCAAATCAGAACTTTCATACAGAAGTTCTGTACAAAAGACTGATTGCACTAATTTTGGTACAAAATGGCTGCTGGTGGCCATCTTGAATTTCAGACCACACCCAAAAACACTCTTTCTCATCCCACGATGATAACAAAGGTACCCAAGAAGTTTCGTAAAGATCGGTTCATAAATACAGCCTCTAGCCTGAGCCGTATAGAAGTTGTGTACAAAAAACAGATTAGACCTAATTTCGGTACAAAATGGCCATTGGCAGCCATCTTGAATTTTGGACCGCATCCAGAAAAACTCGTTCTTGTCCCAAGGTGATAACAACGGTACCCAAGACGTTTCGTGAAGATCGGTTTATAAATACAGACTCTAGCCCGAGCCGTATTGACATGTGCACTTACAGTGTATAAGTAGCACTGAATAAATCAAAGTTAGTCTAATTTGCATAATTTACGCACGAGAAAAGAACCCGTATTATATGTGATGTATCTCATGGTACTAAACATTCACACAAAAATTTATTCAAATCAGCGCTTTCATATGGAAGTTCTGTGCAAAAATCTGATTGCACCAAATTTTGTACAAAATGGCTGCCATCAGCCATCTTGAATTTCGGACGGGACCCAAAAACACTCGTTCTCGTCCCACGGTGATAACAAAGGTACCCAAGGAGTTTCGTAAAGATCGGTTCATAAATACGGCCTCTAGCCCGAGCCGTATTGGCATTTGCACTTACAGTGCTGAAAGTAACACCAAAAAACATCAAAGTTAGTCTAATTTGCATAATTTACGCACGAGAAAAAACCCGTATTATATGTGATGTATTCCATGGTACTAAACATTCATACAAAAAATTATTCAAATCAGAGTTTTCATATGGAAGTTCTGTACAAAAAACAAATTTCTGCATCGTCGGTAGAAAATGGTGGCTGGCAGCCATCTTGAATTTCTGACCGCACCCAAAAACACTCGTTCTCGTCCCACGGTCATAACAAAGGTACCCAAGAAGTTTCGTAAAGATCGGTTCATAAATACGGCCTCTAGCCCGAGCCATATTCAATTGTTGATGGACAGACGGACCGTGGCATAAGCTCAAATTTGGCTTCGCCAAAGTTGAGCTAAAAACTAAACAAGAGGCCCCAGGGGGCCTGAGGGTGCTCACCTGACATGGTAGCCTAAATATCAACCCAGGGAATTGATTTGAACAATTTGCATCTGCCCCTCCTGAGAAAAGCTTATACCAAATATCCAAAGATTCTGACCATTGGATCTAAAAAAAAGATTTTTAAAGAATCAATATTTTCAATATTTTTATATTAAACTAAGTAATAATTCGGGCTCTCACAGGGAGCCCAAATATGAACCCAGGGACTTGGCAGGAACAAACTTGAATCTCACCTCCGTAAGGATGCTGTTTACCAAATATCAAAAGATTCTGATTGGTGGATCTGAGGAGGAAGATTTTTAAAGAATATTCCTCATACTGCACTAATTTAAACATTTGGGCTTCCATAAAGAGCCCATACATGGACCCAGGGATTTGATTTCAATAAACATACGAAACAACCTTCCAAAGATGTTTTTGGAACAGTGGTTTGGGAGAAGAATTGTCTTAAATGTTTTACACATTACCCACAGTAATGTTACTCACAGTGTTAAACTAGATCGAGTTATTTGTGTGTAAAGCACACAATGGTGTATCCCCGCATTTCCTTAGCATCACCTTAGCATAGTCTTAACGTTTCGGATCGATACCCAAGGAGCCTTTCGATGAAAACTGATTTTCTAACGATAAAAGTGGTCCCACTGGAACCACCTGGGGCAAAATCAAAATTCCAAAATCTTCATGCACATCTAGAGATGTTACCTGAACACATTAGCATAGCTTAAACGTTTCAAATTAAATACCCTAAGAGCTTTTTAATGAAAACTGATTTTCTAACAATAAAAGTGCTTCTACTGGAACCACCTGGGGCAAAATCAAAATTCCGAAACCTTCATGCACATCTAGTGATGCTACATGAACTCATTAGCATATTTTATACGATTCAAATTAAATATCCTAGAAGACTTTCGATGAAAACTGATTTTCCAATGATAAAAGTGGTTCCACTGGAACCACCTAGGGCCAAATCAAAATTCCGAAACCTTCATGCACATCTAGAGATGTTACCTGAACAGCTTAGCATAGTTTTAACGTTTCGAATTAAATACCCTAGGAGACTTTCGATGAAAACTGATTTTCTAACGATAAAAGTGGTTCCACTGGAACCACCAGGGGCAAAATCAAAATTCCACAACCTTCATGCAAATCTAGAGATGTTACCTGAACACATTAGCATAGTTTAAGCGTTTCGAATTAAATACCCTAGGAGCCTTTTGATGAAAACTGATTTTCTAATGATAAAAGTGGTTCCACTGGAACCACCAGGGGCAAAATCAAAATTCCGAAACCTTCATGCACATCTAGAGATGTTACCTGAACACATTAGCATAGTTTAAACATTTCGAATTGAATACCCTAGGAGCCTTTCGATGAAAACTGATTTTCTAACGATAAAAGTGGTTCCACTGGAACCACCGGGGACAAAATCAAAATTCCAAAACCTTCATGCACATCTAGAGATGCTACCTGAACACATTAGCATAGCTTAAACGTTTCAAATTGAATACTCCAGGAGCCTTTCGATGAAAACTGATTTTCTAACGATAAAAGTGGTTCCACTGGAACCACCGGGGGCAAAATCAAAATTCCAAAACCTTCATGCACATCTAGAGATGTTACCTGAACACATTAGCATAGTTTAAGCGTTTCGAATTAAATACCCTAAGAGCCTTTTGAT